>CP092876.1:56002728-56530286 GCA_030710605.1 Cordylochernes scorpioides
CAATATGAGAATATCAAGAAAATTTATTGGCCAAATATCAAAAGGAACAGGTTAAATCAACGTTTAGTTGATTTCTGTTCTACTAGATGGCGCTCTACCATCTAAAAAACGCTCATGGTAGTGGGGTCAGGATATGCCTAATTTATTTTCAATAAGAAATAAAAAGTCCGATATATTTTACTCATGTTATAATTAACCTCCAGCTAACTCTTCTAACATGAGATAGTAAATTATATTACGATACATTGGCGTGCCATCTGTTATGAGAATTCGAAACTATTATAAACGCGTAGGATTCTTTTAAAAATTAAACAATTTTCTACTACCCTTACTGTAATGAAAACTACATTGCAGTAAGGGCAGTATAAAATTTTTAAATTTTTAAAAGAATTATAAGCGTCTATAATAATTTGGAATTCTAATATGAGATAGTAAAGTCGGCACGATATAGAGAAGCAACTCTAGTTCTACAGAAGAGAAGAGACCTGGCAGGAGGGGCCGACGTAGTTGGGCGGACAGGAGCAGGACTCCACACCGCTGGCCAGGGACGGCGTGAAGCGCGGCGTGGAGACGGCCAGCTCCAGACTCACGTCGTACAGTCTGTGGAACAACACCCGCTTATGTAGGGAAGGTCGGTTATAGAGTGAGGTTTGTGTTGGTGGGTAGAGAACATCCAGAAAATATTTTTAATACATGGAATATACAAGTGATATACAACTCCCTTTTATTAAAAACCACAAGAGATTACCAAATGAAATATTCACAATCTGCCAAAGAGGCGCTTAGCTGGTAGGGTGGCAAGGCCAATTCCATGGCCAAAATATAGATGGAAATATGCCTCTCTCCCGTCAGTAACTGGTGTTGTGGCTTTGTCACCGACCCGAGTCCGCTGGTTTACAAAGACGGTTAACAGAATGCGCTTTGCTTTTTCGTCAATATTGACGGGAGAGGTGTGGCCTTTATTTTCATAAAACAATATCTTTCCGGGAAAATCAATAGTTTTTGTCATAAAGAGCTTTCTTGTCGAGAGATTTTTTTTGTTATAATGAATTTGTTGTAGAGATTTTTTTGTTACAAAGAGCTTTATTGTAGAAAGATTTCGTTGAAGAGTTAAGGTATAGAGACGTTATATGCACTGCATTTATATTGAATGTTTCCTGATACAATAAAGGCTCTCCCCTTACACTTTTTTAAAAAATAAAAATGGAATACACGTCGCGAGTCAGTTTTATCTCTGTTCCAGACTCACTGTTAGACACACAGTCTCACCTGGCTCTGCGGACCTCGGGACCGACGGTGCCTCGGATCAGGATGTGCTGGAGATTCTGCAGCGCCACCATCATCATGGCGCGAGTCACGGGCAGGTGGATGTTCTCTGCTTGGAGCCAATCGTCCTGTCACACACGGTAGGACTTATTGTCACATGCGGTGGGAGCTACAGGACAATCTCCTGTCACCCTTAGTTAGAAGGACAGTCGTCTAGTTAAATAGGGAATGTCTCCAGTAAAACACTGGAACAGTCACGGCAACAGTTGTTACCACCTTAAAAAGTTTAGACATCCATAAATAAAGTAGAAGAATGTCCATTATATGTCCATAATCTCGAGGACCACGCCATCACCATCTCCTCAGCGGCGAAGCATGCAATCTACGTTTTCTTCGTAGATCGAGAAATGCGTGGTGTCGCTGGAGACCCGCTGGCGATTCTCCACCAAACTCTGCAGCGGTGGCAGAGGCGCCATATACATTTTACATAGTATCATATAGCTGTTGATATTTATGTTGATCTTATGTTTAATAAATCAAGTGTCTTTATAGCTTTGTGTCTGTTTTATTGAGGTGTATTCACCTTGTCGTGAGCAAAAGTTGTTAAAGGTTTCTCCACGTATCTAGTGTCTGTTATCTCCATATGTAATTGTGTAGTTTACGGAAGTTAAATACAATTATGATTGACGTGACCTGGTGAACAACTTGGACAAATTTTCTCATACAATTTTAAAACTAAAATGGAAAATATTACGATATGCTTGGTTCATCAGCGGTGAAACTTCCCAGTGATTTCGTCAATTTAATCCACCAGATCACTACAGCTATTGTATTCTTCATGACTTAAATTAAACATAAAAGCCGGACTTTTGTATCATGGGTGATTGTATTTTCTGTTGCAATACATTGCCAGGTCTCTCAAGGCGTTCTAATTATCTAATATTTTAGGCAAAAATTGAATTCCTGAACTTCCACATCCACCCTATTTCCCAGATTTCTCCCCTTGTGACCGTTTCTATTTCCAAAAATTAGAAAAATCTCAAAAAGGAAGATTTTTAGATTGAATTGAAGATATAAATAAAAATGTAAAATTCAAACTTGGCAAGGATACTTTAAAAAAGCTTTAAACTGCTCTGTTAATCTGATTAAAATATGGGAGAGGTTTATATAAAATGAAGGAGATCACTTTTGGTTTAGACCATGTATGAAAGAAGACGTCTGTGTGTATAAAAAGAGACGTCTGTGTGATTGTAGAAATTCTATATAGTGTTAGTGTGAGATGTACCTCGTGTATTCTAACGACGTATCGGCCATCAGCGGGGACCTCCATCGGCTTGTGGGTGAGGATGACCCTGTGGTTGCCCTGGAGGACCACCAGGGGGAACCGCTGCAGCATGGTGCCGGGGAAGTGGCTATGTCCCCCCGGGGAGTCCAGGCGGAAGTGGAGCCGGCCGTTGTAGGCGGACACCTGGACACTGTCCTGTTAGCCATAACTGGTGGAGGAGCGCTGCGGGAAATTATCACGAGGACAGTCACTCGATCAGAAGAACTGTAAAGTGTCGAATAAACATAATGTACCAGAATTACTATCTATTATATTATTTTCAATGTTATTGTTGTCGTGTCCAATGAAGAACCTCAGATGTCTCCATACATCTCTATCACAGCAGTCGCAATGTCGACTATCTTGGGTGTGTCAAGCTGCTGCTCTGGGTCCATTATTTTGAATGTTAAGTCGATAATATTAAGATTAGTTGTGTAATATTTGAACCATTAGACAATCACTACGGCTTTTTAGTCTTCGCTATGTAGTAGTAGGCCAATCGTCAGATTTATCGCAACATCCCACGGTGCAATGCCTTGGATCTCTGTTTTAAACATGCATTCTTAAAACTGAACAAAAGTTCATGTCCATTGGTAATGAAATTTAAATAAAAATAACTTTGCCAATAATAATTGCTAATACTTTCGAATCTTGACTTAGATGGTCAAAATGTGTCTTACTCGCCGCAAGATTGTTCAACCATGCTAACCTTATCTCCAAGGAAGTCCTTGGGCAGACTCCAGTAGAGAGGTTGGTCCAGGACATAGGGCACGGCCATGGAGACGGAGCCCGTGTGCCCCGGGATGACTTGGTAGCCGTAGACCTTGACGATCTCCTCCACCCCCACGTCCATGGTCACCTCTCGGGACGCCATAGTCACCTGCACAGCCCTTCCTCTTGCCTCCTATCTAGTGAGATCTCGTTCAGGACACTTTATAAGAAAATGACAAACTAAGACTGAAAAATCACAATAATTGTGAATAGAATGTGGCACTTACTTCGTGGGACCATGCCAAGTTGGCTTGCTCGCAGTTCTGGCTGCGACCAAAGCAAAAGCAATCGTAGCAGCCTCGGCTGTTGTCTACCGATAATCCAAAAGCTCCATCTTTGCAGCGATCGCATCTGTTGCCAATTACGTTGGGCTGGAACACCACATTTAACGTGTGAGTTTAGGCTATACATGTAGAGGTACCGTGTAGACTACACTGACCTTGCACGGACATTGTCCTCTCTCGTCACACTGGCAATGGCCAGTAAGGTCGCACAGGGTCATATTAGTTCCTTGCGGGTCGCACTCGCAGCGCTGGCAATGGGGAAACTGGAAGAAGCCGTGACGGCAGCGGTCGCAATGGCGGCCTTCGAAGCCCTCCAGGCAGATGCACTCCCCGGTGGATTGGTCGCACTGCTGGTTCTGGGAGCCTCGAGGGTTGCAGTCGCACGACTGCATTGTCAGATTTCAACATAGAGGCAGCTTTTCTTAAAAGTATGGATTTTGTGTGACAAAAAATGTCTACAAATTAATTCGGGTGTTATTAAAATAAAGATGAAGTATTTGTGATCTAATATATTTTGATAATTGGATTAGCTGAGAATAGCAGTCTATACCCTGCCAACTATGTACCAGGTATATATTGACAGATTTCGTTGATTCATCGGTTGACCAATGAAAATATATAACGTCTGTATGACATTTCCTCGGACCTCGATGTGAATTCCTAGAATCGGAATCATACAACCACGATAATGAATGCAAACTGTTTCTGAAGATCTGTTGCAAAATCAATTGTAAAAACTATTTTTCAAGACTATAGAATCGACAATAATTTAATAGTAACAGATCCAAGTATTTTTATTTCCAGTAAAGAAATGTATATTAAATTCAATACCTTTTGTAGATATATTTTAAATTATATAGCAACAAATATCTTTTAAGAAACTGATAATTTGTATTATACAGATTGTACATTTTGCCAGACACTTCTTTCTTTTGTACACAGTTATTTTTTCTCGTTTTTTTTCTCACTTTCTCATTGTTAATATCATATAACTATTCTATTCACGGCCTAAATATGTATAGACAAATGTAAAGCCATACATGTATGACAGCGCAAATGTCCCTTGGGAGACATAGCGCTTTAAATTGAAATAAAAAAAATTATAACCACTACACTCTATTCACACTTATGTATACAGGTCGGTAGAGCCGTTTGCTAAGGTGTGGCAGGGATAACAATACGAAGCCTGTCCTGGCCAACAATTTCTCCAGAGCTATTGAAGCTGTGTGGAAGATGGTGGACAGACGAATTCACTCCAATGTCATGCTTCCACGAAACCTTGAATATAATGCAATGGGATTCATAGATCTTGCTGGGCACTCCCTCTGACAGTTTTATTTCAGCAGTAATCATTGTTAGGTTTAGTAGGTATTCCGACAAGGCAGTCAACGTGCTGTGCAGTAAGTTACCTTGCAGCCCTCAGTCGGGTGGTAGCCCCAGGCTGTAGGCTGGCAGTACTGACACCGCTCCCCCGTGGTGTGAGGGGGACACACGCAGCGGCCGTTGGTGGAGTCACAGATGTGGCCGGGGGCGTCGCATGGGTCGCACTCTGGCACACACCAGTCGTCTGATTGAAATGAATTCTTATACAAGTCTATATTACCTTTGTGGTTAGTCTTAATTTTTAGGGTTCTCTATTTAATATATAATCAAATCTTCAATAACTTTATTTCCAATCTTTATTTCTAGCCCTTTAAACACGCAAAAACTAAGTTTATCTGTTGTTTGTAACAACATATAGGTAACCCAGGTTCCTGGTGAGTATCATAGATTGCCAAATACCCAGTGTTTTTTGTATTCACATAACACTCAAGGTAGAGACAAAGTATGATGGTAATTATATATAAAAAATATTCGATGTATTTTATACAAGGGTCACTCTAAAGATTTTTGCAATCGATATTAAATAATTAAAATATTAAAACTAAATTATACCATTAAAATCTACATGCATATTTCCTAACATAAACATTTTCATAAAATAGTAACAACAATTACTCATAGAGGGCGCGATTTTGCTTACAGCGGCAGCGGTAATTTCTAAACATCGCATCAGACACAATGGAGTTGAATAAAAGTTTACGCGCCATGATCTTTTATTATTATAGAAGTAATTTAACTTCTAAAGAACCCCATGAAAAAAAGATTGATGAAAGATTTAGGAGATAAAGTTTCTTCTATTAGAACAGTTTTTAATTTGTTTAATGAATTTAAATTTGGAAAAACAAACCTTGAAGATGAACCTCGTTCAGGTCGACCACCAACAGCAGTGACTCAAGAAAAAATTGAGCTGGTAAGATTTTTACTTAAGAGAAGATCAAAGAATTACGTATCATCAGTTAGAGAAAAGTGTGAGCATTGGTTCGGCAGCAATCAACCCCATCATTAATGATCATTTAAAATACAGAAAACTTGTTAGTAGATGGGTACTTCACAGCTTCACTGACGACCAAAAACTTGGTCGAGTTAAATTGTGTAATTTCATGTTGAAAAAAATTTGATGAAGGCAAATCAAAGGCTGTTATTAATATCACTATAGGATACGAAACTTGGATTTACAATTTTGATCCAGAAACAAAACGGCAATCTACTCCTTGGTGCTCTTCAAAATCACCCTCTCCTAAGAAAGTTCCCAGAGCTCGAAGCGTTGAAAAACAAATGGTCTCTTGCTTTTTTAGAAAAAGTGGTTTCATTGATATTGTGAAGTTAGAAGATCGAAAGACAGTTAATAGTGACTGTTATACAATAAAATTCCTTATAGCAGTATTTGAAAAACTCAAGCAAAGCAGACCAATAGCTAAACTTAGAGGAGTCCTTCTTCACCATGACAATGCAAAACCGCACACCTCAGCCCAAACATTTGACTTTTTAGCCAACTCTGGTGTCCAATTAGTCACTCATCCACCATATTCACCAGACCTAGCATCTTATGATTTTTCTTTTTTTAATTTCCAAAAGTTAAGTTATTGTTGAAAGGGATAGAATTTAACACTGATGATGAAGCACTGCAGACCTTTATTTTATACAAGCCTTAAAGTCGCGCCTCTAAGAGTCATGAAAGCGTGTATGTTAGGTAAAAAATGCATCTAGATTTTGATGGTATCATTTATTTTCAGAATTTTTTTTAATTATTTAATATTTAATGCAAAAACCTTTGGAGTAACCCTTGTACATATTTATTGAATTTATATATAAAATATATATTTGTTTTCTACAAACATATACACATTTATATTTAAGAATTTAATTGCCTTCTATCACTAAATTTGTAATAAAAATAATACCTGTATATAGAAAAAAAAGCGCTATCAATATTCTTTGATAGCAAATACTATGATAGTTATAGTTATTGGAAGAAGATAGACTGAAAAGTAAAAAAAAAAAAAACACTTCATACCTTTTACGTGTGGGTAAACAATACATTGACATGAGAGAAATTTAAACAATTTTTGAAGCTATTCTTTTATAAATAAATCAAATTTCTACTGCCTTTACTGCATTGATAAAAATATTGAGAAGGCCTGGCTCATTAGTGGTGAACCCTCACAGCGGTTTCGCCAGTTTAATCTACCATTTTAATTTACCCTCTTATTATTTTATCAATGCTGTAAAAGGGCAGTAGAAAATTGATTTATTTTAAAAAAGAATCATACGCGTCAAAATAGTTCAAATTTCTCATAACAGATGGCGCGATAATACATTCATATTAATACATTGAGATGTAATGAGATGTTTGATACCATTACAAACTTACCCCAGAAATATTTATCTACTTCGAATAAACATAAATTAGGGAAATAGTTTCTTTATTTTGAGGTGTTGCAAGCTTTCGAGAAAACCTGGCAAATCCAAAAACACATGAAGAGAGATGATATCAGGCGTGGATAATTCCCACTTCCGCTTCTTTAGAGCTCTAATACTGTATTGGATCTCTAAAAAAGCGGTCTGGTAGATTAAAAAAATTGGCGAAACTGCTGGGAGGGTTCACCACTGATGAGTCAAGCCCTCCCAATATATTTTTTCATCGCAGTAAGGGCAGTAGAAGTTTGATTTATTTGTGAAAAGAAACATTCGCGTTTTGGTGTTTTCATTTGTATTATATAAAATATTTAACAGATATATTCTGAGATTTCATCCTTCACTGTAGCATATATAAGCAGATTGATCCAATACAGTGGTGGTGGTGGTGTCTTGTTCAAGGAGCAGATCAGATCGGCCCGTGCACCCTGATCACAATACCGGGCAACTGAGGTGTCTTGTCCGTATGGATCTCCTCTTCTGGATCGATGTCTGCCATATAGAGGGCTGCAAGGATGGCCGAGTATATATGGTCCGGAGTGAGTTGGGTGTTGTGAGTTATTGCAGTTCCTAGAGGATATAGTCATTCAGTCATCCAATACAGTATTGGAGATCTAAAGAAGCGGTCTGGTAGATTGGCGAAACCGCTAGGAGGGTTCACCACTGATGAGCCAAGCCCTCCCAATATTTTTTCATCGCATTATTGAGTTATTTATGAAAAAAAAAAACATTCGCGTCTTAATGTTTTCATTTGTTATATGGCACGTTATATATAACAGATATCCACGCCTGATATCATCTATCTTCATTTGTTTTCAAATTATCCGATTGAAGAGAGAGAAGGTTTTGCTCGAAAACAAAGAAACACTTTGTTCTATTTTTTCCTTATTCGAATATATCTGTGTAACTACCCTCACATAAATTAATCTAATTGTGAGAGGTTGAAACAAAGGGGGGACTTACTGCGACATCCGTAGGGGGTAAGGCCATACCAGCCGGGAAGACAGTGGTCACAGTGCCGACCCCCGATCCCTGGCTTGCACTGGCATTGGCCTGTGGTGTCGTCGCACATCATAGCGAGGGAGCCTGTGGCGTTGCACTGGCATTGTGTGCAGCCTTCTCCCG
This sequence comes from Cordylochernes scorpioides, assembly GCA_030710605.1. Taxonomy (NCBI): domain Eukaryota; kingdom Metazoa; phylum Arthropoda; class Arachnida; order Pseudoscorpiones; family Chernetidae; genus Cordylochernes; species Cordylochernes scorpioides. Next base: position 56,011,297 of record CP092876.1, read on the forward strand.
TCTCCAGGTTCCAGTAGCCAGGCTGCAAGACATCACAGGCTTGTATTTTGTTTTAATGGTGGACGTTTCTGGGTCACTGATTCTGATGTCGCCCAGTTTCTTCGAACCTAGTAAAATCACTCTATATATTCTCTTAAACAGGTATTTAAATTAGGGGAAATATTATAAATAAACGATCATTATATGTATCATATAAGCCTTTTTTCACATGTTAAGCGTATTTACGCAAGTTTGGCCTTAAATACCAATTTCTTGATTTATCAAGAAGCCTCTGGGACCAAAATATTTTTGGTCGTAGAGGTACAGCCTGTGCCACGCTGACGAGGGCCAACAGTTCGAAACGCGTTCGTGGGTGGCTTTTCGTGAATTATCAAAAAATGAGTTGGCCAAATATCAGGGAACAGGCTAAATCAACGTTTAGTGATGGTGCTCTTCCATCTAAAAATCTCATGTGTTCGTGGCCAGGATACGCCTTTTTTTTATTTTAATACCAACACCTGACTTTTTCATTTTTTTTCACATAAGCCTTAATATATATAGGTGTGTAAATGTAGGGTGTTATAAGCCGCTGGTTGTTGCTATGTGCAATTTTATATCTTATCTACCTTACAGTACTGACTGGTGTAACCCAGTTCAGTATTGTAGTGTAGATAGAATGAAATCTCACCACCGCCTATGGGCAAATGTTACCTCTATATATTCAATAAAATTGGGATTTTTCTGTCCGGAGAACTACTCCGAGTGCTCTAACGGATTTCAATGATTCAGGTATCTATCGATAGATGCAGGTGTGTGTACAGGAAAGTTTAGCAAATTTATAATTCCTCCTGAACCCGGAACCCAAAGTTGATTTTTCCAGAGTTCCCAACCACGGTCAATATAACCTATTTCTACAAATGAAGACAGCTAGGTACAAACTTGATTATGGGGAGCGAATTGCATCTCGAAATGATATTGTGTGAATTTATTTAAATAAATCAAATTCTAAATATGCCCATGTTTACATACTATTGTATATATTCTAGTGCCTGTCGCGCACATGCGGCAAATAAATTTAGGGATTTATAAGTTCAATTGCCATCTATCGATAAAATTTGTTGCATATAAATTTACTGGCAATGTGTTTCTTTTCAATAAATCATCAAATATTATCTACACACCTTACTGCAATGATATAAGTTATTCAAGACCTATAAGCTTATGTCCATAGGTTCACTAAATACCCCTAAGCTGCCTTCCATAAAAGAAATGCAGGGTCTATCCTAAAACCAATCCAATTCTATATACAGTTACGAGCGTCATGCGTTCTTAATAATTCTTCATCTCTGTCACCGTTTTCTTCTTTTTTTTTTTTTTGGAATGGCGCTCTCCTATTGGTTGGCTACGATCACGCCACCTTTGCCCCCCCCCCCCCCCCCCCCCCCCCCCCCCCATCATGCCCCCTCACTCACTTTTTGGTTTTTGAAACTATTGTGTTGGAGCGGGTCGCTCCTTAAATAAATGCATATATTAGTTAATAACTAAATGGATTCATCTCTTTCTTTTTCCCAGTAAGAGACGCCTACGGAAGCCAACAGTACATAGACAGATAAAGCACATAGGCTATAGTTATTAACTAATATATGCATTTATATAAGGCGCCAATTTATAATTGTAACAAATAGTATTTGAATAAAAACATTCAATCGGGTAAAACACGGGCGTTGCCCGGGTCATTCGGCTAGTCTATATATATAAAATTGAATGTCTGTCTGTCTCTTTGTTTGTCTGTGTGTACTCTATAGATTCAAAAACCGTACATCCAATCGCCGTGAAATTTTGGGATATTATTAGGTGTATCCCCGGAAAGGTTTACAAAAAATAATTTCTTGAATATCTTGAATATCCTTAGAGTTATTTGCAGATTTGTATATTTAACTCGCAAGCAGCGCCACCATTGAGACGGAGATAGGCTTAGTTTGCTGCTCCTGATGACCTTGGGTCATCGTGTGAGTCACAGCATGATGCTACAAAAACACTCTCTCTGGGGATTTTACAGCGTCGACAACCTGTAAGATTGCCTCTCTCATATATTATACTTTAAACATCTGCTTAATTAAAGCATTTTTCATTTGAAAGAGACTGCTCTCTTAACCCCCTTTAGACAACATTAAATGATATCCCGTGTCGATGATTTTGTAATGTATAGAATTAGGAAAGACAAAATTCAGGATTACACGGCTCACAGGGAACGGTAAAAAATGTTCACTTTATCGAGGAAATACAAAATTCGGGATGACACGGCACACAGGGACCGGGAAAAAATGATCACTTTATCGAGAGATTCACGACCATGATTTTATTCAACTTATCGAGTATTTTTCAAGGGACCGGGAAAATATGTTCACTAGATAAAACGATTATTTTGTAATATAGAAAATTAGGAAATACAAAATTCAGGATGACACGGCACAAGGGACCGGGAAAAAATGATCACTTTATCGAGAGATTCAAATTTACGAGTTTCAAATCATCAATTATAGAGAATTGTTTTAACAAATGTTCGTTATACAAACCTTTACTCGGGTAAAACCCGGGCGAAGCCGGGCACATCCGCTAGTATAACATAAAAGAGAGTCGGTGGACGAGTGGGTAATACCCTCTATTCCCGACAGCCATGAACCGGGATTTAATCCCGCGTTAACCTTTTGTTTAATATGTGAATAATTCACATATTATTCATTGTTTCAATTATCATACACTAGGTTTCTCTTATTTAGCGGTACCTAATAAAGTGATTTTGGAACCGAATCCAATATAATAGTAGAGCGGTCTGGAGATAAAGTTGGCAAAACCGCTGAGAAGGTTCACTACTGTGAGCTAAGTCCTCTCATTCAATAACTTTTATCATTGCAGTAAGGTCTGTAGAGATGATATTTGATGATATTATTGAAAAGAAACACATTGCCAGTAAATTTATTTGTTTAAAAAAGGGAATATTTACGCCGTATACTCGAATTATCACGAATACTCGTTGCCTGTCACCCATGTATATCTGAATCGAAATACTAAACTTCGCCATATCGACTGTCAAGATGACTAAGCATCTTACAGCATATACAAGTATACGTGTATAATAATACGTAAGTAAGTATACGTGTATATGTTGTGAGGTGCTTATGTGTGTGTGTGTATGTGTGTTTTTATTCAGAAGTTATAGGTCACGCATAGTTCTATTCCCGCGGTTAGAAGCAACTTACCTCACACCGGTCACATGGTCTACGGGTCACGTGGGGTCTACATTGGCACTGCCCTGTAGTCTCGTCACACTCTGGACTCGTGGAGCCGCGGGGGTGACAGTCACACACTGGACACCGCAGTGGTCAGTCACAGCGTTCAGTAAAAATCACACGCAGTGGAGACAGTGTTAAAGAACAACACAGCAAAAAAAAGAGAGATGAAATTATTGTTAGAAATCCTGTAATCATATGTTGAATTCTTCACAAACACAGTTGGACATTTTAATCAGATAGTGTAAGTTTGGATTAAAATATATAAAAGGCATACAATTCTAGCTCGAAATTGAGGTCAAAAATGAAGTGTAGACGATTGATGTTCAAATTTCCATATCATGAATCCATTCTGGACCATGATCCATTTTTCACAATTTTCCATCTGCCGGATCAATGGAAAAGATGGCTATTATACATCTGGTTCATTCTCTACTCCCACTGATCTCAATTTTATCTGAAAAAAAAAAAAGCATCCCCAGGTCAAGGGTTTGCCCCTGGGCGTTCAACTACACTAATGGACAAAACTTAAGGACGTTTCATATTTTGAGGTCACCAGTCGTCTATTTTTTTTTTTCAAGAAGACAGAAGCAATATTGTTCATTCTTGGTTAACTCGTGTGTCTTCAATAAAGGTACTGTATATCAAATACCCTTCATAGTTTTTGTCTGAACTCCCGATATACATGCTAAAAGGTAAAACTCCCCTAAGTTTTGTCCATGAGCGTATACCAGGACCAAGGTCTAACGACCAGGTTGATAGCGTACATCGATCACAGCTACAGGGATGGTGGTTACGGCAGGAACATGCCAGATTTCATCACGCCATTTTTGCAAAGAATTACAATACTGCCAACTTCGTAAAAGTTCGTTGTATCGATACATTGAGTCTAGCCTCACGCCACTGGTGTTCCAAATAATAGGGGAATATCCAAAACGTTTATCTCTCTCTACTCATCAAACGGATCCAGTATTGCTCGCGCAATATGGATGACGCCATTGTGCAGATGTGCTTGCGATGGGTGCTAAGACTCGATACTGCTCGAGGACGAGACTTTATTGAAGCTAGATAAACTCGAATGACTTTCAGTAGTTGTCTTTTTTTTTAAATAGGCTATTTATTTATCTTTTGTTAAATAGATACTTACTTGTTATTTATAGAAAATGAATTTAAAGGTGAAAATACAGGAGCGTGCGTTTCAAAAAACCAACACTTCGATTTTGTAAAACCGAACAATGATTCTCACAAACTGAGGTGCCATGACGGCAAGCTCTCTCCAGACCTGACGACTTGTCAGATAGAGAAGTTTCCTGAATATCCGCTCTCTAATGTAGGATAAGTTATAAACATTGGGTGTAGATATCTTAGGATTTTACAGCGTGTCTAAGAATAATTTTTATTGACGTGACAACGTCTTAAATTAGGTTGCGGCTGGGAGTCACTTATGAAAAAGTGTAACGCCCGGTAACGTTACGATGAGTCATCGAACGAGAGTGCTGCGCGCGCAGCGCTAGAGAATTAGGCGCATTGAATCGGCGCATGCTTGTCTCTGTCTTTGTCTTTCTCGAACGTTCTTGGCGTTGGAAAAACAAGAAAGCGTCATAATACAAGTTCACACGTGTGGTTAAAGTATCGTCAGCTGTGTCTGTAGTGAAAATGTGGAGTGCTTAGATTCGTCATTTACAACAACTACAACAATAAAGGTAAATAATTGTACACTGATATTTCATTATCGTAAACTATGATTGATTGATTAATTGTTAGATTGACACAAAAGTTGAGAAACTGAGTTTATAGGTTATGTCATACTATTGATAAATGTTGATAGTGTTAAGTAAATTATTAGTTTAAAATTAATTAATTAATTAATTATTATTTTACAAATTTTAAATAGTTTCAAATTTATTTAGCAAAAATTTGAACCTTCGATCTGAATAAATGTTTTGATTTTCGAATTGATTCTTTAAAATTACAAATATTAAGAAAAAGTGGCAGATATAAGAAAACTTTATTTAAACTGTGTTGAGCAAGAATTTTAACATCTAATTTAAGTAAATGTTTTAATTTTCAACTTCATCATTTACAATTACAAATTTTATTTAATTTCAAATTTATTTAGCAAAAATTTGAACCTTCGATCTGAATAAGTGTTTTGATTTTCAAATACCAACGCGGCTGGTGGAGTGGCGATCTATCGTAAATTATCATCGACATCTACGGCGGAAGTGTTCCAAGTTGCGATTACAGACGTAACTCGTGTCATTAAAACCAAGGGTGACATGTGCATGACTGAAGTTACTTGCTTCGCCGCTAATACTAGCTTCAAGTTTATACTCGGTGCTGTATATATTCATCCAGGAGCTAGTATGCAGGATATTGGAATGTTACTATGGCAAGGACTCGGTCCGTACATTCACAACAGCCAGTACGTGCCACCGTTCGTGCAAGTTGATTCTAGTATACCGATTCTTCTGTGTGGTGATTTTAACAAAAACGTAAAGCCTGACAACTCGTTTCTTAAATTCATGAAAAATACGTATAATCTTGATTGCGTATCAAACGTTTCTAAGTCAACTACGTTAAAAGGAACAACTATCGACTTGACTTTCGCAAGACACATTACAGCAGAAACACTTCCTTTCATTTCATATTTCTCCTATCATCGTCCTATCCTCAACAAAATCACTCAAATAGGAATTAGTTAAGTTTTAGTTTACATGTACAATGTTTTAGTAAACAAAATATATTTCTATAGTTAAAATTTGTGCAATTCTTATTTTCATTCAATTCCTTGTTCCTATTGTGCAATTTAATTATATTCATATCAATAAATATTCTACCGTTGTCACGTAAAATCTTCGCCCGTAAAACCGACTTTACAGGCAACCATTGTTTTTTTTTACAAATTAACTTCTCCTGGATAACCGCTCAAAATGCGAATACGCTCTCGTGGAAGAGAGAGAGAGAGATTTGAGATTGAAACTACTTTATTTCAATGTCCATATAAGATTATATAAGGTTAAATACAGAACAAATATAAATATGAATAAATATGATTATATAATGATAAATATATGAATAAATAGATATAAAAATATAAAATAATTGATAAATATACATCTATATTAATAAAATGGAACTTTCATAAGTGGACATCACTAAAAACTTTCGTTACAATGCATCAATTTCAACCAAATTTTCAAAATTTATGTAAAACGAGATGGAGCAGGTTTTGCTTAACATCAAAATATATTTCCTAACATTAACATGCGTAACTTCGCTGTTATCGATTAAATACAAAAAAAAATCAACAGAGTTAATTTTATTTATATATAAATACAAAATTAAATTTCAACAGAGTTAATTTTTTTACATACTAGCTAATAATCTCAATCTAAAAAATATTCAAAACAAGCAATTTTAAGATAACACCATATGTAAAACAGTCGGCCAAGAAAACAACAACGATATTACATCTTTCTCACATATTCACACACAATCTTGATTAATAATTAAAACTAATCTTTAACATTGTTTATTATACTTCAACTTTTATTTCTACATTTGTTTTTAAATACCCAATTTTTTATCATGTTTCTAATTTCGCCTAACAAATATACAAATTTATAGTGACCAACATATGCAAATTTTATTTTTGTTTTTATTTAACTTGATATCGTAAACATAACATCCATTGTAAGCATTTTTCTGTTCACCTTCCGTGGTTTCTCTTTTCTCTGATAGTTTTTAGGTGTAGTATATTTTCTTATTACTAGACTACAAACATTCCCTCGAGAAAAACCTGGGCGAAGCCGGGTACATCCGCTAGTATATATATATAATATATATATGAGTCGTCATTGGTGGCGCCCACCTCGGGAAAGAGAGAGAGATCGTTCATTAGAATATGAATTATTTCATGTTAAGTCGATTTTAATTTTGATAGTGGCCGCTCAGGGAGGTTTATGAGAGATTGTGTGGCGCGACACACTATCCAACAAAGTGAGAGACAACTCACGTCTGCAGCCCTCCTCGGAGAAGCCGTAGTGTCCAGGCAAGCAGGAGTCGCACTTGGAGCCGAAGACCCCTGGCTTGCAGGGGCACTGGCCGGACACAGGGTCGCAGTGCTCGGACTGAGATCCCGCTCTGTTGCACCAGCAGGGCACGCAGCCAGCCTCCACGTTGCCGTAGCCCTCCTGTAGCGCACCGGGGGTCAGAAAAAACTTTAGACAAAGATGTTATCATCTCTACTGCTCTTTAAGGCAGGTAGAGACACTCATTCTAGTTTAGTAAAATCAACAAGAGCAATTTAGGGTTGAGTTTATTTTACCATTTTTATTTCTTGATCTTCCGGGAGGGGGGGGGGGCAAATAACCTGCCTTTCAATAGTTAGTTGGAAGTCATACTTCTATAGTTCTTCTCCTATTGAAGAGCATGTTGGCCCGAAGGCTAGAGAAAAAAATAGCAAAACTATTTTTATTCGTCACTAGACACTCCTTCTATGTACTCTCTTTGGCGATCCTTATACCGCTCCATACAACTTTTCCATTTTTGGAAGCAGTACTGGGAGTCTGTCAGCTGGTTGAGAACCTCCGTCGCTTTTGCTTTAACCGCTTCCATTCTTTCAAATCTTGTTTCTTCAGCGCCGATTTGACCTTGGGAAATTAAGAAAAAGTAACAGGGGGCAAGGTCGGGCGAGTACACTAGATGTTCCAACACCGTGATGCCGTGTTTTGCGAGAGAAGTCTTCACAGACAAAGCAGAATGGGCTGGCGCATTGTCTTGGTGAAGCATCCAGGACTTGGTTTTCTACAAATCGGGTCTTCTCACACCAACACGAAGGGCCGTTAAAATCTCGATGTAAAAATGTTGATTGACCGTCTGACCCTCGGGGACCCAGTGAATGTAGACAATGCAATAAATGTCAAAAAAGACAATCATCATTGCTTTGAATTTGAATTTGGTCATTCTGGATTTTTTATGCCGCAGAAAGTTTGAGATCTTCCAATGAATGGATTGCCTCTTTTTTTCGGGACCGTACGTAAGAAACAAGGATTCGTCACAAGTGATTAACTTGTCTAATAAGCCTGGATCGTTGTCGATGTTGGTTAGAATGGCTTCACAAATGTTCTTTCTTGACTTCTTTTGCTCGGGAGTGATTAGTTTTGGCATCAATTTTGCGCAAACCTTGTGCATGTTAAATTTTTCATGCAAAATCTGTCTAACACTTTCTATGTCTATTCCTGTCCTTTCAGCAAGCACTCGGATGCTCAGACGACGATCTTCACGGATAAATTTACCAATTTTTTTAATGTTGTTGTCCGTTGTTGACGTTGAGGAGCGTCCTGGGTGCGGATCGTCTTCGGTCGTTTCACCGCCTTCTTTGAACCGTTTAAGCCATTCGAAAACTTGTGTGCGGGATAAACATTCATTCCCGTACATTGCTTTTAACATGACATAAGCTTCAGTTGCAGTTTTCCATAGTTTAACAAGAAACTTGAGGTTCACCCTTTGCTCCATCTGACCACTTGGCATTTTTCCGACGGGTCACTGGTGCAGACTACTACAATCAAACTGAGCGTGCCGCTGGCTTGTCGAGCGAGCTCAGGACGGGGGAAGCCCTACCAAACACAGTTATGTTCAAACATATCGCACGCAGTTTGCTGGTAGCAGCATCCGTCCGGTTATTTAACACCTCGTATTGTGTGTGTTCTATTCGAATTTTTATTATGTTAGAAACTTATTTTCTAAAGAGCATAACAATCATCGCAGTTATTTTGAAAAGAAAAGCCTTCAGAGCACAAAATCTCACTAGTTAAACACAACACAGAATGATGTCTCACCCGACAACGGCTGCAAGTCCTCCCCACGTAGTTTTCCTTGCAGAAACACTGGCCGTTTACAGGATCGCAGTCTGTGCCCTCGGAGCCGTAGGGGTTACAGTCGCACACTGGAAACACACAACCCAGGTTGGGTCAGAAACTCCAGTTTAGAGATCACCCACATAATGGAAAACTACAAAACCCAGGTTCCAGAAACTCCAGTTTAGAGGCCACCCACATATTGGAAAACCACATCCTCCCTTATATGTAAGCAGTTTTCTGACCATTTGGTTTGAGCCAAATTTTCATTGACCTCTTCTATTCGGATCAATTTCAACTTATTTGTTGGTAAAGCATAATATATGGGGTGTTCGTCCATGATTCTTCAACACATTTGAAATTTGTGAAAATATATAGTTCCAAACAATATCATCATAAGCTGATTCTTTTGATTTAGGCGTTTTAAGCCTTGGGGAAATCTTATTAAATAGAAATAAAGTGTGTGTAATATATGTAAGATGTGCTTTAACAAATCTCAAGGTAATGGAAAATAATCCTCTCAATACAAATCAACACTCTCCCTAAACACAACTGTTTTCTTATGCGAATTAAATGGAGTAATCGGAAACGTGTTAATAGCTGAACTTAAAATGTTTAGACATCAAAATCCAGTTTTGCAGGAAGTTATTCAAGTGATGGGATAGCAAATTCTGACGATTGAGTTCAATCGACCGAACGTTTTTATTCCAATCCTACTTCATAATTTGGCAGCGCCATTTATATATTGTTTATATACTCTTTCTAAAATTTCAACCTAATCTTGGATTATTCAAAAAGTTCTACAGTTAAAAACAAGAAATGGTATAATTACTCAAAAATCTGCAATTCTCTTACATCAAACTCTTAAAGGGCATCCCAAAATTCCCATTAAATCTCTGTCCAACTTTGATTTTAGATCCCATCGGCTTCGATTTATTTTAAAATTGTTTTTTTTTTTTTAAAGTACGATGCGGTCATTGACATGTCTCGCTGCTCTATTGAGGAGCTAAAGACTTTGAAATATTTGAAATCACTGGAAGTGATGAATTCTGTAGCTTTCATCCTAGTACTCAGGGTACTAAGTATCAAACCAGTATTTCCCAAGGGGCGTGTTGAGGGAGTCTATCTCCGGTATCTCACCAAAATACAATAAAACCCTCTATTAAGTTCCTCGAGAGAACAGAGGCCTATATCTTAATAACAAGATCAGCTACCGAGATCGATTTTGTCAACAATCTCAAATTAACTCTGGTGATGATAAATATATTTTCATCAATAATAGGAGTTGATCCCCTTTGTCCTGCCTTATTTGATTACAAATATCATTATGTGATGTGGAATTATCCAGTGATCTTTACCTTACTAAAAGGAAATTTAATAAATACAGGCCATATAAAAAGATAATTTTTGGATCAAAATTTATGTTGAAAATATTTTTGACAAATTTAGCGCTCATTTTCCTTACTTGGAATAGTAGGCTTTTTATAACATTAACACATCGACTAACTGTGCAGAGAGAGTTCTAAACACTCCACTCTACGCGCATCAACACAAAGGTACAACTTGTCGTCTCTCACATCGGCAGTTGTGGTGGACGGCGCTGCCGTAGTGACCCGGGAGACACTCGTTACAAGTCCATCCCGTGGTGTGACCCGTGCAATGAAGACAGCGGCCCGAGGTCCGGTCGCAATAGTCCGCCAGGGAGGTGTTAACGTTACCGCTGCAGTCGCAGGGCTGGCAGAAACTGCCGGGGACCTGGGGACTACCGAAGTATCCCTCCACACAGCTGCACAGACGTACTGTAGGACTAACATCACCATGTACGTGCGGTATAAGTGACCTCTTCGTATAGCTGCACCGCTTTTCGATAGGTTCTTATTGCAGAGGCAAGAGTACCCCATACACAGGCAGTATCAGCTACCGAGATCTATTTGGTCAACAATCTTAAATTAACTCTGGTGCTGATAAATAAAATTACATAACTTCACAGTTTCAGCAATAATATCCGTGCCTATTTTGAATTGATTAGTATTATCCTGCGATATTTGATAACAAATCGCATTATGTGATGTAAAATTATTCAATGCTGCTATTCCTTTTTCAGTTCCTTCAAGACGAACTTTTCTACAATTAATGAACTGATGATAAAAATCTGGAAAGTCTTGGCTCATCAGTGGTGAACCTTCCCAGCGAGTTCGCCAAAATTTAATTAACCAGTACAAAACTATGGAAGAGACTTCTGTAATTGTACAAATTCCACTAATATTATTGTGCTTTGAGCACAGCTTTTCCGCTTAAAGAACAATACAACAAATACAATCGCTAGGAAGGTTCACCACTGACGAGCCAACCCTTTCCAATTTTATTTATTTTTTTATCTTCAGTTCACTAATGTGGACGAAATCGTCCTAGATATAAAAAAATAATAATAATAAACAGCGTTGAAAAATTCCATCGCTAATATACATAATGCGCTATGTGTTGTTTACTTATAAAGCTCATACTCTTACATCAAGGTTTCCATCGTAAAAAGCCATTCCAACACCGACGAAGAAATCCGACCTACATCTCACACTTGGATCCCCCGTAGCCGGCGGGGCAGGCCGTGCACACGTAGTCCTCCTCCCCGGACGGGGTAGTGACGGCCGTGCAGGTCGGGGAGAAGTTGTTGGACTCCACCTCGAGCGGGCAGGCGCACCGCTTGCAGTCCCCCGGGGTCCCCACCTTGGCGTCGCCGTAGTACCCGGGCAGACAGCGGTCGCACTTGACCCCCGTGGTTTGGTGAAGGCAGTTCTGTCGCACACAGTCTTCTCCCGCACTGACCAGACTTTGTCAAAAGGCGTTCCATGAAACCCCTTCGAAATAAATATTCTATCCACCAAATCCACGATATTAATCGTAATACCGTGCTTTTATAGCAGTTAAGCTAAACTATTGAAAGGTCTTACTCCTCATCAGAACTTTACCAGATGACTAGATTCTAGCTAGGAATTCTTGCTGTGTGATCTCACCACTAATTATAGGGTTGTCCCAAAAGTTCCTGTTTTGACGTGACAACGTCTTAAATTAGGTTGCGGCTGGGAGTCACTTATGAAAAAGTGTAACGCCCGGTAACGTTACGATGAGTCACCGAACGAGAGTGCTGCGCGCGCAGCTGCGCGCGCAGCGCTAGAGAATTAGGCGCATTGAATCGGCGCATGCTTGTCTCTGTCTTTGTCTTTCTCGAACGTTCTTGGCGTTGGAAAAACAAGAAAGCGTCATAATACAAGTTCACACGTGTGGTTAAAGTATCGTCAGCTGTGTCTGTAGTGAAAATGTGGAGTGCTTAGATTCGTCATTTACAACAACTACAACAATAAAGGTAAATAATTGTACACTGATATTTCATTATCGTAAACTATGATTGATTGATTAATTGTTAGATTGACACAAAAGTTGAGAAACTGAGTTTATAGGTTATGTCATACTATTGATAAATGATAAATTGATAAATTTCTGACACAAACTATCATAAATTAATCAGAGACAAGAGTTATACTTTTTCTAATGATAAAATCATTTATTTTGATAATATTCAAATCTGTTCAATAATTAAAAAACTTAAAAATGGCAAGGCTCCAGGAATAGATCATATAAGCAATCAGATGATCAAAACGGCAGTTCATCATATATCTCCTGTGTTAACAAAATTGTTCAATGCTTGTATGGGACTTAATTATTATCCGGAGGCCTGGAGAAAGTCAGCAGTAATGATTATAAAAAAACCTAATAAAGAAAATTATAAAGATCCGAAAGCCTACCGCCCTATAAGCTTGTCTTCTAATTTAGGTAAAATTTTTGAAAGTCTAATTCATATTGAACTTTTAAATCATATTAATAGTAATAATGTTATGCATCCTGCTCAACATGGATTTACACAAGAAAAATCAACAATCTCTGCTTTACAAGAAATAACTAAATTAAGTCTTTTGAAAAGAGAAACAAAAAATACGGCAATAGTAACAGTGGACATCAGCGGAGCTTTCGACAACGCATGGCATCCGGCAATTCTCCAACAATTGGACAAGGCAAATTTTCCAGCGGTACTTATAAAAATAATTAATTCTTACTTTGAAGACCGGAGTGTAGAGTTTAAATATACTAATGTAAAGTGTATAAAAAAGATAAATAAGGGATGTCCCCAGGGTGGTATTATTTCTCCTATTCTTTGGAATATATTACTTAATGATTTCAACTTATCTTTTAACGAAAGTTTTGCTAGAGTAATTGCTTTCGCGGACGATGTGACATTTGTGGTATGGAGTTCAAACATCTATGATCTTCAGTTTAATATTACCAAATGTTTAATAAAAATCAAAGCATGGTGTGAAAAGGTAAAACTTTCACTAAGTCCAAACAAAACAGGTATACTCTATCTACATAACTATGAAAAATTGCCCATTAATTTTGATGGAAAAATAATTCAACCATCAGAAACTGTTAAAGTTTTGGGAGTTATTTTTAAAAATCATAGACAAAGGAATAAGATTAATTTTGGAACACATGTTGACAATATAATTATGAAAGCTACGAAACTTAAGAATATATTATTCTCATTATGTGCACGTACTTGGGGCATTGATACTCGACGTAGATTGATCTTATATAAAGCTATGATACGCTCTACAATAAGCTATGCATCAAATATTTGGTTTCCTTTTATCACTGCAGCAAAAAGATCCAAGTTGAATTCTATACAATATCAAATTCTTATTAGATGCATTCATGCTTATAGGACTTCATCTTCTTACATCACACATATACTAGCGAAAACCCCTTTACTGTCCGATTATCTTGAATTATTACAAACAAAGTATAATATGACAAATTCTCTCACAGATCGAACACTCAAAAAACCCCTTCAAAAAGAATTGAACAAACTATATCTGGATCTAAAATTTAAGTTTTATCTTTCTCAATCTAATGAACTGTTCAATAAATTCTTTCCAATTGCTGTCCCAAATTTCATTTCTTCTGATAAATTCACTACTTTATTCTTAACTGGCAAAGGACCCTTCTTAAGTTTCTTATTCAAACTGAATGCTATCAATGATCCAACATGTGAATGCCGCTTAGATGTTGAATCATCAGAGCATCTTCTTTTATCTTGCCCTCTGACTAATCAAATTGTATGTAGATACTTTGAAACATTACCAAATTCTCTTTGTGTATATACTCTATCTTATGAGAACTTTGTTAAGTTTAGAACTATTTGTACAATAATTTACAAAACAATACTAATCCATCGTGTAAATAATTAATCATATATATATATATATATATATATATATATATATATATAATACTAGCACAGCACAATAGTCCTTTGGACTTCGTGCTCTTGTAACAATAAATAAATAAATAAATTGATAAATGTTGATAGTGTTAAGTAAATTATTAGTTTAAAATTAATTAATTAATTAATTATTATTTTACAAATTTTAAATAGTTTCAAATTTATTTAGCAAAAATTTGAACCTTCGATCTGAATAAATGTTTTGATTTTCGAATTGATTCTTTAAAATTACAAATATTAAGAAAAAGTGGCAGATATAAGAAAACTTTATTTAAACTGTGTTGAGCAAGAATTTTAACATCTAATTTAAGTAAATGTTTTAATTTTCAACTTCATCATTTACAATTACAAATTTTATTTAATTTCAAATTTATTTAGCAAAAATTTGAACCTTCGATCTGAATAAGTGTTTTGATTTTCAAATACCAACGCGGCTGGTGGAGTGGCGATCTATCGTAAATTATCATCGACATCTACGGCGGAAGTGTTCCAAGTTGCGATTACAGACGTAACTCGTGTCATTAAAACCAAGGGTGACATGTGCATGACTGAAGTTACTTGCTTCGCCGCTAATACTAGCTTCAAGTTTATACTCGGTGCTGTATATATTCATCCAGGAGCTAGTATGCAGGATATTGGAATGTTACTATGGCAAGGACTCGGTCCGTACATTCACAACAGCCAGTACGTGCCACCGTTCGTGCAAGTTGATTCTAGTATACCGATTCTTCTGTGTGGTGATTTTAACAAAAACGTAAAGCCTGACAACTCGTTTCTTAATATCATGAAAAATACGTATAATCTTGATTGCGTATCAAACGTTTCTAAGTCAACTACGTTAAAAGGAACAACTATCGACTTGACTTTCGCAAGACACATTACAGCAGAAACACTTCCTTTCATTTCATATTTCTCCTATCATCGTCCTATCCTCAACAAAATCACTCAAATAGGAATTAGTTAAGTTTAAGTTTACATGTACAATGTTTTAGTAAACAAAATATATTTCTATAGTTAAAATTTGTGCAATTCTTATTTTCATTCAATTCCTTGTTCCTATTGTGCAATTTAATTATATTCATATCAATAAATATTCTACCGTTGTCACGTAAAATCTTCGCCCGTAAAACCGACTTTACAGGCAACCATTGTTTCTTAAAATGTTGTTTTTATCATTACTTGGCGAATAATACTATTACGGCGAATGCATAATATAATACATAATACAGTTACTTTATGCATAATACAAAGACATTATACATAACGGCGAATAATATATATAATAAGTATTTACGAACTTTTGGGATAACCTTGTATGAAGAATTGTTGTAATCAATGTAAAATTATGTTACACCAGATTTTTCTCTCAATTACAAGGCCTGGAGGGAGGAGAGCCTGCATACCCTTCCCGGGAGGTTTAAAGATCAACTCTATAGAATTATTTTTACAATATAATAGCTCATACCATAACCTTAACATCACGTGTAATTTATTAGGCAAGCATGAAGTCTGATATATACTTTTCAGCTTTATTGAGGTAGAACTTTAATAAGACATAGAACTAACTGGTTGTCGTTCTCTCTAGACCCGTTGGTAGAGAAGAGGGGGTAATGTTATAGTATTGCATATTCGAAAAAAAAAATTAAATTAAACATTTTAGATTCAATAAAATCGTTTTGTTCTTTAAATTTTTTTAATTAATATTTTTCTTTTTTGTTTAGGATATTGAGACCATAGATATGCGCTGTGATATGGGCTATTTTAGGGATACATTGAGAATATTTCGATCATTATTAAATATGCCATAACGTGAATAGACATGGATTCCAATGAATATAGTTTCTAGACCAAAGTCTGTGTAGAGAAAGTTGGGATGGTAACTTACAACACAGCGACCCTCGCTGTCGCAGGACTCGGCGTGGTTGTTGCAGTCGCAGGGCTCGCAGACGAATCCCCCCTGGGACGTGTTGACCCTGCGGTAGTCAGGCGTGCAATCCTGTCACACGTCGGCCATGTATTCGGGGAATCCACATAATGTATATATATGTTATATAAAAATGTTATTTTATTTTTAAAATATAAGCCGTGTTAGGCCGTCTCAAATTTTTCTGTAGATATGTAAATACGTAATCTTTTATTTTTCTTCTTTACACCTCAATTCAGCTCTTTTTTTTTTCTTAAATTCTTTTATTAGAACAATTAAAGCAAATTATGATTTGAAGTTTCTTTATTATTTTTTCTAATATATCGTGACTGTGTATAAAAATATAATCTATATATATATGTCATAATATATACTCTTCCAGGAATAATAAAACAAACCTAGAGCCATCCCAGAGAGAGATGGGATGTAAAGTCCGGTCAATTGAGAAAGCAGCGACATTCCAAAGGGGCGGCAAATGTGGCCGCCTGTCAACACCTGGGGACTATTTTTGAATAGTCGGGGGTGGTGGCCTCACAACAAACAGCCGTCCAACGGTGGCAGCCGCTGGCGCTCCCTCTCTCTCTCGGTTTGCTGGGTCCCATCTTCCAAACTTGTTGTTTCCTTATTTCTCTCTCCCCACATTATTATCATTATGCCACATTGAAAGTCGACAGGATCATATCTCAGAAGAGTCGACAGGATCATATCTCAGAAGAGTCGACAGGATCATATCACATATATATATAAATGAATGTGTGTCTGTATGTGCTCGATAGATTCAAAAACCATGCATCCAATCACCGTGAAAATTTGGGAAGTTGTTTACTATACTACCGGGAAGGTTTCTGGTTTGAATTTGATTTGAAATAAATATTCGTTGCAATTTTATTTGCAAATTTTCTACTTTCACTACAAGCAGCGCCTCTCGCGGCATCTGGTGAAATTACAGTTTAAATTGTTAAAATGCTAAAATGTGTTCCAAGTATAATAAATTTAATATTTAAATTGAGGATTTAGTAATATAATTTTCCAATGACGTTGTAAAAAAACTTGGTATTTCAATATTATTATATATTATAAGAAAACATCTTATTTAAAATTTAATAAATGTTTTTAAAAAATTATTTGTTTCAAAAATATATTTAAACGTCTTTTTTATTTACTTTTCTTGTATAATAGTTTATAACTGCTTCTGTTTAAAAATGTAAATCGACGCAATTATCCCTGGCCAGGATATCGCGTTTTGTGTGTTGAAATAAAATATAAAAAAATATTGTAATAATATCCCAAAGGAAAAATCTTTAATAAATATCTCGAGCCCCCTAGAGAAAACCCCTACGTGATCAGATAACAAAACGTCTTAGGTATCTAAATTCTAATGTGGCCAAATATTTCACACTTTAAGGAAGAATCTAGTATATTACACAGGAAACAATAATCCAATGTGATCCAATGGCAGTGTATTTACCTCGCAGGACAATCCGGTGTAACCAGGAGGGCAGGAACATATTTCCGTTCCCTTCATGATGCGGACAGAGAGGGAGTCCTTGGCGGCCTCCTCCATGCCGACGTTGTAGAGTCTGGACGTCCAGGTCAAGTACAGGCTGTCTGGTGTGTACAGTTCCAGGACAACTCACACTCCCTCTATCTGGTCCGTGTGGAACTTGGCCCGCACCAGCAGCCGCGAGAGGCTCAGCAGGGTGCTGGCGAACGTCTCGCGCGACACAGGTGTGCGTCCTCCGTTGGGGTTCATCACGAACCAGTTGTGTTCCCGCAGGGGCATGTCGATGGTCAGTCGCTCTCCCTCGCCGCCCTCGTCGCCCCCAGTCTCCCCCGGCCTGGTGGCCCAGTTGTAGCCCAGTCGGACCCCGTTGGACCCCTGGACAACCCCATTCTCTAATATATGGTTATATAAAATAAGAATTTAAATAAATTGAAACGAGAACTCCTCTTCGTTCTCGTTTTAATTTATTTAAGTATTTATATTGAAGAGTTGATTTTTTCGATAAAATAAGAATATAAACGGTAGCAAGGCGTTTCTTTATTCGTGCAAAGATCTGAAAGCTACTAAAACTTGCACTTTGCACGAATAAAGAAACGCCTTGCTACCGTTTATATTCTTATTTTATGCTTTATAGCAATTTTCTCTTCTATATGGTAATATCGTGTGTAAGACAGGAAACAGTTCTAAGGAACAGATAGCTATTAGCTCTACTATATCTACTTTTTTTTCACCCAAATCTAACAGAACTCATTGTGATGTTTCTGAGACGTTTTCCTAATTTAGGAAATATATAATCAACCTCAATCTTCTCAACTAAAAAAAAAATCTATGATAATTTCTAGTTTTTGCTTCTTTATTATTGTGTTTTTATATGACGATAAAGTTTACCTCGAATATGACGTCGGCGTCTTCGACATAGGTGCCGGAGGTGTCTCCGCGGTCCACGATGTAGGAGATGGTGAAGTGCAGCTCCCCGCCGTAGGAGTAGAGCTAGACATACCCTCGGCTCCAGCACGGGCAGCGGGGACAGAGAGACGTACGTACCTTCTTCCCCAGGTACTCTGGCGGGGCCTCCCAGAAGTAGGTGTCGCGGGTGACCATGTCGTCGTTGGCGATGTGGAGGGTGTTGTCGTAGGCCAGCGGTGTGGCCCTCCGCGTGCCGTCCAGGTTGGTGATCTTCCAGCGGTACATGGTCTGGGTCTGCCCGGACACACCACAGTCGGAGTGTTGAGTACGTATGGTTGCTAAACTCCTCATTTTGCCTGCTGAATACTTAAAAAAAAAAAAGGGGGGGGGGGGGGGGGGGGGGAGTTATCAAGTCAAATGCAGGTGCCTATTTTCAGTTGAAAAGTTGTATGTTAAATTATTTTTAAAATAGTTTAAACCTATCGTTTATGTTAGTTTATTTTTCCAATTTATTTTTTTGTCTTCAATTCTCAGATAAATTTTACTAGAAATTTTACAACATAAATATATTTGTAAATAAATTTAAACGACATATAAATTGTTGACTTTCTTAAAAAATCGCATTAAAAATAGCAATAAACAATGTAGGTGCTTCGAGAATTCTAAGAAATCAAAGGTTTTCTCCAGCAGCAACTTACAACGTTGACGCCCCATGTCCCTTCCGTGCAGCGGTTGGTGACTCCAAAACAGAAGCAGCTGGAGCATCCGTCAGGATTGTTGGTGGCCAGGTCGTAGTGGTTGGCCTTGCATTTGTCGCAGCGCTCTCCTTCCACGTTGGCCTATCACACGGCGGTCACGCTGTGCCCGTTCAGACAGTGCACCTGTCACAAACCTTGCACCTGCAGGGACCCTGGCAGGTGTAGGGGGTGGCTGTACCCCTGGGGTCGCAGAAACAAGCCTCACAGCGCGGATAGTTCCTGTGGCCCAAGTCGCACTGCTCGCATCGACGGCCCTTGTAGCCTGGTCGGCAGAGGCACTGCCCTGGGTTCTGTACACATGCTGTGTGGAGAATACGACTGTATGCAACCTACACTATGTAATATGTTTGTTCAGCCTCTAAAGTTGGCCATGAGGGTTGATGAATGGAACGACTCACCAGCCCCTCGTGGATGTTCTTGTCATCAGGGACACAGAGGCCCGACATCCCCGGGCCGTTACACTGGCACTTCCTGCAGGGCCGGGAGTCGTCAGGCCGCACACCCGCGGGGCGGTAGTAGCGATCGGCGCACCGCTCGCAGTTGATGCCAGCCGTGTGGTGCTGCGTATGGACATCTTCAACTTCTCATTGATATCACCATATTTATAATCCAAAAGTGAGATCATATAACACAATGTGTCAATTTTGTTAATGGAGAAATATCTCACATCTTCAGAGAGTTGCGGAATTTTTTTAAAATTTATTATTTAAAAAAGAAAACTATTTGCATAATTAAATACGCGCTTTATTACCACCAAAAGGTCATTTTGGAACATTATCTTTTCAATTTTGAATATTCGTTTTTATTTTATTGTTTATGTTTGGTGTGCGCGCTTGCGTGTATGAAGGGAGGGGCACTTATTTCATTGACAAGTTATTAAACACTGATTTTACTAGATATATTATCTCTTTTTAATTCATTATTAAAAACGGCAATATTCAAAACATACTGATATATTCTATAAATTGGAATATTTTATGCCAATGATTCGTCACTTTGGCCTACACCAAAAATAAGAAGAACATGGACGTGATCCACCAAGTGCTAGCCAGGGAAGGAAGTGACGCATTCAACCGCCATAAGGCCTTGCTAAATAAGGTGCTGAGTAAAGACAGCCTGGTGACATGTAAATCCACACTCTAAAACTTTCAAAGCCTGAATAAATTATATACAAGCTTTAAATCTTATAGAACAGCTATTTGTAGGCGCATGCTAATTGGCGAGGCTCCTTCAAAAACGCACAGATACCAGCTTACTTTACAGACTACAGTAGAGTCTCCAGTGAGAGACCAAAGACATGGCTAAACTCGGTTATCTATTATCAAAGATATATTAATATGTGTAATATTCATAAGAAATATAATAAATATTCCTACACAGTTCCATCCAAATTTTATAGTCACTTAATTTGTCACATCACACGGAAAATTCTAGAAATACTTACATAAAATAGGTCTATCAGAAAAACCAGATTCTTCCTACGGAGAAACTGAACAAACTGCTCTTCACCTTATCTATGACTGTCCGAACTTTGAAGAAGTGAGTTATCGTTTGTTCCCTGATCTAAATTATTTAACTCTCTTACATCAGCCACTTTGTCTATATAAATTTTATGAACTCTGTCGAATAATACATGTAAATTTGTAAATATTTAATTCTAAGTTCTAATTTGTTTATTGTTTTGTTTGTTTCCTCTGTAATAAGTGAAAATATTTCAATATCGCGTCTGGTTGATTAATAAAATGAAATAAGAAAGTTAGTACTTCAATCTGTGTAATCTGTGTAGATGCCAGTTGTGGTAGACGTTGCTGCTATCGAGGAGATCTACCTTACAGCCGGAGCACACGCCCCCACCCTCGTAGACTCCCTGGGTGTTGATGCTGGTTCTGGCGTCGGCCACGGACTGCTCGTAGACACACTTGTCCGCGTGACCGTAACATTGGCACTCTGTATTCAACACACACAGTACATATATATAACGAATAGAATGACAAAATTGTTTCTATATAATAAATTGTCATTAAAACTATATTTCATATTGTAGGGAAGTATTTTGTATTATATTAACAGGGTATCATTTTTTATGTTTATATTTTGCTACTCTGCAAACTTCCCTCATGCTTATCTTTTGTTTATCATTCATAGTTTATTTTTTGCATTAAATAAATTGTATGTCATCGTGAGGTTTGTCTTTCCTAATTTTCCACGTGGCAATATTATATACAACAATAGCCTCAACAGAGAAATCGACGTACCGCCCCAACCTATTTATTGCTACAATCAACAGTAGGGAATCTACAGGACTCTCTTCCATGACTACCAACACATGAAACACTACATTGAACTCGGGTTATATTTTATTTATATACATTCATTGACAAAACTTGTAAGTGGAAAGTATTTGATATCGCCGGTCGTCCTTTTTTTTTTAAGGAGACATAAGCAATTTGTTCACACTTGGTCATTTCGTGTGTCTAAAATAAAGGTCACTGTAATTTCTTTCATAGTTATGGTCTGAATCCCGATATACATTCTAAAAGGTACAAATTCCTTAAGTTTTGTCCATGAGTGCATTTTATTCAACAATTTGTTAATTTTAAATAATTCGTATATATTTTTCTGATTTTTCATGCAAATACTGTAGCTATATACGTTGTTGTGTACAGATATACACCAGCTTGTAAATGGTTAATAGGTCCGTAAGTTCGTCTTTTAAAAGTACATGATAAAAAAAACTTACTTATTACAAATTATTTTAAAAACTTGTCTAGAGTTCACACATAGTGTTTAAGTTTGGGTCTAAGCAATGGTTGGTCTAAATGGTCAGCCAGGATCCCTGGGTTGAAAACAGCGGATTTTTTAAATAATCGCAGTAAGGATAGTATAAGTTTGTTTTATGTGTAAAGGAAACTTTCGACCTTTAATGATTTCGTTTCTTTATATGTAGATGGCGCGTTATTGCTTGATGAAAGTGTTTCCATTGAAAGCCTTGGCTCATGTACAGGTCCAACCCATTGATGACAGCTGAAGATCCCCGGCGAATTCTAAATGCCTTCTACATGACTTGATACACAATATACAAGTATATACTATATAATATACTTGTATGTTGCCACCCTCTCTCTACTCGCCATTTTATAGCGATCTGAATCGAACTAAATATCTTAAGTAAAAAGCTTTGTAAAACGAGAAGAAATTTAGTAGAGAAAGGTTTCGTGAAAAGAGAATCCCCCTTTATATATATATATATATATAAAATAGTTTCTATACTAGAAAAAAAGATTGAGCGTAAAATTAATAAATGCCTATATGCGAATTTATTAATATTTTACCTTTAATGTTGTGAAAGTATAAAGTTTGTTATAAGACTACTAAATATATTTATGGAATATATACAAATAAACTGTGAGAGCTAATAATCATTTTCTAATTATGAGGAAGCCGGGCAACTATATATCTCTTTAATTCCAAAGATAAATTACGAATTAACTAAAAATATTTCCGTCTAAGAAAATACATGACCGTATACATAAGAGACTATAGCCTAAAACATGGCTCAACCCAATCTCTCCTGGAGGTATTCTCTCATCAGAGACTCTTTCGATTGAAAGATACTTCACATGAGTTTCTGATAAGAGACCACCTCCATTAGTCATGATTTAGGCTAGGGTCTTTCGTGGTGTTAGGTTATTCAGTGATTGAATATATCATCATCACAAGTTAATGTTTTGGTTCATGTAGGATATGTAAAATAACATATTACAATAGAGGCCAGTCAATAAAGTTACGTCTTCATGATAGGTTAGTGATTCGTTGTTTTGTACAAGACACTAACAAATCAAACATGGTGTCAGAAAAGTGATTTGAAAACAAACGAAAAAAAAAATATCGCGGTAAGTTCAATTTTACGTTAAGACTAATAAAATAATAAATAAGCCTTATCGTATATTAAATATACAAAAAATATGTATTTACAAATACCGCCACCTGAACCAGTTAATTTCAGAGGAAATATAGAAGAAAACTGGAGATATTTCAAATCGCATTGGCGTAACTTTTCAATAGCAACAGGGTTGGACAATAAAGAAGACAAATTAAAAGTTGCAACCTTATTGTCTATTATAGGCAAAGAAGCTTATAATATATTTGAACATCTCGATCTTTCAGATGAACAAAGAAATTGCCACAGTCAATGTTATGGAAACATTAAGTGTATGCAGTGACACTGTCCTGAGAATTAGAGAAGAAACATCATCTGATCCTATTCTGTGTGAAGTGAAGAAACTTATTCTAAATGGATGGCCACCAAATAAAAATCAAACTTCAATGCTAACCAGAGAATATTGGAATTTTAGAGAAGAATTAACAGTTCAAGATGGAATCATACTAAAGAATGATAGAATTGTAATTCCAAATAAATTAAGAGCAGAGATGATAATGAAAACCCATCAAGGACATATTGGAATTAATTCAAGTATGCGAAGAGCAAGAGACAATATCTTTTGGCCAGGAATGAATGCACAAATAGGGCAAGAAATTGAAAATTGTTCTATTTGTCTATCAAATTCACAGAATCAAGTGAGAGAACCAATGAAATCTCACAAAATTCCAAATTATCCCTGGGAAAGAATATCTCTTGATATATTCGAAATCTTCAAACAGAATTACTTAATAATAGTGGATCATTACTCAGATTTTTTTGAAGTTGAATACCTAGAAAATACAACATCTGAATACATAATTGAATGCTGCAAAAGACAATTCAGCAGATATGGAATTCCTCAAATTATAGTCTCAGACAATGGAAGGCAATTTACATCAACTGAATTCCAAAAATTCAGCAAAGAATGGCAATTTCAACATTCTACATCATCACCACTTCACAGTCAGGGAAATGGAAAAGCTGAAGCGGCAGTTAAAATAGCCAAAAACTTACTGAAGAAATCTAAACAAGAAAATAGTGATTTTTGGCAAAATTTGTTAAATTGGAGAAATACACCCACTATAGACATAGATTCAAGCCCAGTACAAAGAATCATGTCTAGAAGAACTAGAGCTATACTGCCAATTCACCCAAATTTACTTAAACCATCAATTCCAGAAAATATTCCAGATAAAATATCCATCAAAAGACAACAGGCAAAATACTACTATGATAGAAAATCTAAAAATTTACCAGACTTAGACATAGGACAAGAAGTGTATGTCAGAACACCCAATACCACCCCATCATGGTCCAAAGCTAACATCACAAATGAACACAACACAAGATCCTATGATGTGAATATTCATGGTAGAACCTACAGAAGAAATAGAACCTGGATTAAACCACAACAGGCCTCAGCAAATCAAAAATCTACAAACAATCAAGAAGAAGGAAGAAAAGAAAGCATTGATCAAGAACAAACTGTATCAAATTGCTTACCATCTACTTCATCAGCAGGAGGAGACAACATTGTGAAAAGAACCCGAATTGAAACTACCGAATGCAGAATCCAATCAAAGAGTGACAGCCCCACGGTAAGTGAACCTGAGAATGCTGCATCAGAGACTAGAACCAGATCAGGTCGACTGGTGAAAAAACCAAGTAGATTTAAAGACTAGTAAAAAAAGGGAAGATGTTAGGTTATTCAGTGATTGAATATATCATCATCACAAGTTAATGTTTTGGTTCATGTAAGATATGTAAGACCATATATTACTTAAAAGAAAAACTTAATAAAGTTACGTCTTCATGATAGGTTAGTTGTTTGTTGTTTTGTACAAGACATTAACAAATCAAACACGTGGGATACTCTACAGCAGGGGTGGCGAACCTTTTTATATTAGAAGGCCAATTTTCATTTTACCATTTTTGAGATGTACATAAATATATGTAAGATTTAATTAAAGGGATTTATATACAAAATTAAAATATATAATTTTCTTTGCAATTAAATAGTTTATTTTTTCAAAATAACATACAATTAATAAATTCCAAAAAACTTGACATTTAATTTTACAATCCAGAAAATTTAATGGGATTTCTGTGGTTGTTTATTGGATGACAAAAAAAGAAATATTTGGTTCAATTGACCTGGTACGTAATTTAAGTTGATCTTCCAAATGAACATCACTTATTTGACTTCTTAGGCGGGTTTTAATTTGAGTCATGTATGAAAATGTTGCCTCGCAGCAATATGTACTTCCAAAACATGAAAGAATTCTTCGTGCGTGTTGTCTTAGACGAGGATAAATAACTGCAGTCTTCCATATTTCAATAGGATCTTTTTTTGAATCGAATTGTGATTTAAAGATATTATCTTCTCCTATCTCAAATAATTCCATTTGATATTCTTTGGGAGCTACGTCGATATCAACAAGGTGTGGTTCGAAAGTTAATTTAAGTGTAAGAACATGTTTTTCAAAATCTGAGAACCTTTTATTATATTCTTCAATTAATATATCCAGAACACAGAAACATACTCATCCAAATTTTGAGGGGAATAATTTTGTTCCATCATAATTTCCGATAACTGTGGGAAATGTTCGTTTGAAATTTCTAATCGACCTAGTAAAGATTTAAAGAATAAAAGTTTTTTTCTAAAAGCTTGCATTTTTTGCCACATTTTGTATATATATTTTGTTTTTCCCTGCAAGTTTAAATTCAATTCATTTTGCTTCATTGTCATGTCACATAAAAAGGCAGCATTTCTACAAAATTCTTTATCTGATAAATCGCAATATTTCTTTTGTTCTTCAAAAAAAATAATTATTTGTTGACGCAGGGTGAATATTTTTAGCAAAACTTGTCCTCTTGATAACCAACGTATTTTGCTATGATATGGTAAGTCTCCATTGAATGTGTCATTATCTGACATTATTATATCTCGAAATTGACGATGACGCATTGAATTTGATCGAATAAAATTTACAATACAAATATTTTTTTCTAAAGTATCGTTCAAACTAGCCGACTTAGCACATAGGTTTTGTTAGTGCAAAATACAATGAAAAGAAAAATCAAGTTTTCTAAATTAGCATATTCTTTTTTTAATAACGAAATGAAACCTCCTTGCTTTCCTACCATGGCTGGTGCACCATCGGTACACACACTTACTAAATTATTTATATTTAACCCTGCTTCGCAAATTTTTATTATGAAGTTCTCCAAGATGTCTATTCCTCGTGTCCTGCCTGAAAGTGTTCCTAATGCAAGCAACTCTTCAAAACATCGAAAATCCTTAGTAATAGCTCGAATAAAAAATAGAACCTGTGCTGAATCGGTATTGTCTGTGGATTCATCCAATGCTATGGAGAAATATATATTTTCTTCTTTAATAATATTGTGTGTTGTGTTGTGTGTGCAGAGCTGTTGTTTTATATTTGTAGCTAATTCGTGTTGTCGTTCGGTGATGGTTCCTCTTGAAAGAGGTAATTGTTTGTATTTATCTACTTTTTCTGGATGTAAGCATTTGACCACTTCCACAATACATTATTTTATCATTTCAACGTCGCTAAATGGTTTTCCCCGTTTTCCAAGAATGTACGCTACTTTGTATGTTGCTTCCGTGGCATTATTATTTTGTTGAAAAAACTTATTGAAAGTTTGTTGCCGGTGAAACTTTTCATTTTTAGTTGTTGTAATATAGTTTTACGTGCTTCTCCTTCAAGAATTGCATATTTTTGATTCGAATGAGTCATGTAATGTTGTTGTTTAAGATACTTGTCTTCTTTTATTTTATAGATTGTAATATGAGTCATGTAATGTTGATTAGCATTATACTTTTTAATTGTAGTTATAACTGTACTACATAACAAACAAACCATTTTATCTTTGGAACTAATTAAGAAGTATTGCAATTCCCATTCTTCATTAAATAATCGATTCTCGTCCTTTAGAGTCCTTTTTTTTTGTTTTTTAGACATGATTCTAAAATTAAAATATATATGAAAATTTATACATAAAAAGACCATGCCGCATATAAAATTGTATTTTGAAAATACGGGAGAAATGGACTGAAATCAAAATCCACATTTTTTTACATAAGTTTACTTTCACAGAAAATTAATTATATTAACAATTGTTCAACTGATAAAAAATTTTAAATTATGCAATGATTATTAAAATTTAAAATTAATTTACCCGTATTTTACTACAATACAATAGAAAACATTGTTCGATGTTTGTAATATGTATTATCTTACAACTTACCTTATTCAATAAAATAAACAACCATTTAGTAAAGTTGATACAGTTACACACAGGCAATTACGTTGCCTTGACGTTACTTGGACGTTACGTTTAGTTTTAGTACTAGTGTTGACCGCAAATCGGCGCTGCCGATATAGTGGTATAGTTATGTACTTCATTTTTAGCACGACACTTGAATTACTTTTAGAAATTTAAATACTTACATTTACTATTTTATATATATTATATAATATATGACATTCGTATTAAATATTTTCAATAAAATAATGAAAGTAATTGAAAACTGCGAAACAAAAATTACAATTTTGAATTTATGAAAAGGCCACAACTTGGGCAAGAAAAGGCCACATGCGGCCTTAAGGCCGCACGTTCGCCACCCCTGCTCTACAGTATAATGGCTAAACACATAACCATCTTGATCATCAAAACTATTGTGAATAGAGCTTTGAAACATTTCATATGTAGGGTAGCTGAAGATAAAAAATCTAGGCTCTTATTCAAAGTCTTTACAAATTAGCCCTAAAACAAATAGGTTGTCGCGTAAAGAGTGTCTACGCCCATGCTCTGCTTCGCCTAGACACCTTAAACTTATTCTGGTCCCGGGAGTCCGACCTTTCTCTATATGACGTCTTTCCACCCCTGAATGGTAGGCTGACTGAAACCCGATGCTCGATCTAACACCAAAGACAACACTAACTGGCTCACATACACTTTATTTTGAATAAAGTTCACTATTTTTAATAGAAATACATATTTACATATATTTTAATTATTCATAGAAATAAATTTACATAACTCAGATTTCTATATTTACAAACAATAGATTTACATAACTGTTTTCCGACACAGATGTTCAGGCTTTGTAGTTATAAATAGATGCTGATGATGATATGCTAGTGATTTCCAATAATCACATTTAATATATCTCTCACTTCTCTATTAAAATAATAATAATATAATCACATAATATAATTACATTTGTTAAAATAATATTCATTAAACATTTTATCACTCGGGAAGAACCCAAGTCGGGTTGTTCGGCAAATTTCATTTCGTATTTATTAAAATAAGAAATCGAAAATTCTGAAATGTTTAGTTAACCATAATTTAGAAAAAAGAAGGAGAACTCAGTGAGGTAAGAGTTATGTAACTGTCTTTATAGCAACCAGGAAATGGAACGGGGAGAAACAAATACCTTCACACTGGAATCCCTCCAGGTTGGTCCCAGGCTTCCAGAGTTTCTGGTTGTACAGGGGACAGCAGCGGTCGCAGTGGTCGCCGCAGGTGTTGTGCTCGCAGCGGCACTTCTGTCTCTGGACACACAGGCTTTTATCCCGCGATGTTCACATTTCCCTTCTATGCTATACATCAATTGTGCCATTGGAGATGGCTCATGTGTAAATTTAATAGAAGCAGAACACCCTCTCCCTTTCCCAGATCTCTGGAGCGGCAGTCATGTAGAAATTAAGCCTAAATGGCCTCTTGTGAATTGTTTGAGGAAGAACAATGCTCTCTCGATACATTTCTATAGGGAGATAGGTGTCGCCATCTATATTCTTTTTACCTTACTTACCGAACAGTCCTCGTATTTTGAATTAATTAAAATCATATTTTTTAATGTGGTCCCTTTTAACCTTCCCACTGGAATTTATATTTTGGTATAAATTTCTTAGAAAGCTATTAACCTACTCTTTTAGAACAAACTACGAATATTTCTATCTGCTGTCACAGAGTGCAATTCATTACCCCTCGTTATTTTATTGAACTTTTACAAGACTTACAGTAGAGGTGGTGTTGGAGGTGCAGTCTTTGGCATGGCCGTTGCAGATGCACTGACCTCCGATAGAGATGTCCTTAATGGAGTAGAAATACTGCACGAACAGACAGGTGTGACAGTGTACAGGTGACATTTGAGGACTGGGGTTACCCGCCGGGTGACGGACTTGTCGATGTGGTCACCTGACTCCATGGTCATGAGGTCCGCGTTGAGGGTCCGGATCTTCTGAAGACGGAGTCTGACGTAGCGGGCCTTGGTGAACTCCTGCAGCACAGCTCGTTGGCCTCTCCGGGAATTGACACATCGTAGATGTCATAGTTAGATAAGATAGCGGGCCTTGAGATAAATTGAAGTATTTTATAAACTGGAAAAACTATCTCCCTCTTACCCCTTGTATATCTTTCACGAAACTAATTACCATATTCTCTGGGATCGGAAAATGATAATACTAAAATATATTGATGAACTCTTATCTTCATTAGTACTACTACAGCGACGGATACTACTACTAATAATAGTACAGTTCTATTGAAACAAAAAAGTCGATCAAATCTTCACTCAGACAGAACCCGGGCGGTCATTTCACTCTCTCAATTTGGCGATGGTGTAAGTCCTATATTAAGTATTCCAAATCTTGATTCATATCATGGTCTTTATTTAAACCCTGTCGCCATCTTCCAATCTCCACTGAAGGAATCTATCCAACTTGACCTGAAAACATCTGATACAACAACGCTATGAAATTAAAGATTGTTGAAAGGAACAAAATGATCCAAAAGACTTTCAAATCTCTAGATTAAAATTTCTGCGATCATTTACACAAGAGCACAATATGGTGAATGCTGAAATGCTCAGAACGACGTCTCTTTATCTAGAAAATAAAAAGTTATTTTTAAGTCGATCTCTCTAGTTGAAAATAATCCTTCAGAAAGAGTTCAAACATATCAAAGAACAAGGGAATTTCATAATCAAATACCATACTTATATAGTATTTCTTAAATTCCATTTATATATAGGGATTAGCAAATAATATCCTGATGGATTCATTTTCATGATTTATCAAGATAAATTATCAAAGAAATGAAAGAAAGTAGACTTTCGAAATTAAAATTGATATTTAGTTATAGAGTTGTTAAATAATTTTGAACAAAGATACCCTTAGAGTTCAACATCATTTATAAACCAACTATTGTGTATGGTAGAAATATAAGATTATAGAGCCAGGAGAGTGCTGTAGAAAATTCTTATAAGTAACAGACGAAGTGTAAAGTCACCCTTCACTACCGGCGCTGAGCCGAGAACTGTTTATTTACCTTCCCTATATTTACACAGACGTCTGTGGGGATAGGTAATAACTACACATCAGCCAAATATATAATCAAACAGTTATTTACAAACACCTCTCACACAAGTGCGACATAAGGTGTGATAGAAAGCAGCTACCTACCTTCAAGGCCTCAGTAGGACCGTCAGCTCCCGGCCGGCCGTTGACCAGCGAGGTGTGAATCTGTCACACACCGCCGTCCTAATATTGATGTGGCGACACAGTCGTTCGTTGAGGTCACATAAATAACTGTTAGGTGTCCACTGAGGTATGAACAAATATGTAGTAAGTACATAGTTTATTTTCACACAAGTGAAATCGAGAGTATTGAAGTACGTATTAGCAAATATGTGTGGTATACAAGAAGAGACATTGTGGACAGTGTTGGAGGAGAAGAGATCGAGGGGCAGGAGACGACAGGGATACACAGACGATCTAAAAAAATGGACTGGACGACACACCTACGAGGAGATAAAGAGATGGCGGAGGAAGTATGGAGAGACCATGTGACCCACCCTCAGTAGAGGAAGGCATTGAAGGAGGAAGTATGGAGAGACCATGTAGCCCACCCTCAGTAGAGAAAGGCATTGAAGGAGGAAGTATGGAGAGACCATGTGGCTCACCCTCAGTAGAGGAAGGCACTGAAAGAGGGAGATATGGAGAGACCATGTGGCCCACCCTCAGTAGAGGAAGGCATTGAAGGAGGAAGTATGGGGTGACCATGTGGCCCACCCTCAGTAGAGGAAGGCACTGAAAGAGGGAGATATGGAGAGACCATGTGGGCCACCCTCAGTAGAGGAAGGCATTGAAGGAGGAGGAGGATACAAGTAGAATGCTAGGTATGATATTATTATAAGAATAACTTCGTATTGAAGTACGTATTAGCAAATATGTGTGGTATGCAAGTAGTATGCGAAGTATGATATTATTATAACAATATATGAGGCGCTGAGTTTGTTTATGCAAAAATGTAATGCCTTAACAACTGACCGAAATATTGACAAATAAATATTAAATTCTGTTTTAATGTCCATCCATACAGAGTACAAAACAACAACTGACTCACCCGTGGAGGCAAGGTCACGCTCCGCTGCGTCACGTGGGAAAACATAGGTACATGTTTTCTTACATGTTCTCAGCACATCCCCCTTTTTAAGACTTGAAATATATATATACATTACAAACTTTAAATGCATAATATAATTAATAATGAAGGCGATCCACAGGTTTAACAATTCGTCCACTCCGGGTTCTTATCTGGCCGTCTTCTGAGTCGTTAGAGGGATAATCCACAACAGGGGTCTTTTCATTTTCAACCAGTTCCTCCCCCGAAAAGGTCGGCGTCGATGGGTCGGCTGGATATTGCACTGTATATCCTTTTCGTAGATGGAACCTGTTTCGACGTAAAGTCCCAACTGGAGTATCAACCATATACGACCTTGGTGTCGATGCTTTCTTCTTTACAATCCCCCAGGTTCGCATATCTGTAATCCAAACCGTGTCACCTTCGGATAGCTCCTCCATGTCCGTAGCTCCGCAGCGTCGATCATATCTGGATTTCATATCCTTTCTCCTTCTCCCTTCCTTTCTTTTCAGGGTCTGAGAGTCCACCAACTTTGGATTAAGATTATCTGGTGCAATTGGCAAGGTCGTTCGGAGTTTACGTCCCATGAGAAGCTCAGCAGGGCTGTAACCGTTCTCCAAAGGGGTCGATCGATACTCCAGGAGTCCAAGCGATGGGTCTTGATTTTTCTTGAGGATCAACTTAGCAATTTTCACACCTGCTTCTGCCATCCCATTGCTCTGCGGGAATCGAGGACTTGAAGTGACATGTGTGAATCCGTACTGCCTTGCGAAATTTGCAAACTCACGAGCAGCTCCAAATTGCGTCCCATTATCGCTTACAACAGTTTCTGGTATTCCATGTCGGGCAAATATGGATTTGCAACTACGCACCACCACATTGGCTGTGAGCCGATCCAGTTGAATCATTTCAGGAAAGCGAGAATAATAGTCAATGACGACTAGATACCACTTATTCTCGAACTTGAACAAATCCATTCCAATCTTTTGCCACGGTCGCGTAGGAAAGTTGGTTGGTATCAAAGGTTCGTGTTTTGAGACGGCTTCCTGGATACAAACACTGCACTTTCTGACTGCTTCCGCGATCTCTTCCGAAATTCCAGGCCACCATACCGTCTCACGTGCGCGAAGTCTTGTTTTTGTAATCCCGAAGTGCCCAGCGTGCAACTTATCTAGGATCTCCAGTTTCATACTTGCTGGAATAACAAGACGACAGCTACGCATCAGTAGTCCATTTTGAACGCCGAGTTCATCCTTGACATGCCAACAAGAGAGCAGAGCCTGTGACATTTTCTTCTTATCTGGCCAGCCTTTCTCAAGGTAGTTGACTACTGCTTTCAGGGTCATATCTTCTAGTTGAGCTTCAAAAATCTTCGTCAAGATCTCGTCTTTGTCGAGCTCTTCCAATCTTGTTTTGAGCTTTTCCATCAAAGGTATTGGTACCCGTCGAGGAGTATGCACAGCATATGGTTTTGCTCCAGGTTTCAATTTGATTTCGTAAGGGTTTCCGATCTGTCCCAGTCCTTCAAATACTTCAGGAAATTCCTTGATCGGGTTAATTCTCGTCGCAACCACTTCAATCCGCCTCGCCAGGTTCAAGAGCTCACATGCCCGGCGACTCAGAAGAGGTTCACTCAAACGACAATTAACATAAATCTTCTCCTTGATTTCATAATTGCCATTTCGCAGCGTTGAAATAAACATACCCACAGTCTGAAGTTCGGAAAATTCAGCAGCTCTAAGGTTGATATCACTTTTCACTAGTCGTTGCTGTCCCATTATCTTCTTGAAGAGACACAGAGGAACACATGTAACATCCGCCTGGGAGTCGAGCTTGAACTTCACCTGTTTCCCGTTCACTTGGATTTCTGCTGTCCATCGCCTCCTGCACTCGCCTTCATCATCATCGAGATTAGATGAATCCTCCACAGCTGAGACCTCCAGGAGAAAACCAATTTCTTCATCAAGTTCAGAAACAGCTTTGACTTCCGCAGTCTTCGCCTGCTTATCTGGGCAGCAATTTGCAAAATGGCCAGTTTTTGAACATAGGTTACATCTTTGTCCTTCAGCACGGCAGGCCTGTCCTTCCCTGTGGGTGAAACCTCCGCATTTTGGACATCGTAATCTTGTTTTGGCTGACTTCTCCTTCTTCCTCGAAGGCTGCTGTTGTTGTTTCGGTGATTGCTTCTTCGAGTTGAACTTCACCTGATCGACCTTTTGGCTTGTTGAGGGACGCTGCAGGTCGACTTGCTGCTGTCGAACGGCCTCCTGCTGTCGAACCATTTTCACCGCCTTTTCCAAAGTCAGTTCGCTGTCCAACTGCATTCTTTCAGACAAAGCTTTGTCCCTCACTCCAACCACAATTCGGTCACGGATCAACTGCTCATGAAAACCCTCAAATTCGCAACTATCAGCCAATTTGTACAATGAAGTGATGAATTCGTCCACTGGCTCCCGATCCTCTTGGATTCTTGAATTAAATTTCGCACGTTCGTAGATAATATTCTTTCTGACACAGAAGTGGCTGTCGAACGCCTTGAGGACGGAATCAATTTTCGTTGCCTCTTCCTCCTTTTCGAACTTGAAGGTCCTGAATATATCATCCGCGCGGTCGCCCATCAAGTACATGAACAAATCGATCTTGTCCGCCTCCTCTTTCTTCTTCATTCCACTGACCACGAGGTATCGTTCGAATCTTTTCCTCCATTTGGGCCATTCGTTGGGAGTCGAGAAGTCGAAAGTTTCTGGAGGTTGAATCTGAGCCATGTTGAATTATCTTCCAAGGTACGCAAAAATCGATATTTTGCGATATACGGGTTCGTATTTTATCCAGTTATCGCTGCCACCATGTTTTAATGTCCATCCATACAGAGTACAAAACAACAACTGACTCACCCGTGGGGGCAAGGTCACGCTCCGCTGCGTCACGTGGGAAAACATAGGTACATGTTTTCTTACATGTTCTCAGCACAAATTCAATCCAATATATTCCATTTTATTATCAAAATACTTGAATAAGGATTTGCATAGACATTCAAAGAAATGATGACCCAAGTATATATACGTCGGTGCACCAAATCCAGGCCTGTGGAAGAACAGAGAAATCCGGTCTATATACTTGAGTCAGTATTAGCATAAACATTCAAAGAAATGATGACCCAAGTATATATACGTCGGTGCACCAAATCCAGGCCCGTGGAAGAACAGAGAAATCCGGTCTATATACTTGAGTCAGTATTAGCATAAACATTCAAAGAAATGATGACCCAAGTATATATATGTCATAATTTGTATATAATTAAATGCAACCCCGACCCACTATGTATGTACCATGTATGATTTTCAAAGATTTAATAAAGAACGAGGCAACTGGAGGGAAGCAAGTAACATTAAGATATAGAAAGTAGATCTAAAACTGGCACGACTATTCTGGGCACCCTGTGTCAATATTGTAAGGGCAGAGACCGGGCGTCTCTAGTGACCGCAGAAGTTATTTTCGCCAAGATGCATTCAATACTTCCGGACAAAACAGGACGTGTCGAGTGACCAGAAGTTATAAAAGTTTGAGAGATATCCAGTACTTCCGGCAAAAACAGGACGTGTCTAATATCCTTCGAAACTATAAGCGTCAAGACACCAAACACTTCCTGACGAAATCAGATATACCAGGCAGGGCACAGCTTTCACCAAAGGAAGCCGCCGGCCTATCAGAAGATAGCACCTTAAGTAGGTCAACCAATAGGGAAAGATCATGTGAGATCTCTCAACCAATCAGAGAGAAACTGACTCGTGGTGTTAAATCGAAAGACAAGAATGGTTAGTAGTGATTTAGCTTCCAAGAAGGTGACATCTGCTCTAGACCTCTCTCCCTCGGCTCATCCCACAGCTAAGTACAATCACCGCCATGTGATCAGTTAATTAACAATCAAAATCGCTCCGCCTTCTCAAGCTTTCTTCCCTCCAATCCAGTTGCCTTTTATTTTCAAACCTCACCATGTGTCCTGATTATTCCTAACTGTGTGCTTCACTTACCACTCAACGACTGCGCTTCAATCAAATATCACCATTCGCATCCAACAATAAGAAACCCCGCAACGATATTGCCACAGAACGGTTAAGTCGACAGATTCTACAAAAGTGTAATACAACAAATATTATAGTGTAATAACAACAATTGCAGCATCATATTACAATAAGTCGACAGGATAAAGATTATGGAACTTAATCAGGATCAAGATTATAGAGCTTAATCAGGATGAAGGTGGAAATTAACCCAGGCGCCAGCACAACAAAAGGCAATGACAAACCAAGAGAGAAGAAACTGGCAACGAACGGAAAGAAACTGACAACGAACGAAGCGACAAGATATACCCTGGCGACGGTAATTTTAGAACTGACCGCCGCGCTACAAGGGGCAACCGCCGCCCGCACCGCCGGTACGTGTCCAAACAGCCTGACACCCACCGAGGAATCACCACCCGCCATGCCGTACCAGTACACCCGGAAGCAACCCACGCGACACGGACCCAGTGTACCGACAACGCGTTCCACTCGAATGGAAGCAGTACAAATGACTAGATTTCCCTTTCAATCGCGCGGACAGTGCAAAAGGTCCCGATCCGGTTCAACAGATATTCCAAGCCAACCACACCAAGCCGAAGACGCCACAATGGAGACTTTTCGAGACTAAGGTAGGCAATCCACCCAATGACATCATCAAATTAACTTTGGACTTGTATCTGACCCAGGACCTACCATGTACCTTTCTCATTGAACCAGACGCAGGTTCGAACATATTGCCGTATCATTTATACAATAGATTAAAAGCACAACTCCCCAATTTAAGTATTAAAAAACCTTCCCTTGATCTATCCACCCTAAATAGTTTTACGAAAATAATAGGACATTTAACTTTCCCTCTGACAATAGGCCAAATAACCCGTAGAGAGAACTTCCACGTGGTAAATGCATCCTTGCCATTTGGAGTTCTTACCTTAGAAACCCTTTATCAATATAAATTAAAACTAAATTATAATCGCGGCACTATTTTCCAACTTGGCGTCCCATTGTCTAATACTATCTACCACTTTAAACATGTATCAAATGAATGCAAGCACGGGCTAGGCCAAAACCTGTCCCAAAGGACTCGCACAGCACCCAAAGCTTTCACACATGGAAAACCTTGCCTGCATTCATTGCCCAAACCCCAAATATTTACATGCCACCATTCTAATCTCACACCACACAACTTTTCGCTCAACCCAATTGCCAATACTTTATGCCCACCACATATAAAGCCACCACGACTTCAATCTACAACTCCATTAATGCCCAAACAAGTGTCCGTACACCGACACAGCTCACCCACTTACCACACAAAATTCACACATGACACTTCGCCACACCATAATTACGCAAATGTACCTCACAACAT
Organism: Cordylochernes scorpioides; assembly: GCA_030710605.1. Taxonomy (NCBI): domain Eukaryota; kingdom Metazoa; phylum Arthropoda; class Arachnida; order Pseudoscorpiones; family Chernetidae; genus Cordylochernes; species Cordylochernes scorpioides. The sequence goes on from CP092876.1 coordinate 56,048,666, forward strand.
ACACGCACCCATACGTCACCACGCGACAAACACGCACAACCCGCACAACAAATGCAACACGCACGCCAAAAGACAACAACAACAAACAAGCGCATGCACAACCGTTAAGGATAATACAATCATCCCGTCTACACAAAACATAGAAAAAATTCACGCCACCGAACAACCACACAATCGAAAAACCTTGCGATCTTTCCTAAAAGCTGTGAACGTCTTTAAGGAGTTCATTCCGGACCACGCCCACTTGCGGACACCACTTGTCAACCTTCTAAAAAAGGATGTCATGTGGGTCTGGGATGACGAATGCCAGAAAGCGTTCACTAACCTGAAAGAAAACCTTACCACACACCCCACATTACACCTTTACCAGGAAGGTCTGCCATGCCAGGTGTACTGTAACACCTCAACATTAAGCATTACAGGCGTTCTTAAACAAGTCTACCCTGATGGGAAGACATACACCGTTCAACATTTCAGCCGATCTCTGCGTGGTCACGAGCGAAATTATTCAGACTTGGAGCTACAATGCCTAGCCATTGTGGAAAGTGTGGATAATTTCCGCACCTGTCTAATGGACAGAAAGTTTACAATACTTTCTGACCATCCTGCATTGCAGTGGTTGAAAGAGATCAAAGCTCCGTCAGGCAGATTGTTTCGATGGAGGTTAAGATTGTCAAGATACGAATATGAGGTCCGTAGCATAAATGGAGTACAACAATATGAAACGGGCGTTGTAACTCGTATTCCATTTTGTGGCTTTCTAGATGCGCCACTCATAAAGAGCCAACAGTCTTCTCCACCGGGAAAACCCCGCGTGACTATGGATCCCAATAAAATGCGCACCGTCTCCCGAAAAGGAGTACTTAAAACTATAGTCCCAAATTCATTTACAACCAGACTTCTTAAGTCCGTACACACACAACACCACCACCCAAACATCTCCAAGATGACGAGACTCATCTCAGCACAATATTATTGGCAGAGCATGACACAAGACATCGCAAAACAGGTAAAAACCTGCCCCACCTGCCGATTCGCTAGAAGAATCGATGAATACAAACAACCTGCACGTAAAAATACCGACACAGGTACCCAAACAAAACAAAATTCGTACATAAAGCACAGCGTACACACAACACAAACAATGCCAAAATTACCACATCCACGTCAGAGAAAAGATCACACATCTCAACCTAAACCAATTACCGCCGACATATCTCTAATAAAACCATTGACGGTCAAACAGGAGAACTGTAAACCTGACAACCAATCCAATCATATCACACCACTCCCTAAAGATATCAAACAGGAGAACAGCGAACCTACCAATCATTCAAATTCTACAATTCATAAGGTTCAAGCAAATATTTCAGAGTCCCCAGTTACAAAAATGTGGACGAATATGGGGCAATATCCTATCTTTCATCTGATTTTCATCCTTTGTTTGTTACTTCTGCCATACAACTGTATTCCAATTTTATTCATCAATTACTTGTTTATATATACCATGCCCGATCAGAAAATCTTCGAACTACAAGAGGCAGTTTTTCATTGTGGACAAGCCTTTATAAAACTTCTCATAATTTTAGGAACCATCTTTGCAGAAAATCTAAATAAACTCCGAAAAGATAGCAGTAACTGAAAGATTCAATTATAAAAAACAATTAGGCCGACAGGAAACATAGAAGCAAGGCAGATATCTTCCCGCGAAGAATCAAGACGTCGCCCTGACTCCAATTACGCAAACAGGGGGTGGATAAATTTAGACCGGACCTCGCGTCCCCGAGTCCCGCTTCCGGCGTCTCATTACAAAGCCCCGCTCATCCAAATTAGGTCACCGCTCTCCCCAAGCACAGATTTCTCCTCTATGCCACCAATTTTGAATTCCAATTCAAACCTACATATCGACTTTTACAAAAAACATAGTTCAATTATATTCTCACAAGAAACTTAAGACACACAGACACTCCAAATGAGTTCACATTTCTATTCTTTTATTCTTTTAAAGACTTCCAAACTTTACATTTTTCACACTAGGCACAAATTCCACCTACGCGTAGACATCCCAGACCTTAGGATCTTGACAACACATAGAATTCGTTTCGCACATTTCTTACACAAAAACTTCTAACATTTTTTCACAACACACACAAAGACAAAAAGTTACACATAATTGAGCAATTAAAACATTTATAGGGCAAAATGGAGCAACCAATACATTTAGATCAGGGCATGTAGATACCAAAGGGTTCCAACCAATACATCTTATTTTCCATATCAATCATTTTATTATTTTCTCTCAATTAAAAGTTAAATATTTAATCAATTTATCAATTTATTCAACTTATTACCACTTTTTATCATTAATTATCATTTTTTTTTCCCAATTATTTTATATTATCATTTTTATTTATCAATTATCATTCTATTTACCACTTGACTTATATTGTCACAACTCAATTATCAACGAAAACACTGGTTTTCGATTAAACTAAAAACATTAAATCACCCTTTATTGTTGAAACCTTTTTATTTTTCATTTTTCTTTTTTTCAAGCACTCAACTTTGATTTCGCTCAAAAAACTTTTATTTTATTTTTATTTTTGATTTCTCAAAAGCCCTAATAAAATTCCCTCGGTCTCCATTCCCAATTCCGAGCTAGAATATAATTAGGCAATTTTCCTTTTTTTTCTCACCACGCACCAAGCATTCACTTTGATTTCGTTCAACTCTTATTTTTATTTTTATTTTGATTTCTCAAAAGACCTAATGAAAACCCCTTCGATTTCATTCCCAATCTCAAGTAGGATAGTAATTAGGCAATTCTTTTTTTTTTCACCAACGCAACAAAGCATTTTCTTTTTTTTTCATACAACAAGGCTTTTTCTTTTTTTTTTTTGTTGTGCAACCAAGCCTTCACTTTGATTTCATTCAACTTTTATTTTACCTTATTTTATGTTGATTTCTCAAAAAGCCCTAATAGAATTCCTTCGATTCCATTCCCAATTTCGAACTAGAATATGGTTAGGCATTTTTCTTTTTTTTTTGCCTCACCATTCAACCAAACACATTCAATTTTGCTTTCATTCAACTACTCTTATTTTATTTTGTTTTGATTTCAAAGCACCTTATGAAATTTCCTCGATTCCTTTTTCTCAGAATTCGAGCAAAAAAGTAACTAAGCAGTTGTCTTTGTCACCATGCAACAAAATATTTTTCTTTTTAACCAAACACATTCAATTTTGATTTCATTCAACTATTTTTATATCATTTTATTTGATTTCAAAAGCCTTAATAGAACTCCCTCGAATTCATTTCTTAACTCGAGTAGAATTCGTTTAGGCGCATTTTCCTTTTTTTTTGCCCACTATGTACCATAACATTCATTGACTTCTTACATTTAAAAACCTTTTTGATTTCTATTAATTATACTCAACCTATATCATCAACACCATTCTATCTTACTTTTATGTCGCCACCAATGCTTGTATATAACCCCTCAATACCCACAACTAATTTTCCCACAAAATTATTTTTCATTTTACAGAATTCTCTCAGGTTAACCCCTTCTTGAATTCTTCACACGTAGGGGGCGCATCTGTCATAATTTGTATATAATTAAATGCAACCCCGACCCACTATGTATGTACCATGTATGATTTTCAAAGATTTAATAAAGAACGAGGCAACTGGAGGGAAGCAAGTAACATTAAGATATAGAAAGTAGATCTAAAACTGGCACGACTATTCTGGGCACCCTGTGTCAATATTGTAAGGGCAGAGACCGGGCGTCTCTAGTGACCGCAGAAGTTATTTTCGCCAAGATGCATTCAATACTTCCGGACAAAACAGGACGTGTCGAGTGACCAGAAGTTATAAAAGTTTGAGAGATATCCAGTACTTCCGGCAAAAACAGGACGTGTCTAATATCCTTCGAAACTATAAGCGTCAAGACACCAAACACTTCCTGACGAAATCAGATATACCAGGCAGGGCACAGCTTTCACCAAAGGAAGCCGCCGGCCTATCAGAAGATAGCACCTTAAGTAGGTCAACCAATAGGGAAAGATCATGTGAGATCTCTCAACCAATCAGAGAGAAACTGACTCGTGGTGTTAAATCGAAAGACAAGAATGGTTAGTAGTGATTTAGCTTCCAAGAAGGTGACATCTGCTCTAGACCTCTCTCCCTCGGCTCATCCCACAGCTAAGTACAATCACCGCCATGTGATCAGTTAATTAACAATCAAAATCGCTCCGCCTTCTCAAGCTTTCTTCCCTCCAATCCAGTTGCCTTTTATTTTCAAACCTCACCATGTGTCCTGATTATTCCTAACTGTGTGCTTCACTTACCACTCAACGACTGCGCTTCAATCAAATATCACCATTCGCATCCAACAATAAGAAACCCCGCAACGATATTGCCACAGAACGGTTAAGTCGACAGATTCTACAAAAGTGTAATACAACAAATATTATAGTGTAATAACAACAATTGCAGCATCATATTACATATACGTCGGTGCACCAAATCCAGGCCTGTGGAAGAACAGAGGTGCTCGAAATATTGTGTGAACGTAACCCAAATAGAAGAAACGTTTCACTATGGTCTTCACGATTCATTGTACCTTAGCGGATTGTCCACCATATTGACACTTTGAGAATTAATAAATTTTATTGACATCTTGTCAATGCATGCAAAAGAGCACAGTCTTCACTATTTTAAGAAAAAAATATTATAAATATGTAGTAATGTATATTGTTGTACTGTAGGATGACTGTAGTGTAAAATGTTGGTTGCAGTCGTGGTGGCCACAATGATTAGAGTGGGTTCAGGCGTGATTGGGATTGCACAAAAGGACGAGGCATGTTAGATGTCACCACAGAGATGGCGAGAGAGCAAGTGACGCTGACACCAGTCAGGGGAGATTTGTCTAGAGGGGTCTGTCAATCCTCGTGTCTCAAAGCGGACTAATCTGTTTGAGTAAGAAAGGGGCACACCTTGGGAACCCGACTTGTTTTTCGGACCTCTTTCCTCCTACAGGCGCCGACTGTCACTCACTCGAAATTTTATTTGCTACCTTGGCAATTACACTACAACTATACAACACATGGAGACATAGATATATATTGGAATATATTACAACATATATATATGCATGACACTATGTATATGGCGCCTCCTCCGCACATATTGAGAATACAAGTATATTTAAATGGTGTTATGAAGCTGAGTATGACTCACGAACCTCGCCCCCCTCCAGTGGGTTGAGCTTGGAGTAGTGCGCCGTGCAGATGACCTCGTCGTCCGTGCGGAAGCGGGGAGGTTTGCCGCCCAGCGTGGGACGTATGCCGTAGACCTCCCAGCAGTCGGAGTCCGTGACGGCGAAGTACTGCCACGGCTGGTAGTTGGTGCCGTCCACGGACCGCTCCAGGATCCAGTTGCCGGGCCGAGGTGAGATGGCCGACTTCACGATCACGTAGGCCACTTGGTACACCTGGGACAGCAGCCATTCTCCAACACAGGCCGATTAGCTATGATTATCATTGTATAGAAAACCTGCGTTAACGGAAAACTTTCTTACCATCATGTATGTTTTTGTATATATATATAATTATATTTTAAGTGTCACTAGAGCACACTTTAATTATAAAACAATATTGTAACAAAGTATTTATTATTTTTATTAACAGAGTGGTCATTTTTATGTTTATATTTTTTTTATCTGTAAATTTACCTCGTGGCTTATCTTTTGTTTACCATTCTTAGTTTGTTCTTGCCTGAAATAAAAATTGCTGTCCCCTCCTGAAGTTTTTGTCTTCTCTAATTTTCCACGTGGCATTTTGGTGAAGATGCTGGGTAAGTTAGGGAAGACAAACTGAAGACCGTCGAGAATACCTTGAAGCCATGGGTGCTGTGATCTACATTTTCGGAGACTAACTCCAGAATTCCACCGCCGTGCTAAAGCCAAGACTTCCCTCGAAGATGACGATGTCCCTATAGACGATACGACGACAAAGCCGTTCTTCACGCCGCAATAAAAAGGACGCAACGGTTCTAGGGACAAAGTTCCAAGACTTCGATGGAATCCTTAGCAGAAGCACGTCAGATCCATGTCAGTATCTACCATAATTGCTAGCTGTGGGTCACAGCTCCCATAGGGAAGAAGCTATGTAACAAAGTATTTTTTATTTTTATTAACAGAGTGGTCATTTTTATGTTTATATTTTGTTACTCTGTAAATTTACCTCGTGGCTTATCTTTTGTTTACCATTCTTAGTTTGTTCTTGCCTGAAATAAAAATTGCTGTCCCCTCCTGAAGTTTTTGTCTTCCCTAATTTTCCACGTGGCAATATATATTCTGTTTTTTGTTGTTGTTGTTGTTGTTTAATAAATACACAAGCCCAGGGGTCGGCAATCTGTGGCTCTTTGGATGTGAAGCTGACTGTAGTACTCGTATAAATAAAACTTTAAAGTAAAAATTCTGTGACTCTTTAAAAACTTAGAAATTTTGTAAATTGTAATTTTTGACTCTTTCGACTCAAAAGGTTGCCGACCCCTGCACTAGCCTAAATAGAAAGTCTTACACCTATAAGGACCCGGTGGAATATCATGAAACTTGGTATGTGGATATACATGTGAATACTCTCCTAAATAATAAAAGTTTTTTTTTTTAATTAAATTTCAAATAGGTTTTTTGAGATAGAGAATTTTTGATTATAAATTAACATTATATTATCTGTGTGTGTGCAATAGAGGTCCCCCCCCCACAAATATGTAACCAAATGGACAGAATTTATAGAAGGCGATCCTGCTCTCTTCACCAAGGTGGCCAGGAAGACATCAGCTTCTCCGCGTACAACAACGGCGCAGCCTAGCAACGCCACAAGCAGCCAGAAAAGTGCCAACGCCTTCCGCAACAAGCCTTTTGCCAAGCGTCTACTGCCTGTCCAGGAGATCGCGGTCACGCGCCAGAGGATCGATGGTTCAAAGGTGCAGCAGTCTTCGGGCACATAGGACTAGTGCGTGTACTTGGGGTACTGCTCCGACTTCAGCCAATTCAAGTACCTGCAGGCACTATACAAGCTGGTAGGAGGTACCAACATCTTCCAGGTGGCTAAGATGAACGCCACGCCCTCGTCGGCTTCGCCACAAAGGCCCTCGCGGAGCGTCTGAGGCTTTATGGGCGAATTACATCGATCAACCCGGTGTTCCTTAACGTGGGGGTTACACCATCAAGTAATAGCTGCCGTGAGATGATCATCCTGATGAAGGAGATAGAAAAGCTGGAAACTCTACAATCACGCCTCAACGTCCGGTAAAGGGGGAGACCCTCCCAACATTCCTCTCCTACATAGTGAAATACTCACGGTATCAGAAGAAAATACACTCTCTACTCAACTGCTCCCTGAATGCCAAGAACCCTACAGATGTTTCCGGGTAGGCGCCCACCAACGCCGACGCAGCTACGTCAACCACTGCGTCCACTGGACCTGAAGTCTCCCTTAGTCCTCTGCCTCTAACCGTGGCTGCTGCCCCACCTCTCGCGGTCATTTCAAGTGCTGTGACCCCCACTCCTTCGGTTGCTCTGGAGCCAGCAGATCAGCAATAACAAGTACCATCTGTACAGACGGAACACTTCTTGATAGAATACGAGAAGATATAAGATTCTATCACCTACGAGAGAGGCTCCAAAAAGCGGAAACTGCTAGAGCGGATTTCCAGCTCCTTCTTTAATGAAGCCCAACTTCTTGGGCTGTACAAGATAGCCATCATAGAGGCCATCGTCTCGGTCCCTGGCCTGCAGAACCTCCTCAAGAAGCTGGCTAATTATGATGCATTAGCGCGCCATCTGTTATCAAAATTAGAAACTATTATAGACGCGTATGATTCTTTTTCAAAATAAACAATTTCTACTGCCCTTACTGCAATGGAAAAATTAATGGAAGGGCCTGGCTCATCAGCGGTGAACCCTCCGAGCGTTTATACTGCATTTTTCGATCTTCCTTTTATAGTGATACTAATGATAGACTCTTGGATTGGGTATTTTAGATAAACTATGGACATATGCTGTCCTCAAAGCTTATGTCCATAGTTTATCTAAAATACCTATTCTAAGAGTCTAGCATCAGTATCACTATAAAAGCGGTATGGTAGATTAAATTGGCGAAACCGCTGGGAGGGTTCAATACTGATGAGCCAGGCCCTCCCATTAATTTTTCCTTTGCAGTAAGGACAGTATAAATTGTTTATTTTTAAAAAGAATCATACGCGTCTATAATAGTTTCTAATTTTGGAAACTGGCTAATGCCCGAGATATCGGGCTTCACAAGCTGGATTTAAATCTGCTGGAGTACCTGCTATATGTAAATGCTATAATTGAATAGCAGACGACAAGAATAGAGACAGCCCTCAAATGTCTCGCGATGAGGGAAGGGAGAAAGCCCTGTCTACCTGTCTGAGGTCGAGGGTGATGGTGACCCACTGGAAGTGTTTGCCGTTCTGCAGAGAGGGACTCTGCCACCACCGGTTGGTACCATCGATGGCATTGGTGATGGGATGGCGCTTGTTGGGGTCCGAGGCATCGCACACGCTACACTGGGGTTCCCTGGACAGCACACAACATTTGGAGGAGAACTTCCCGTGAGGACTTTTTACCTCTAATCCAACAGAAAAAATAACTGTATGAAAATTTGAAACTATTATAGACGCGTATTTTAAAAATTAAGCAATATCTACTGCCCTTACTGCAGTAATTTCAATGCAATAAGGGCGGTAGAAAATTATTAAATTTTTAAGAGAATCATACGCGTCTATAATATTTTCGAATTTTTATAGAAGGTGGTATGCTAATGTATCATAAAATAACCATATGAAACATTAGCACGCTCCCTCTATCCGCTTTAAGAAATTTAAACTATTTTGGACGCGTGTATGTTCCTTTTAAAAATAAAAGAAATTTTTACTGCCTTTACTACAATGATAAGGGAGACAGGCCTTCCCATTATATTTTTGATTTCAGTAAGGGCAGTAGAATATTGTTTTATTTTAAAAAGAAACATAGGGGGTCAAAAATAACTATGTAAGCCAATTATCGCAGGGAAGTGAACTTTTGACAATATGTTTATTCATTATGTTTTAATGTCCATCCATACAGAGAGCAAAACAACAACTGACTCACCCGTGCAGCCAAGGTCACGCTCCGCTGCGTCACGTGGGAAAACATAGGTACATGTTTTCTTACATGTTCTCAGCACATCCCCCTTTTTAAGACTTGAAATATATATATACATTACAAACTTTAAATGCATAATATAATTAATAATGAAGGCGATCCACAGGTTTAACAATTCGTCCACTCCGGGTTCTTATCTGGCCGTCTTCTGAGTCGTTAGAGGGATAATCCACAACTGGGTTCTTTTCATTTTCAACCAGTTCCTCCCCCGAAAAGGTCAGCGTCGATGGGTCGGCTGGATATTGCACTGCATATCCTTTTCGTAGATGGAACCTGTTTCGACGTAAAGTCCCAACTGGAGTATCAACCACATACGACCTTGGTGTCGATGCTTTCTTCTTTACAATCCCCCAGGTTCGCATATCTGTAATCCAAACCGTGTCACCTTCGGATAGCTCCTCCATGTCCGTAGCTCCGCAGCGTCGATCATATCTGGATTTCATATCCTTTCTCCTTCTCCCTTCCTTTCTTTTCAGGGTCTGAGAGTCCACCAACTTTGGATTAAGATTATCTGGTGCAATTGGCAAGGTCGTTCGGAGTTTACGTCCCATGAGAAGCTCAGCAGGGCTGTAACCGTTCTCCAAAGGGGTCGATCGATACTCCAGGAGTCCAAGCGATGGGTCTTGATTTTTCTTGAGGATCACTTAGCAATTTTCACACCTGCTTCTGCCATCCCATTGCTCTGCGGGAATCGAGGACTTGAAGTGACATGTTGGAATCCGTACTGCCTTGCGAAATTTGCAAATTCACGAGCAGCTCCAAATTGCGTCCCATTATCGCTTACAACAGTTTCTGGTATTCCATGTCGGGCAAATATGGATTTGCAACTACGCACCACCACACTGGCTGTGAGCCGATCCAGCTGAACCACTTCAGGAAATCGAGAATAATAGTCAATGACGACTAGATACCACTTATTCTCGAACTTGAACAAATCCATTCCAATCTTTTGCCACGGTCGTGTAGGAAATTTGGTTGGTATCAAAGGTTCATGTTTTGAGACGGCTTCCTGGATACAGACACTGCACTTTCTGACCGTTTCCGCGATTTCTTCCGAAATTCCAGGCCACCATACCGTCTCACGTGCGCGAAGTCTTGTTTTTGTGATCCCGAAGTGCCCAGCGTGCAACTTATCCAGGATCTCCAGTTTCATACTTGCTGGAACAACAAGACGACAGCTACGCATCAGTAGTCCATTTTGAACGCCGAGTTCATCCTTGACATGCCAATAAGAGAGCAGAGCCTGTGACATCTTCTTCTTATCTGGCCATCCTTGCTCAAGGTAGTTGACTACTGCTTTCAGGGTCGTATCTTCTTGTTGAGCTTCAAAAATCTTCGTCAACATCTCGTCTTTGTCGGTTATACTCGAGAGAACTGCATTTATATGCGCTGAGGTTTGCCGTTCGTTTTCACCTCCCTCGGTTGTAAGAAGTGGTTGTCTGGATAATGCATCGGCGTCGAGCAGCTCCTTTCCAGGGATATGCACTATTTCGAATCCAAACCTCATCATACGCATTCGGAAACGTTGCAGTCTTGGGGTCAGCGAACTCAATTCTTTCGTCGAAAATAGAGGAATGAGAGGCTTATGGTCGGTCTCAATTCGGAAACGCTTTCCAAGCAGGAAATCTTGAAAACGTTCGCAGGCCCATGTAATTGCGAGAGCCTCTTTCTCGATCTGAGCATATCGTTTTTCGGTAAGTGTCATAGTTCTAGAAGAATAAGCAACAGGTCGCCAGATTCCATTCTTACCTTCTTGCTTCAGTACCGCTCCCAAGCCGTATGAAGATGCGTCGGATGACACCATAGTTGGCTTCCTGACGTCGTATGCTGCCAAGATGGGTTGAGTCATGAGCAATTCTTTCAACTTTCGGAATGCTCGCTCCTGGCTGCAATCCCAAACGAAGTCTTGACCTTTCACCAACAACTGGTTCAGTGGAGCCACAATTTCAGATACATTTTCCACAAAGCGTCCCAGATGGTTTACCATGCCAAGAAATCTTCTTACGCCATGAACATCGGTCGGAGCAGGCATCTTCGCCACTGCTTCGATTTTCGCTGGATCTGGTCGGATACCGTCTTCATCCAGTATGTGCCCAAGAAAATTAATTCTTGGCACGCCGAAGACACACTTGGCCTTGTTTAGTGTAACTTTCGCCTCTTTCAGTTTTCGGAGCACTAAACGAAGAATTCGATCGTGAGTCTTGGAGTCGGAGGCAAATATCAGGATATCGTCCAGGTAACACATTACACCGTCCATGCCTTGCAAGATTATTGACATAACTCTCTGAAAATACTCTGGGGCGAGTGAGATTCCAAATGGCATTCTGCAGTATTTATATCTCCCAAAAGGAGTGATGAAGGTCGTTAAATGCTGGCAGTCCGGGCTCAACGGAATCTGGTGAAAGCCACTGTTCGCGTCCAGTTTCGAAAAGAATCTTGCTTCCCCCAGTTGCCCCAGCATGTGCTCCACCACTGGCATGGGATGCACTTCGCGCTGTACATGTTCGTTCAGCCTTGAGAGATCCACACAGAGTCGTATGTCGCCATTCGGTTTACCAGCAATCACAGTCGGTGCACACCATTCAGTCGCAACGTTAACTTGTGCTATGATTCCCGCCTTCTCGAGCTCTTCCAATCTTGTTTTGAGCTTTTCCATCAAAGGTTATTGGTACCCGTCGAGGAGTATGCACAGCATATGGTTTTGCTCCAGGTTTCAATTTGATTTCGTAAGGGTTTCCGATCTGTCCCAGTCCTTCAAATACTTCAGGGAATTCCTTGATCGGGTTAATTCTCGTCGCAACCACTTCAATCCGCCTCGCCAGGTTCAAGAGCTCACATGCCCGGCGACTCAGAAGAGGTTCACTCAAACGACGAATGACATAAATCTTCTCCTTGATTTCATAATTGCCATTTCGCAGCGTTGATATAAACATACCCACAGTCTGAAGTTCGGAGAATTCAGCAGCTCTAAGGTTGATATCACTTTTCACTAGTCGTTGCTGTCCCATTATCTTCTTGAAGAGACACAGAGGAACACATGTAACATCCGCCTGGGAGTCGAGCTTGAACTTCACCTGTTTCCCGTTCACTTGGATTTCTGCTGTCCATCGCCTCCTGCACTCGCCTTCATCATCATCGAGATTAGATGAATCCTCCACAGCTGAGACCTCTAGGAGAAAACCAATTTCCTCATCAAGTTCAGAAACAGCTTTGACTTCCGCAGTCTTCGCCTGCTTATCTGGGCAGCAATTTGCAAAATGGCCAGTTTTTGAACACAGGTTACATTTTTGTCCTTCAGCACGGCAAGCCTGTCCTTCCCTGTGGTTGAAACCTCCGCATTTTGGACATCGTGATCTTGTTTTGGCTGACTTCTCCTTCTTCCTCGAAGGTTGCTGTTGTTGTTTCGGTGATTGTTTCTTCGAGTTGAACTTCACCTGATTGACTTTTTGGCTTGCTGAGGGACGCTGCAGGTCGACTTGCTGCTGTCGAACGGCTTCCTGCTGTCGAACCATTTTCACCGCCTTTTCCAAAGTCAGTTCGCTGTCCAACTGCATTCTTTCAGATAAAGCTTTGTCCCTCACTCCAACCACTATTCGGTCACGGATCAACTGCTCATGAAGACCCTCAAATTCGCAACTATCAGCCAATTTGTACAATGAAGTGATGAATTCGTCCACTGGCTCCCGATCCTCTTGGATCCTTGAATTAAATTTCGCACGTTCGTAGATAATATTCTTTCTGACACAGAAGTGGCTGTCGAACGCCTTGAGGACGGAATCAATTTTCGTTGCCTCTTCCTCCTTTTCGAACTTGAAGGTCCTGAATATATCATCCGCGCGGTCACCCATCAAGTACATGAACAAATCGATCTTGTCCGCCTCCTCTTTCTTCTTCATTCCACTGACCACGAGGTATCGTTTGAATCTTTTCCTCCATTTGGGCCATTCGTTGGGAGTCGAGAAGTCAAAAGTTTCTGGAGGTTGAATCTGAGCCATGTTGAATTATCTTCCAAGGTAGGCAAAAATCGATATTTTGCGATATACGGGTTCGTATTTTATCCAGTTACCGCTGCCACCATGTTTTAATGTCCATCCATACAGAGAGCAAAACAACAACTGACTCACCCGTGCAGCCAAGGTCACGCTCCGCTGCGTCACGTGGGAAAACATAGGTACATGTTTTCTTACATGTTCTCAGCACACATTATAACCTATTTCTCATTCAACAATGGCTCAAGTAGCGGTTAACTACTCACTGACCACGTTTTATTTATTTGTCCAGATAATAAAAGGGTATACAGCAAATGATCAGGTATTTTTATACAATACTGTTGTATAGTTATTATTTAATTAAACATTACTCACCAGATGAAATTATTATTACAAATTATTTATTACACTTTATATTTATATTTTTACATTAACACGTTGTTTACATTATACATCGTATTATTATTATTTAAGATGATGATATCTTATATATTTTAAAACACAGAATACTACATTCCCTCCTTCCTTTAGATGAAAGGAATCATGTCTTTATATCTTGATGATGGCTTGACGACTCTTCCACTCCTGGTGATCACGGGTTCCTTGGTAGTCGGCAAGGGTGGAGAAACCTCTGGTGGCAACTGGTGAAGAGTCTCGGCATCAAGTCTATCTGAAACAACTGGGTTAAATGTAGACCCTGTTCTACTTGAACTTGGTCGGTTTAAAGAAGTGTCCTTGTCTTGGTTTGAGGAATTATCATCTGGTATTTGTACATCAGAAGAGTTGAGGTGTTCAATTCTTGTCGAATCTGAACTAAGATTTTCCTGGCTCTCTTCTGGAATCAAGTCAGAAATGCCTTGATTGGTCTCTTGAGTAGGAACATGTTTCAAATGTTTAGCATTTCTATGAATTATTTTCCCATTTTTAGTGTTGACTAATTTAAAAGAATTTATTGAAGTGTTTTCAAGAATGACATGATGTTCTGATCTGAAATTTGAATCAAGTTTTCCATTATTTGGATTTGCCACATAAACTAAATTTCCAATTTCAAAATTATGAGGACTAGCTTTCCGAATTATATCATTATATGTTTTCATTTTTTCTTTGTAGACCATATTGAATTCTTTGATGTTGGATTCATCTTCTTCTGCATCATTAACAAGTGAGCTTAATTTAGTTTTGATTTCTCTTGAAAATAATAAGAATGCTGGAGTCTTTCCTGTAGATCTGTTTGGAGTAGTTCGGTAAGACATTAAAATTCTGGATAAATCTTCTTTCCAATCTTTCCCTTCTTCAGAACTTGAATTGAATTGTTTCTTTAGAAATCTATGGAATCTTTCTATCTTCCCATTACTTTTTGGGTAATGGGGTGAGGCTTTGATGTGCCTGATTCCACATTCTTTTAAAAATCTTTCCATTGATGTACTTACAAACTGTAAGCCATTATCTGTTACAACTTCATGTGGATAACCATGTCTTGCAAAAATCTCCATCAATTTTTTAATAATTGTCTTGCTGGAAATGTCTTCTATTATCATTGCTTCAGGATATGAAGAATAGTAGTCGATCACTGTTAAAACATAATGATGGCCAATTGGACCAACTATGTCAATTCCAAGTTTCATCCAAGGTTTTGATGGTAACGGAACTATTTGCAATGGTTGATCATTTATCAATGGTTGATTCCTTACACAAATTGGACAGTTTCTAATCAAATTTTCAATGTCAAAGTCCATGTTTATCCAAAAATATTTTTCTCTTAACAGTTGTTTGGTTCTTGTCATTCCTTGATGTGTTTCATGTGCAATTCTCAAGACTCTCTTTATTAGTTTTGAAGGTAGCAAAATTCTACTATCTTTTAAGATAAGATTATCAAAAATTGAGAGTTCATCTTTAAACTTATAAAAACATTTGAATTCTTCATTCAAAGGATATGGCCAAACTCCCTTTTGAACCATATCTTTCAATTTTTGAAACAAAGGATCTTGCTCTGTACAAACTTTTATCTCTTTCAAAGACAGTGCTTCAGAAGTGATGGATAAGACTTTATGAACATAATCCTCCAGCCATTTTTCATCACTTGTGTTAGAAAGAGGTTGTCTTGAAAATATATCTGCAATATTTTGCTTTCCTTGAATGAATTCAATTTCAAAGTCATATGGTTGTAATCTCCAACTCAATCTTTGAATTCTTGGAGGCAAAACAGCTCCATTTTTAGGATTCAGCATATAGATTAGAGGTTTGTGATCTGTTTTTAACACAAATTTCCTTCCCCAAATATAAGTGTTAAAATGTTCAATTGCCCATACACATCCCAATGTCTTTTTTTCTATTTGTGAATATCTTTTTTCAGTATCAGTTAAGGATCTGCTGGCATATGCAATGGGTCTTTTAATGCCATTTTGTTGTGTTTGTATTAATACTGCTCCAAGACCAATAGGGCTTGCATCTGTGATTAATTCAGTTGGTGAGTTCAAGTTGTAATATGCCAAGCATGGCTCTTTTGTTAGTGACTCTTTAAGATCCTGAAATGCTTTATTTGTTTTCAAATCCCAATTCCACCTAACATTTTTTCTAGTCAAATTATTTAAAGGTTCTGCCAATTTAGAAAAATTAGGTATGAATTTTCTTAAAAACCCACAAGTTCCTAAGAATGACCTTAACATCTCAATATTTTTTGGTATTGGAAAATTTAAGACTGCTTCTATTTTCCTATTATCAGGTTTAATACCTTCACTACTAACAATGTGACCTAAAATATCCAATTCTTCCATGGCAAATTTGCACTTATTCCTGTTGAGCCTAATGCCTACTTTATCAAATCTTTGTAAGACTTTTCTAAGCCTTTCTTCTAGTTCTTGTCTATCTTTGGCGTAAACTATGACCTCGTCCAAGTAACAAATTACACCTTTCAAATCAAGCAAAATTGAATCCATTCCTTTCTGATATGCCTCTGGAGCACTTGATAGACCAAAAGGAACTTTACAAAATCTGTAACAACCACGGTGCGTGATGAAAGTTGTAAGGGGTCTTGATTGAGGGTCTAAGTCAACCTGCCAAAACCCTTTTTTTGCATCCAGCTTTGCAAATACTTTAGCACCTTTAAGGGCATGTAACATATTGTCAATTGTAGGAATTGGATGTCTTTCTCTCAATATTGCTTTATTCACTTCCCGAAGGTCTATGCATAGTCTAATTTCCTCACTATCCCTTTTTGGAACAACTATTATGTTAGAAACCCATTCAGAACCTTGATGCACTTCTTCAATGATTCCATTCTCTAGCATCTTATCAAGCTCTTGATTTACTGCTTCTACCATTGCATAAGGTATACGACGGCATCTCTGGGCAATGGGCCTATAGTTGTCTTTCAATGTCACTTTATGACTATAGCCTTTTATAGTTCCAAGTCCATGGAAAAGATGTTCATGTTCTTGAACAAGAGTTTCTATATTAGCAGACATTGATTCATTTACATGATTTACCCTTTTAATTATACCTAGTTCAAAACTAGCCTTGCCTCCCAACAAAGATTCAACTTTTTTATCAATCACAAAAATTTCTTCTGAAACTGAATTTTCTTTCCAAGAAATCACAGCATTGAAATAACCATAACATGGAAGAGGTCTATCTTGACCATAGGCAAAAAAGGTTCGGGTGGTGTCATGTAATTTTGGCATAATTTTATGGCCATATAATTCAAGCATCTTATTATAGCTTATGAAAGTTCTATCACTCCCTGTATCAATTATCATATTTATTTCACTACCATCTATTTGCACTTTTTCTTTATTTTCAGCACCTGTATAGTAGGTATATTCATCTGAACTTTCACCTACTTCAGTCTTATTTTCTTCTTGTATGGTCTTAACTTTAGTTTGATTGAAATTTTTGTGGTTTCTATTATTATTTTGATTTGGGCGGTTCCTGCAAGCTCTAAAAAGATGTCCTAATTTATTGCAATATGTACAAGTCATTTTTTTAGCACCACATTCTTGTGCTGAATGTGTATCTAATCCACAGCGATAACATTTAGGCTTTGAGGCACCTGAAAATGATGGGGTACCTTGATTAGTGAATCTACTTTTGTTGAAATTATTAGCATTATAGTGCTTTTTAGGTTTATTTTGAACTCTATTTAGTGTTTGATCATTTTGAGGTTCAAGAAGTCTAATTTCTTTTCTAGAAATTTCTAACATTCTAGCAATATCAATGGTTTTTGACAGTGTCAAATTTTCTTGTTGCAACAATTTTTCTTTAAGTTTTTTTGTTGTTACATTTTTCAATTATTTGGTCTCTTATCATATCAGCTTCTAAATTCCCAAATTCACAAGATTTAGAAAGCTCTCTTAAAGAAATTAGGTAGTTGTCGATCGATTCATCATCTTTCTGGACTCTTTGTCTAAATTTAAATCTCTCAGTGACCACATTTTTATGAGGTGTGAAATATTTATCTAAAGCCATTTTAGTTTGTTCATAATTTTCCTTTTCATCTGGCAAGTTGAAAAATATACGCTGTACATTTGGCCCTAAACAATGCAATAGAGTTGCTCTCTTAATTTCATCCGATTTTTTTGAAATTCCAGATGCTATTTCAAAAATGGCATAGGATTCCATCCATTGCTTATATTCCGCAAATAAATTGCTTGCATTCATATTCATGGGTAAAGGTGGCGTCAGGTTGGCTGCCATACTTGTTTTTTTTTTTTTTTTTAGGGCTACAGTTATATTTTCAAATTCTCGTCGCCAATTTATGTTGTATAGTTATTATTTAATTAAACATTACTCACCAGATGAAATTATTATTACAAATTATTTATTACACTTTATATTTTTATTTTTACATTAACACGTTGTTTACATTATACATCGTATTATTATTATTTATGATGATGATATCTTATATATTTTAAAACACAGAATACTACAAATACTGAACGTCATATTTTGTCTTATATTTAGAGGGCTGAATTATAAGGAATATAGGAGTCGACTATGACATATAGAGGATCCTAAGTAGAGTTTGGAACTTGTTTGTCCACACAAATGTGTATATCCTCAGGTACTCGATATTTCTACAGAGAGAACAATGACCATTTGTCCTGTGTGAAACTTGTAAGCAAATCATGTAGAAATCGTGAAGCGAGTTAGGCCTAATAGTATTTTTGGTTCAGGGGATTTCCGTCATTTTAAGATGTATACGAGTAATAGCTATTGGGATGAAATAGAATTGATTCTGAAAATATTATTTAGATTAATCTTTAAACAGACCAAGATATTTAAAAAACGTCAAGCTCTCTATAACAATATACTCTAAAGTTGCTGAAGTACCTGAGGAAGTTGTGCTCCACCAGCTTGCAGAAGACTTCAGGTCCCGTCAGTCCACAGGTGGCGTTGACGGTGATCTCGGCGGTGGCGGCGAGGTTGTGTATGGTGGGGAACAGCCCGCGGTGTATTACAACATCTGGCACAACACAACATTGTTGTTGTTGCAACTGGTTCTACTGGTTATCTCGTTGTTGTGTTACAACATCTGACACACCACTTCATTGTGGCAACAACTACTAGTTAGCTCATGGTTTTACCACAACATCTGACACGCCATTGTTGCAACTTCTACTGGTTATCTCGTGGTTGTGTTACATCTGACACACCACATAATTGTTGCAACATTCTCATGCTGTGGGCAAACTTCTTCTTTCTTATCTCCACTCAATTATATCAGAGTATCAAGCTTGTAGAGCTTGAGATGGTGTCTGCTGGGGATGAGTAGAACTCATCAAAGGAGATCTGACAACCATAATTATTGGGTGAAGTAAAATACATCTGCTTTTGCCATTAAGACTGGGAACACTAGTCAGTGGCAGGCCAGCTTAGCTCCAATTTGAAATGGCTGCCTCCGACATGAGGAACAGACACCATGTGCAGCCGCTCCCAACATGGAGTACAGACACTGCTCATCCTGTATCCCTGAATCAGGAGCCCTTACAGGGTACTATCAGCCGGGCCAGCTGAGCCCAGGTTTTTAGCAAGCCTGTTACTGCTCCCCCTCCTCCTTTTTCATCCGGGCTTGGGACCAGCAAAGGCGGAGTTGGCAAACTACAGGACAGTTGCCGGCACCCGCCGACCTGGGAACGCTGCCGACTGTCACACTGCTATCTCTGCACTGTGCACTACGCGACCCTCTAAATGCCACCAACTTGTCTACTGTCACCAGACTATCTTGTCCTGTTATCTTCCTCGGCCGTCCCCGCTGTCACTCCCCTTAGTCTTTCTTTCCGGCGTCGGCTTCTATGCCGCGGCCTCACCTCGGCCGGCAGCATTTCCTTGTTTGTGCCACTTTCTCAGCCTTAGAACCATCACTCACTAAACCTTGTCATTAGGAACAGGGGAACCCGGACACTCCAATATATTTACAATTTAAAATACTTCTAATACTATCAATTTCATTTTACAGATATTATTTTGAATAAAGCATGCAGAAAACAATTGTATATGTTCTTTATATTTATTGTTCATCTTTAAAATATTTATTTAGAAATTTGTAAAATATTTATATACAATCTTACACATCTCTCTCTATAACAACATCACCAATACTTTATGTTGTTATAACTCCCCATGTTGCTGTTATATAACCACAGTTAAAAACATTAAGCTTTAAAACTTGGGAGCCTTTTGAAATTATAATATTATATCATTCCTATTATAAAATAATCTGTTATAACCAGAGATAAAAAACAACAATTTTTTGCTTCTCACCCCAAAGCTTTAAAGGTAGGCATCTAACAGCATTGTGTTGTTTCTAATCCCTGTTTCTTATACTGAGAAAATAAGATTGATTTTTAAAAAAATAAATACACAATGGCAATGGCACAACATGGTGAAGAGGAATTTGGAATAAATAAAAGTATTATTGAAACAAGCACCAACCCCAAGTAATTATGTTTCTAACAAAGACTTTCGTCTACACAAGCCAATATGCTATTAGAGC
Organism: Cordylochernes scorpioides; assembly: GCA_030710605.1. Classification (NCBI taxonomy): domain Eukaryota; kingdom Metazoa; phylum Arthropoda; class Arachnida; order Pseudoscorpiones; family Chernetidae; genus Cordylochernes; species Cordylochernes scorpioides. The sequence continues at coordinate 56,068,884 of CP092876.1, forward strand.
AGTCCTGCTCCAAGACAAGAGAGAAATTGCCAGTGCTTCTTCAGCAGTGAATGAATCTAAAGGATACTATCCTCAAATAGAAAGGAAGCGCTGGCAATTAGATTTGGATGTAACAAATTCCATACATACATATACCATCTAACCTCTTCAATTTGATACCCCAATCAGGTTTATGCCTTAGAAAGAATATAAATTTTACAAAAAAATGACTTATAAATAAACAAATTATTATAATATTATATTATTAATATATTTTTAAAAATAATATTACAGTGTTTAGAGCCTCCACGAGAGGATACTCCCTCTAGAGAACACTGCTCTATAAAGGACAGTTTCCATTTACAAAATTATCATTTTACTATTTTAACACTCTCCAGTAAGAGGTCATCTCTCCCTAAAAGACACTGTGGCTCTGCAATTATGTGTCCTTTACAAGGAGGTTCTACTGTATATATATGTGCATATACAGGCTAACCTCTTTAATTCAACATCCCAAGGGATCAGTGCTTTTGGTTGAATTAAAGGAAGTGTTGAATTAAAGTCAGTTAGAGATAATTTCACTACAATATTCACTGCTCTAGTGGACTTTTTATCATTATTATTTTAGAATATTTGATGATTAACTTTTAGTGATGGATAAAATTTCATTAATAAATTTTGAATAAAGTTAAAAATTACTAATACAATAGAATCTCGCTGTGAAGGACACTTAAATTCAGAGCCAAAGTGTCCTTTAGGGAGAGGTGTCCTTTTACCGGAGAGTTGTTAAATAGTAAAAATGATAATTTTGCAAATAAAAACTGTCCTTTATAGAGAGGTGTCCTCTAGCATTAGTGTCCTCTCATGGAGGTTCTACTGTACTATTTTAAGTAAATAAATGCAATAGGAAGAAAGAAAATAAATTGAGAAAATAAAGAAAAGGCTGAACATTTGAAAAATCATTATCTTTGGAAGAAATCTTTTATGGCAGTTTGCTCTCAGGCTAGAACCCTATTAAGTGTACATTCTAGCAGATTAATCTTTAAAAGACACGGTTGTCTTTCCTCTTCTGTATGTTATTTCAAATAGGAAAATGTTACTCTCTAAGACACCTCAATGTTTACGCCAGTGACTATTGGTTGCTTAAGTTAGGCCTAAATTATCCAGGAGGAAATAAAAATTGTGCACTATATCAGCACTGATATTTGTGATGCATTGTAACATTTTAAAGCATGGTGCACTTACACTAACTATGGTTACTGTGTCCTGCACATACCAAAGTATTGTACTTTTATCAATAAATGTGTATTTAAACAAGAAATATCTAATGATGCATTAGTGCGCCATCTGTTATGAAAATTCAAAACTATTATAGGCACGTATGATTCTTTTAAAAATTAAACAATTTTTACTGCCCTTACTGCAATGGAAAAATTAATGGGAGGGCCTGGCTCATCAGTGGTGAACCCTCCCAGCGGTTTCTCCAGTTTAATCTACCATGTTGTCAAAATTTTTATTTTAAAAATCTGTCAAATTACCAATGGTGTTGAGTTATTGTTTGGTCCATTTAATGTTGGTTATTTGATAGGTCGGGACACATGGTTGATTTATTGTGAGTTGGATTAACAAGGTTATACTGTATTTGGTAGAATTATTTTATTTAAACATCATTAGAATTTTAGTTTCCCTCAAAATTAAGTCTTTGTGAATACAGAGTTCATCTTTTATATTCCACTAGCTTCTGCACGAGAGAGGAACTAATGACTTTAGATCTGGCCATCCCTGAATTATTGTTTCTTTCAACTCTTGTAATTCTTCATTTTTTCTTAGATTTTCTTATACAATCTCAGGTGATTTTTTTTAGAAAGGTTTTAGGGTTTTATATTATTTTAGAAATTAATACATACGATTTTAGTAATTGAAAATAGTTTATTTATGCAAAACTATATCTTTCCATTTATGTACAAGTAATAATATATAAGAATAGTGAGGAGTGATAACTATGGAAATATTAATGATGATATACCACAGAATATTTAAAATAATTATATTCAGTGACAATATTTTATAAAATTTTAAATTCTAAAATTGAATTCATATATTCAACACTCCTTCTTGAATTCATGTTTTAGAGTTTTAATTACTCTATCAAAACATCTGTAGCAGTGAAGATCTGTGTTTTTCAAAAGTTTCCTTTGGCAGAGGCTTGGTTAGGATATCAGCAACTTGGTCTTGGGTTGGGCAAAACTGAACATCAACATTTTCTCTTATCTGATCTTTCAAAAAATGATATCGAACATCTATATGTTTTGTCTTTCTGTTCATTTGTCCTGTCTTCATTAAAGTCATTGCACTTTGGTTGTCAATATTTAGTTTAGCAAGTATGGTTTCATTTGTAAGTTCTTCAATTAGTGCTTTTATATAAATGAGTTCTTTCACACATTCAGCTTTTACAAAATCCCAAGTTTCATTTTTCTTCAATGAATCTTTTTCTTCCTGTATTGCTTTTATCCAGTTTTCTTTGTCTACTCCGGTTACAGCTTCATTGTATGTTAACAATCCTATTTCTTCAGAAACAGAATTCAACACTTCATAATCTTTTAGTCTTTCAGGTCTATTGATATTTTCTCTATTCCTTAACATATATCTTGAATTGGTCGAGTTCTGTGGTTTATCATGGGTATCCAATTCCAATTTAGTGTCTTGACTTTCCTCTATTTCAGAATCCAAATCTTCTCTGTATCTTGGCTGAATGACACTGGTCATTTCATTTGTTAGTTTTCCTGTAAACACCACATCTCTTGCAATTATAATCCTTCTTTTCTGCATGTCCCACAATCTGTATCCATTTCCACTGTATCCGATAAGTAAATATTTTTCACTTTTACTATCCAATTTTTTTAGATTTCCCAATTTTTTGACATACACTTCACTCCCGAATAATTTTACATTAGAAAGATTAGACTTTCTTCCAAACCACATCTGTGCTGGTGTTGTTTGTACTGTATTTGAAGGGCTTCTGTTTATTAAATAGGCAGCGACTCTTGTGGCCTCTCCCCACATTTCCTTATTTAATTTGGAATCCAGCAAAAGTGCTCTGGTTTTTTTAATCAGAGTTCGATTCAACCTTTCTGCTTTTCCATTCAATTGTGGAGTATATGGAATTGTAAAATCAAGTATTATTCCTTTCATTTTGCACCATTCTTTAACTTGCGTATTGGCATATTCACCGCCATTATCACACCTTAATTTTGACACTTTCACATTTAAAAATCTTTCCACTTCATTTACATATTCTTTAATATATTCTTTTGCTTCATATTTATTGCTGAGCAAATACACATAACAGAAATGTGTATAATCATCCAAAAATGTCATTATATATTTCTTATTATCATGTGTTAAGGGTTCTATTGGGCCGCACAAATCAGTATGAACAATTTCCAAAGGTCGGGTAGCTCTAGATCTTTCATTTCCAAATGACTTCCTAGTTTGCTTTGCCATGATGCAAATTTCGCACACATCATTTTCCTGATTTTCCAATTTGTTAAGCTCCATACCATCAACCAAACTTTCAAGTTTTCTTAGATTCTGCATCCGAATGTGTCCCAATTTTCTGTGCCATTCTTGGGTTTTGTTTTCACTTGGTAAGGTAAGGTTCGAGTCATTTTGCTTTGAAAAATGTTGTTCAATATTTACAGCATAAAGTCCATTATCAAGTTGATCTCCTTTTAGAACTTTTTTTCCATCTTTCAAAATTGTCACTTTATCACCTTTAAAATTTACTTCTCCTCCGTTGTTAACAATTGAGCTCACTAACAAAAGGTTTTTTGATAATTCAGGCACAAATATTACTTCATTTAGGTTACATTGTCTCCCCTTAAATTGTCCTGAAGTTTTTGCTCTCATAACTTCTTCTTTTTTGGCAACATTGATGTTCACATCACACTTTTTTTGATGATCAAGCAACTTTTCTTCATTAATCATGTGACAGGTGGATCCGCTATCAACAATGAAAGTGACTGATGATCTTTTATCATATTCTTCTCTTTGTTCAGCAATGAAAGCAATGGGAGGTTGCTTTTCTTTGTTCCTGAAATAGCAGTCTTTTTCTTTATGATTAAACTTTTTACATATTCTGCATTGTTCTTTGTTTACTTTAGCAGCAGGTTTTCTGTTGTTCTTAGAGAAACAGTCCTTTTCTTCATGGTTAGTTTTTTTTACAAAATTTGCAGAATTTTCTGTGGGTGCAATTTTTAGATATATGTCCTGGTTTATTACAAGTAAAACATACCTTTTGTTTTGTTGCATTCATAGCCACTCGGCCTTCTGGTTGGCTCTGTCTATTTCTTCTTATTTCTTCAGTGGTCAATCTTGATATTAGATTTTCAATAGTTTTTTCATCTTTTCCAGTTGACTCCCAAGCAGTACAAAAATAATTATAATCTTCTGGCAAAATTGTTAAAATCTTTGAAATAACAATATTGTCATCAAAGTTCTGTTTTAGATTATTGAGTTTAAAAGCCAAATTTCTTAAATTACTTATGTTGGCTACAAGGTCTACATTTTTATCAAATTTATAAGTGTGAAATTCTTGTAGCAGCTTACATTTTAATTGTTCATCATCTCTTTCAAATATTCTGCATATGGTGTCATACATTGATTTGGCATTTTCACAATGTATTATGTGTGTTAATATTGTTTTATCGATGCTCGAAATAATATATTTTTGGGCTTTAGCATCTTTTATTATCCATACGTTTTTTTCTTTTTCATCCTTTTGATCTTTAAAACACAATTTACCATTTATTATTTCAATTAAATTATTAGCTTTAAAAATAATGTTAATTTGAAATTTCCAAATATCAAAATTTTCAGTCTTTTAATTTATCTATAATCGAAATATCTTCCATAACAGCAGCCATATTTATTTTTACCCTTTTAGATTTTAAGTTTTAACCACGCTTTATGCTGCCACTGTTAGAAAGGTTTTAGGGTTTTATATTATTTTAGAAATTAATACATACGATTTTAGTAATTGAAAATAGTTTATTTATGCAAAACTATATCTTTCCATTTATGTACAAGTAATAATATATAAGAATAGTGAGGAGTGATAACTATGGAAATATTAATGATGATATACCACAGAATATTTAAAATAATTATATTCAGTGACAATATTTTATAAAATTTTAAATTCTAAAATTGAATTCATATATTCAACAATTTTCAGTTTCGACAAGTAATTCTACAATCAAGAGTTTCTTTCCACTCTTGTATTTAATGTTGGTCCATATTGAATGAACAATTTTTGAAGTCTTGGTGGCTATTTATCCATTTATAAGAAATCAATAGATAAATAGCCACCAAGGCTTCAAAAATTGTTCATTCAATATGGACCAACATTAAATACAAAAGTGGAAAGAAACTCTTGATTGTAGAATTACTTGTCGAAACTGAAAATCACCTGAGATTGTATAAGAAAATCCAATAGAAAATGAAGAATTACAAGAGTTGAAAGAAACAATAATTCAGGGATGGCCAGATCTAAAGTCATTAGTTCCTCTCTTGTGCAGAAGCTAGTGGAATATAAAAGATGAACTCATTAACGAAGACTTAATTTTAAGGTGAACTGAAATATTAATACCATAATATATCAGAAAAAAGCCTTAAACAGATACATGAAGGACATTCAGACATTAATAGGTGTACCAAAAGAGCCAAAGACTCCATCTACTGGCCTGGAATGTTCAAAGATATATCTGACATGGTAGAAAAATGCAAAACATGCATTGCTAAACAAAGAGCTAAGCAAAAACAACCCTTAATACTACAATAGATTCCTGCATTACCCTGAGAAATTGTTGCATCTGATATTTTCACTTTTTTTGAAGGGTATGATTACATTGTAATTATATAACAAATGAAAACATTAAGACAAATGTTTCTTTTCACAAATAAATCAAACTTCTACTGTCCTACGGCGATGAAAAAATATTAGGAGGGCTTGGCTCATCAGTGGTGAACCCTTCCAGCAGTTTTCCTAATTTAATCTATCAGACCGCTTCTTTAGAGCTCTAATACTGTATTGGATCATTCTGCTTTTATACACTTATAATTATATACAGCTATTCTGGATACATAAACTTTGAACTCATAAACATCACAAATTCAAAGGATACAATTGAATTTCTTAAGAAAATTTTGCATATATGGAATTTAAAGGGTTCTGGCGACATATAATGCAAGAAATTATATTTCAAAATAATTTAAGGAATTCAGAGTCAAATGGAAGTTTACTCACCAGACTTCAAGCCCAAATTAGCCTACATTAATGGTCTGGCAGAAAGAGCTGTGCAGATAAAGAAACTTCTCATAAAAATCAAACAAAGTGGAGACAATATCCAGATTGCATTACTCAACTACATAAACATTTTCAGAGAAGACATGAAATCGCCAGCTCAGAGACTATTTTCAAAAACAAAAATATTTAGCGCACATTGTCCAATATCAAAACAACAACTGACACTCTACAGGAGAAATCAATCACATATTAGAACAACTTTGCCGGTCCCAAGCCCGGATGAAAAAGGAGGAAGGGTAGCAGTAACAAGCTCACTAAAAAACCTGGGCTCAGCTGGCCCAGCTGATAGTACCTTGTAAGGGCTCCTGATCTTGTAATACAGGATGAGCAGCGTTTGTATTCCATGTTAGGAGCCGCTGCACATGGTGTCAGTTCCTCATGTCAGAGGTGGCAATTTCTTTTGGAGCTAAGTCGGCCTGCCACTGAGTAGTACTCCCAGTCTTAATGACAAAGGCATTCTACTTCACCCAGTCATGATGGTTGTCAAACACCACATCATTGACTGTATTGGCTCATCCCCAGCAGACACCATCAACAAGCTCTACAAGCTTGATACCCTGCTATGATTGAGTGAAGATAAGAAAGAAGAAGACATATTAGAACAGACCAAACTGCAGCATAGAGCAAGAACTCTGGAAGTGCCAATTCATCTATGGAGCAAAATCAAGAAACCCCCAAAGAAAATATTTGAAACTCAACTGAAGAGACCAGAAAGGAGTATAAGGTCTTAAGAAGCAGATGCCTGATTAAGCCACCATAAAGGCTCAATTTGTAGAAATGTTTATAAGTGAAAATATTATCATTAGAATATATTTGGCAACATTGTGGATAATAGAATGTAAACAATTCGATTTAAGCCTTAAAAATAATATAAATTTTACAAAAAAAAAAAAAAAGACATAAATAAACTTTTTGAAAATAGAGCAATCTATAAATAAATCTTTGAATAAAAAGGCATATATTGGTAATATATATGATATTTTGATCCAATATATGCCTTTTTATTTAAATAAATAAACTTATTATTATAATTATATGTGTGTGTGTGTGTTATTAATATATATATTTTTAAATAATATTATATACAGTAGAACCTCTCTCCATGAGAGGACACTCCCGCTAGAGGACACTTCTTTACAAAGGACAGTTTTTGTTTACAAAATTACCATTTTTACTATTTTGACACTCTCCAGTAAGAGGACACCTCTCCCTAAAAGACACTTTGGCTCTGCAATTAGGTGTCCTTTACAGCGAGGTTCTACTGTATATTTATATACAGACGAACCTCTTTAATTCAAAACCCCAAGAGATCAGGGCTTTCAGTTGAATTAAAGTTAGTTAGCTTATCATCTGAAACTCTCTATAAAATAATATATTTTTTAAAAAGTTAATAATATCAATTGAACTCTTGTACTCTCTCTTTTTTTATTTTTATTTTTTTTTATTTTCATTATTAACTTCTAGTGTCAGGGAGAGACAAAATGGCATTAATATATATTTTCAAAACATAAATAATTACAAATAAAATTGTATTCTTATTGAATGATACCGTTAAAAAGTAGAAAAAAAAAAAATATTTTATTGTATTAAAGGCATCCACTGCTGCTGCAGGTGTTATTGATTTTGTGTTTAAATATTTTTCTGTTGGCTCTAATTCTTTATCCTCTTCTTTTCCCATTACCTCCTTTACAATTTCTTCAATGGTCCCAGCAACTTGCACACCTTTATCAACTTCCAATGTAATTTACATTAATGCCTTGAAATATCAGTTTATTTCTTCTTCAACAACTTCTTCATTTAATACAAGAAAAAAATTGTGCTTTATCATCTTCTTCATGTAAAATCAAGCATGATTTTTAATGTCCTTTTCCTTTCTTTTTTTCTTTAAACTTCTACTCAAGCCTTGTAATTCATCAGTTGTTTATGTAGAATAGTTCTCTGAATTTATTGTTGCTTGACGCAAGCATCTCTTGTGGAGATTTTGTGTCTGATTTAATTATCTATATATATATATATAAATAAATGTATGTGTGTCTGTCTGTCCTTTATGCCTGACCAAACCACTCATTGGAATGCCATGAAACTTTGGGAAGTTATTTAGTATAGTATTGGGAAGGTTTCTAGCAAATAAAATTTTTGAAATAACTTTTCGCCTAAAAATAATCAAGATAAATATTCTAATTTATCTGTTATAATTCAACAATCTGCTCTAAATATTATCATGATGATATGATGATTTTGTAATGTAGAAAATTAGGAAAGATAAAATTCAGGATGACACGGCAATTTATTTGAAACAAGAATAATGATACAATTCCAAGGCAAGATACTATTCCTTTAACTTCCAATTACCGAGGGAACCAATTAATATTGATTTTATTCAACTTATCGAGTATTTTTAAAGGGACCGGGAAAAAAATGTTCACTTCATCGAGAGATTCGTTAGACAAACCTTTACTCGGGTAAAACCCGGGCGAAGCCGGGTACGTCCACTAGTAATAAATAAATAAAACTTGTTCCATTGTTCCATCCGTCACAAATCCTGAGTGAGAGAAACAATTTTTTATTGTGGAGGAGCTAACCCCAAACCATGCAGCCTCTAAAAGTGAAAAAAAAAACCTATATTTAAAAAAAAAAAGAACATTAATAATTTTTGATAATTTTAAATATAAAATGAATACACATAAAAAAATGAATTAGGGCTGGGCTAAAAACAAAAGATGAATTAGGGCCGAGCCCTTACAATAACGACTATTTTCTGATTAAATATGATGCATTACTGCCCCATCTGTATTCAGAAATGTAAACTACAGTATAACCTCGTTAATTCGACACACCCCAATTCGACACTCGGCGATAATTCGACCATGTTCTGATGTCCCGACCTCCGGCCTATCAAATAACAAACCGTAATTCGACAGTATCGATAATACGACAGTTCCGAAAGTTCGACCATTTTAAAATTCGAATTTTGACAGTTGAATGTTATTTTACATGCAACTTTACCGCTAAACGGTATTACGGCGGCGACGATCGGCATCGGAGGGCGCCGATAGGATCGCACCTGCGCACTTTTGGTTTCTGGTTAGTTTAAGTTTCACTTTGCAGTGCCGTTGCGCAATTTCGCGGATGTTATTGTTATTTTTTTTTACGCGGGAATTTCGGCATCATGCGCTAACTAATAATAATTTTTATTTTTTTATTTTTAACATTTAAAAATTTTTGCTATTTTTGAATTTGTAAATAATTTATTTTTAAATAAATAAATCTTTATAAAATGATCCAACAATGAATATGATAACATTTTAATTCAATATTCTGTGTTAATTTGAATAAATGAGTGGGGCAAGAATGTCAGGTTCTGCCAAAAAAAATTGGAAACTTAGTCAGTATCACCAGCTCACTTATGTGGAAAAAATGAAAATTATAGAAGAAATAGAACAAGGAAAATCACATAGTCAAGTTTCCAGAGAAAGAAATATTCCACGGTCCACCATTAGCACAATTTTTAAAAAATAAATTCGCCATAAAATCTGCCTTTTTAAAATCTAATTTTAGCTCTACCTTGAAACGTGATCGTGACGGGGAATTCCCAGAGATTGAAGAAGCCCTGTTTAGGTGGATAAGGCAGGCAAATGCCATGAAACTTGCCATAAATGGCAATATCTTGAAAGAAAAGGCTATACTCTTGGCCTTGAAAAAATGGGTCAAGATAATTTTGAAGCTAGCAATGGCTGGCTAGAAAAGTTTAAGGCCAGAAGGAATATTGCTTTTAAACGACTTCATGGAGAAGCTGGAAGTGTGGATGCCAATAGTGTAGCCACTTGGAAAGGTGGGATTATTCCTTCACTTTTAGCTAAATACAGCCCACAGGACATTTTCAATCTGATGAAACAGGGTTATTTTATAAACTTTTGCCTAATCAAACAATGACTATCAGAGGTGAGAAATGTGAAGGGGGTAAGAAGTCTAAAGAGAGAATTACAGTGTTGGTATGCTGTAATATGGATGGAAGTGAAAAACTGCCTTTACTTTATATTGGGAAATATAGAAGACCACGATGCTTCCATGGTATGAATATTCCCTCAAATTATCATTTTAATAAAAAAGCCTGGATGACTGGGGCAATTTTTACGGATTGGCTGAAAAAATTGGACCAAATATTCAAAAGAAGAGAAAGAAAAATTTTATATATTTTAGATAATTGCCCAGCCCACCAAATACCTGAAGGGTTACAGAACATTTAAATAAGATTTTTGCCCGCCCTAACTACAAGTGCATTACAACCCTGTGATATGGGTATCATTAAAGCCCTAAAAGACCAATATAGGAAACGAATGATAACGTATCTTCTCACTTGCATGGAAGAAAAAAAAAATGCTCAAGTACATTTACTCTTTGCAATTAGCTGGCTAGAGGCTGCATGGGTTGGGGTTAGTTCTTCCACAATAAAAAATTGTTTTTCTCATTAAGGATTTGTGATGGATGAAGCAATGGAAGAAGTTGTTGAAGAAGAAATGAACAGATGTTTTGAGGCATTAAAAAAACATCAAGCCATTGATGTAAACTATATTGACTTCTTGGAAGTTGATAAAGATGTGCAAGTTGCTGGGGAACAGTCCATTGAAGAAATTGTAAAGGAGGTAATGGGAAAAGAAGAAGATGAAGAGGTAGAGCCAACAGAAAAAGATTTAAACAAAACATCAATAACACCTGCAGCAGCAGTGGATGCCTTTAATACAATAAAAACTCTTTGTTATTTAAAAGACATTTTTGAGGAAGAAAGGCATGCATGTCTTTTAAAAATAGACTATCTGGAATACATCCTGAATAGGATTTCAGAGAAAAAACAGACATCTATAAAATACATTTTTTTAAATCTTGATTCTTTTCAAATAATATTTTTTAATTTTCTTTTTATTTTCCATATTTATTTTCTTTAAACTATTATTCAATTGGAATAAAATATTATTTGTTTTGAAAATATGTATTATTGCCATTTTGTCCCAGATACTAAAAGTTAATCATGAAAATAAAAAAATAAATATAAAAAAGTACACACACAATGGTTTCAATTAATATCATTAATTTGTATTACAAAGCTATTTATAAAAAAAATATATATTATTTTAGCTAGTTAGATGATTAGCTAATCATCTAACCTTAATTCAACACTTCCTTTAATTCAACGAAAGCTCTGATCCCTTGGGGTGTTGAATTAAAGAGGTTCGACTGTATTTTAATGTGAATGTTTCTTCGTCAAGTAAAACATCATTTTTTGTTGTTTACAAATATGATTTCTATTTTCAAGAGATTAACAATAAATTTTACTGTTCTTAAATAATTGTTAATGATAAAGCACAATTTGGATTATATATTATAGCTATAAGAAATTATTCTTCCTATGAGCTGAAGAAAATGAATTCCAAAGTGAATATCAATGTTGATGCCATCACTTGAAGATTCTATTTAAAAGAGTTCAGGATCTGAAGCTCTATTTCTGGATTAGATCTTATTTTCTTGTAGATAAATAATTAATAATTAAAAGAGAAACTATACTCTAAAAATGCACATATACTTCTATTAAATTTATAAATTTAATTGCCATCTATCGTTTTAATTTTGCACAGATAAATTTACTGGCAATGTGTTTCTTTTAAATATAATCAAATATTATCTCTATAGACCTTAAAATAATATACATGAAGAAGGAATAAAAGTTTACGGTGACGAGTTTCTAAAATTTATAAAAGAAACTTGTCACCGTAAACTTTGTTTCCTTCTTCAAGATGATGTCTGGCCATTCCTTCCCTTGTAATAATATATATAATAATAAGGTTAAGGTCTGTAGAGATAAAATTTGATGATATTTAAAAGAAATACATTGCCAGTAAATTTATTTGTGCAAAATTTTAACAAATATTTATATACAAATAAAAGTAAACAAATAAGTAAAAACATCAACAGGAAAGTAAAATGGCAATACTCCACCACCAGCCAGGTGACACATTTTTTAACCTTCAACAAGATTGATATTTATTAGTCACAAGTTCCCAAGTTGGTGAATGTTTGAAATCACTCACAGCTCTGGGAGTGAAGGTCAGAAAGAACTTCCATGTTTGTCTAGGTGATGGGAAGTATGAAATATAAGGTAGTATATTTGTGTCCAAGATGGCCGTCACTGAACTAACTGGTTGATTGTATCTTCCACAGCAGATATCTGTTTAATGAATGACCTTCAACCGCTAGCTTTGTGCCTGCCATCTTGGGGGAAGTAAATAATCAACCTTTATATATGTAAATATAAATCTCCTGATTATGCAACTAAAAGTTACTGATATGGTTTCATTTAATTCTTTATTAATCAAATAAGGGTATTTGGCCAATTCTGGAATATTTTAAAAATTAATGAATAGTTTATTCCAATAGATGACATAAAAACCATCAGCATATTTTAGTTGAATGATCAGATGTCTTAATGATAAGGCACAATTTGGATTATAGATTATAAACACAAAGTTATGAGACAAAATAAATAATTTGTGTGTGACGTTTCTGTAACAGTGTTGTTACCATCTTCAGATATCATTCAATACTTTTGTCTGAAGATGGTAAAAATGCTGTTACCGAAACGTCACAAACTAATTATTTATTTGGATTTGGTCTTATTACCTTGTGTTTAGGAGATGTCTTAATTTATCAACCTGATCCCAGTATAATTTCACATTTATAGAGTAAAACCTTTCTATAGCCATAGTTTGTCATAGCCATAGTTCACTGTACAAAAATTTGTAAATAAATTCTTATAATGCACCAAAATCATTCTTTACAAATGGAGAACATCTGTATAATTTCAATTCTTATTTTAAAAATTCTGCAAAACTTTGAAATAGATACCATTAATTTGATGTAATTTGATAACAGATGGCGCGCTGGTGCATCGTAATATAACCATTAACTGTCAAATATATTTTTATTTAAAAATATTAACTTGATTTGACATGGCCCATCCAGGTATAACACAAGTAGATAAATGTCTATAAACCTTTGTACATGGTAAATATAATTGTTGACTTTATGTTTGAACACAAGAAGTGACCAAACCATCTACCTTCACATGGTGTTTGTCTGCATATATCTCTAGAAAAAAACAACTTCAATCAGGATTTATAATTTAAAAAGTAACATGATAAAGCACAATTTGTATTATAGATTATAGCTACAAGAAAATCAGATCTAATCCAAATAAATTGTGTGTGATGTTTTGGTAACAAAGTAGTTAAAAAGTAACAATCAAAGTAACTCTGTATGATATTTCAATAGAAGAGTACTCTAATTGGATGGATCTTCTTCTTCTTTCTTATCTCCACTCAATCATATTAGGGTATCAAGCTTGTTGATGGTGTCTGCCGGGGAAGAGTAGAGCTCATCAATGGATGAGTCAATACAGTCAATTGGCTGGATGATTGGGGAAAGGCTTTTACCACACACGACTTAGAGAGGCATTGTTACCTTCATTATAGCACATTAACAACTAATGCTAAAAAGTGAATATTTTAAAACAGAGGATGGGCAGCAGTATCTTCAACCATTTTAACTGTGCCAAGGTCAGATAGATGAGAATTGGTAAACTCACATATTCTAGGTCAGTATTTAGTTACCTCAAGAAGACACATTACTTACAACACACACAAGCAGAATCTTTATTCAATATAAATCTTAGAATCCTTCACAGTTAGAATCTTCTAATTGAATTGAATCATATCAATGGGAGAATAATGGGTGTGTGCAAAAGTGAGTGAAGAATATTCGCAGCATCCTTTCTGGTGAAGTTAGGGGTCCACCAGGATCTTGTAATGGGTCACTAGGACACTGGAGATATTGGCATTATGTGGTCACGGAATTTGAGCTTCTATAGGTTATGTCTATACTGACAAGTCCCATTGCATGAAGTGTGTTTATTCACAGTTTAATGGTGTTGATGGTGACATTATAACACTTATTTATAAAACTTCCAGCTGATACAGCAGCTTGTGATCATGTTGGCAGCTTTGACAGGTGATTGGTCTTTCATTTGGAAACTCCTGAGAAGCTGAACATTGCCCAATTTCTTTCATTAGAAGTTTGCTGGGAAGTCAGTCCCCTGATGGTAGATTGTGCTGATTCCTAAAATTGACTTATTTTGAGGATAATTCTAAAGATAATATATTGGATGGTTTTGTTTCTTCTTAGCCTTGAGATTAACTTGCTTCAGCGGCAATGTTTGCTAAATGCCAGGTTTGGCACACAGAAGTACCAACACTTTAAATAATACAGTAGAACCTTCATGAGAGGACACTCCTGCTAGAGGACACCTCTCTATAAAGAAAAGTTTACCAATTACCAAAATCACCATATTTACTATCTTGCTACTCTCTGGTAAGAAGACACTTCTCCCTAAAGGACACTTTTTCTCTGTATTTAGGTGCCCTTTACAAAGGGGTTCTACTGTATTTGTAAAAAATATATATATTTAAAACAAGATTTCTCACTTCAGTTGTTATTGACATCCTTGATGGCTCTTCATAGCTCAATATGAGACACATCTGATAAGATGGTACGGCACAATTTGGATTATAGATTATAAACACAAGGTAATAAGACCAAATCCAAATAAATAAATAGTGTGTGACGTTTTGGTAACAGCGTTTTTACCATCTTCAGACAAAAGTACTGAATGCGTCTTTTCTCAACTTCTTGAAATACAGGAGAGCTTCAGATCCTGAACTCTTTAAAATAGAATCTTCAAGTGATGGCATCAACATTGATATTCACTTGGGAATTCATTTTCTTCGGCTCATAGGAAAAATAACTTCTTAGGTCCATTGAAGTCTATAAAAATGATAAGGCACAATATGGATTATAGACTATAAACACAAGGTAATAAGACCAAATCCAAATAAATAAATAGTGTGTGACGTTTCAGTAACAGCGTTTTTACCGAAAGGTCACACACTATTTATTTATTTGGATTTGGTCTTATTACCTTGTGTTTATCTGATAATATGAAATACTAAGGGTCAACATTTAGGAATTTTAAAACATTCAAACAACAAAATAACCAATAGCTTTCATTTAATCAAGGATTGAAATTATTTCGATGCAAATTTTCTTTCACTTGAAATTATTTTTTTGAACATACATGACATACATGAAAACATGTTATTTATTATACTTTATTCAATGCAGCATGTTTTGTTGATATTTCTTTTTGAATTTCATGTGGAAATTCGACACCAATAGCACAATTTAAACAATATCTTTGAACATAAAATATGCTACACTCTAAACAAATATCATTGCTACATTTTGAACATTTTGCACCCAAGATATAACTGTTATTTAAGCTGTAATATTCTTGAACTAAATAAACTTCTTCTTTAAATGATATCTTTTTGTAAGAAGGAAGAACATTACCAAAGAAATGATATCTTTCTCTATGTTCGCACAATGAGCATGTAAATATTTTTGTTTCAGGTAAAATATCCTCATTCTTCTCCGACGACATCCTTATCAAGATGTTTTCCCCCCCTTTACGAAAATACACAGAATTCCGTAGTTCAGAAGCCACGTACAAAAGTTGTCAACTATCCGGAAAGTAAGAAATATTTATAAAGCAGGTTCCTGTAGCACAGAACGCCAAATACCCTATCTAGGGAAAAAAAAAAAAGGTTTTGTTTATATTTACAAACGGAAAAGAAGAGAGACGCTTTCGAATATGGGCGCTCAATATTACTCTGTTTTAATAGATTAAATAAAGTTTATAAAATAAATTATTTTTTGTGTACATGTTTTTATTTATCTTTAAATATTTTATATACATGTATGTAAATATAGTTTAAAATTTTGTGTAGTTTGTAATTTTTTAAACAAACATTGTTATCTTTCATAAAGTAGCGTAACGCTTGTCAAAATAATTATTAATGTCGAATATTAATGACATTATATATTATATAACATTATATATTTAAAGACATTTTTAAACTTGAGAAAACAACATATTTAAATTTCGATTTTGAGAATAAAACGTTTGTTTTATATTTAGAATATATTTTATTTCAATTTAAAATACACAAACATGTATTTTATGTACAGTAAACTCTCTTTAATTTGGCACCTTTTTAAACACAGGGCTTAAGAATAATGAAAACCTTCAAGCGAAGAACCCTCTTCTAAATGTCGTTAAAATTAATGTGAAGCTATGCTCCAAGACACCTAACATGCGTGATGTTGTTTTACAGATAGTGAAAGCTTAAGTACATTCTGAAATGTTTAAAAAAGGGGTTTCCGCGAAAAAGAGAGAAGCCAATTAAAATGAATCATCATATATGAAGAATTTGCTTTAGTGACTTGCAACAAATCAGAGAAAGAGACGTTGAAGACTTGAATTATAATTAATTTGAAATTTTTAGAAGTTCTCCAAAATATAAAAATAATAAAAACTGCTGTGATGATGATAACAAAATGACTGAGAGTAAAACTTTCTAAGGATAATGTGTTGAAAAAACAAGCATTTGTTTATCCAATAAATTAGTAAATCACGTGTATGATCATATATTTACTTTTTAAGAAACAGTAGTGTGTACAGCACAAATTTAAAACTTGATAATTTTTTCATAATTCGTATTCTTATGGATAGAAAGAGAATATTTCTGCACCCTTATATCTTTTATTTTCAATGCATATTAAGTTGAGTTGCAAAGATTTTCTCTCTCTCTCTCTCTCTCTCGGATATGCGGCCACATGGCACGCGCGTTCCATATTTTGGTAATGGGGGGTATAATAGTGAGATATTTAATCCTTTCAGGGGTATTGGGAGAAAGCGTGCACCAAATAATGGAGACAATTGGATAAATTTCATTCTTTAATCTAGTTATGAAGGCTGAAGATTCAGTAAAGTGAAATTTTATTTTTTAAGAAAAGCAACACTTGTGTTTATAAAAATGCACATTCCAATGCACTGAAAAAAAAGAATACGCAAATAAGGCTCACTGTGGAGGCTTCAGAAGTAGTATTTGACTCTGAATATTTTCAAAGGCCTAAAATAAATATCTGGGACCTTAAAGGAAAATGAACTAAGTTCAAGAAGGATGGCACCATTGCAGCAAGGCCGTCTCATCCACCAAGGAGAGCGGCGACAAGAGACGCTATGACATAACTCAAGAGAAGCAGAGCAGTAGGCCCTGAGAAAAACAGGATTGGCTTCAGCATCATTCGACTAATGCTACCACATCGAGTGCTTCTCTGATTTCAGTCCAGTGTAGTACATCGAAATACTTGAGTGACTCGATCTACCAGTTGATGATGATGTTCGTCAAGTTCTAGTTGAGTTTGGAAAAATCGAGAAGGCGGAACGACTGTCTGAGGAGGACCTCGCCATTTGGAACATCATCCTGAACGTTTCTCCGTATAGGAAGGGGCAGAGAAGATACTGATTGAGAATATGCTAATTACTATCAGGGACGAGGATATCGTTGCGGTGCTACAGCCCTATTGTAAGGTGATTCCCTGATCCATTAGATCTTGGCCAGCAATTGCTACACCTGGATTGTCGGCAACAAGGAGGCCTTCAACCTTCTGAATAAAGAACTAAAATGCCACCAGAAAGTCCACATAAGCGAGCCAGCTTCTCCTTGGGATTCAAAGGGAGCGTCCAATCAGCAAAACTCAGTGAGGACCTCTTCGAACCCTGTCGATCGGCGGCGAATCCTCACGTTACTCCCCGATGGTATCCAGTTAATGACAGTGGCTCTCTCTTCAGGCCTTTCTAAACTGTTCTTATTTATAGACTTTCACATTTATTGTATATTAAAAAGATATAAATTTATTTCTTTTCAGCTGCTGTCTAAAGATCATATTAATTAAAATGATATAGCTGTCATCATAAATTCCATGGATTCCACTAAACTATCGATTATAAAGTTACGGCTCAAAATTCTTAAGAGGCTGTAACTTTTGAAGACAAGCATGATAACTTCGATTCAGAATTAAATAGTATTAACTTTCCCATAGAAAATTGGGATAAGGTTATGAACCAGAACGATGCTTTTGTCAGCATCTTTGGATTCAAAGTGGCTAAAACAATTACTTTGTTTCAACAATGATGGTATATACCTTCTCGTAGTAGAAACAAAAGCAACTTGACCTTCTAAGACGAAGCTTTTTTTGAAGCAATCATCGCTTATCCCGGAAATCAAATCAATTCAACATCGCTGCTTCCGCAGAGCTGTAAGTGGCCCTGGAACACAAGGTTTATTGCCTCTCTCTTCAATCTTTGCTGCGGCTACGCTTTCAAACTCAATAACCAAATCCTCAACTGTGATTATCTCCAAACAAGAGAGTTCCTCCTGTTTCCTTGACTTCAGAAGTCAAGGATATTGAACTCGTGCAGACCATTAGTGTTCAGGTCGACTCTATTCCAATGGTGAAACAGTAAATACAATCCTCAAATGTGGAATAGACTCAAGTGATTCCAATCAACACCCTGTCTAAGGTCCAGAAGCAACTCGGCGCTCTTCTTAAACAAGCCCCTAGTTTTCTGTTCTCCAACACTAAACTTTAGAAAAGGAAACTCTAAAGTCATCATCTTTGTTTGCCTTTTTTAGGGAATTCCTGGAGAAGCTGAACAGGAAACAAAAAGCCGAATTCTATTGTATAACCATTAAACTGATTAGAACCTTGAAGGCTCCAAATGCTCCCACTATGATGACTGACATATATCATCAACACAACCGAATTCACTGCATTGGACTTCGACATTTTATGCATTAATGTGCGCTAGATCCCCATTATGAGAGGGACATCGAGTACTTCTTGAAGAAACACTCAGTCACCTTCATCCAGGAAACCAATGTTCTGATCCTGGATAATATTACAGAATTTTGCCTTCATCGTGCTTCCATAAGCCGCCATGGGGATTCTAATTCACCTGCGTTTTCCAACCTGGCGTCTCCCTCTTTAGGCAACGTGTCCTGTGGCCAAGCAACACCATCATTGTTTCCACCAGTGTTCAGGGTCAAAAAGACAATGTTTATCAATCATTTTCTTGCACATTCTTCTAGCGAGTGTCGCCTACAGCTGCTGTCTTCCAAGAATATCCGTGGCTCCTCGGCGATTTGAACACCTCTAAGGATTCTACGCAAATCATAACGACTGATTTAGTCGTAACTTTAATTGAGCTCCTAAAACAAAATGTCCTTGTCGATGCCAATGCCGATGAAAAGTTGAATTCATCCCAATCTTGCAGGAGTATTTCGCTCACGCGCCCTGTGACTTAAATGCTATGGCGGATTTCCTATTCGTAACGTCAACTACCATTACTCTGTTGAAGAAAATTATTTAAATATTTTTCATATCAAGATAATATATACCGCAACCATTCCTTTTTTTAAAAAAACCACAGCTATCGCCATTATCACCTTGGAAGATAAGTTATCCTCTGCTCCACTTTGAGATCTCCGCAGGAAAGAATCTCTACCATTCCATTCATCCCTCCCCCCTTTCCTGCCGGTTTTAGGTGCGCTCATCTGGGTCTTCGAAGCGTCGAGTTCTGTGTTACCATACCTCTCTATAATCACGACGAAACATCATTACTTCGTCTCCAAGGGCCGATTTATTCATGCCGGAGTAGACGTCGATGTCCACGTCAAGAGATATCACACCCATCTATGGAATGGGGTCAAGTAAATTTGCGTCGCCAGTACCGTCTTATCCAGTCATGCCACAGATCCCTTCTTGCGTCGCCTGGGGTAGTTGCTTGGCCGCGGGAATATCCTGGCGTAGGCCGATGACATGATTCTGCTCGTCCGAAGAGATGAGAACAAAGTCATCTTCGACGAGTACCGGCATGCGCACATCTGCGATACAAGTTAACTTTACCCAAAACAAATGCTTCTTGTGTGACGCATGGTGAAATCTCCCTGACACTCCGCTTGATGTCTGATGGCCAACAGCTCAACTGATTATTTTTACCACCATAACAAGGAACATCTGTCTAGAACTATATATTGGGATCATTGGAAACAGTCATCGCCAAGTGGGGCCTTTCGTTTGCCACATTCGCTCTTGGCGAGTGGGCGAGAGCATAGTTCCATAATTTACATATGTTCACCAACTTCATTTTCAGTATGCAAGCCTGTCTGGCGCATCTCGTTTGAGCCCACAGCACACCGCTTAGTTACCAGGTGGCGTCCTGGTGAAGCCGTGAGTGGCTTCGGCCTCTTCGAAGTCGGCACGCAGCTGCCGTGTCTGTAAGACTTCAATCTGTGCTGCCTCAACGCCTGCTCCTGTCTCGTCGAGAAGTAGAATGGCTCATCCTCTTCCTCAACCCGGCAGGTAGCTTTCATCTCGACGTAGCAAACTCCAGAAAACCTGGAAGACCGCCTCTGAGATCCTGGAGCTGGATTTTCAGCCATCTTCTCCAGAACCTTTCCATCATCGTACATTGTAAATTCCTCTGGCACCACCGTGTGGTGGGGGGAGGAACCCGAGTTGCATACTTTGATATTTTCCTATTTGGAAGTCGCACAGCTCGTCT
Organism: Cordylochernes scorpioides; assembly: GCA_030710605.1. Taxonomy (NCBI): domain Eukaryota; kingdom Metazoa; phylum Arthropoda; class Arachnida; order Pseudoscorpiones; family Chernetidae; genus Cordylochernes; species Cordylochernes scorpioides. Next base: position 56,089,805 of record CP092876.1, read on the forward strand.
AATTCTGAGTAGAACTTACTTAATTTTTGAGTTTAAAAAGCTATATATATATGTGATATGATCCTGTCGACTTTCGATGTGGCACTATAGTGATAATAATGTGGTGAGTGAGAAATAAGGAAACAACAAGTTTGGAAGATGGAACCCAGCAAACCGAGGGAGAGAGGGAGCGCTAGCGGCTGCCACCACGGAAATGCACGTCTTGTGTGTCCACCACCCCCCCGACTGAGTAAACATAGAACTGAGGTTCCAAGAAAAGGCCCTGCGGTCGCCCCCTTGGAATGTGACTGCTATATCAAGTGACCGGCCTTAGCTGCGTTCTCTCTCTCTCTCTCTCTGGTCGACTGTAGATTTGTTTTATTAATCCTGGAAGAGCATATATTATGACATATATATATATATATAACAAGACAAAAATTTCACCGGTCCTTATTGTTAGCGTAGAATTGGTACGAAATATGTTCAATATATAAAATTAAGTCAAGACTGAGGAAGAACAATTGACAATTCAAAATATTTTATTGACACTTAGTCAATTTGAAAAAAAAATAGTACAAATGTGAAATTGTACTGGGATAAGGTGGATAAATTAAGAAAAATGCATCTCCTTATCGTGCAACTGAAAGTTGCTGATGGCTTGCCCCATCTATCGGAATAAATATCAACTATTCTGGAATAATAAAAATCAACGAATAGTTAATATTTATTCCGACAGATGGCGCAAGCCATCAGAAACTTTCAGTTTCACGATAAGGAGATGCATTTTTCTTAGTCAATTGTTATAAAAAATAATGAGAAAGTAAACAAAGACTGAAGATGGAAGTATGAAAGTAAGTAATAAGGGTGTAACAATGAGTTTATGTGAGTCGGGGTAGTGCTGTAATTTCTTTGATAACTTTTTAAGGATAGAAACTAAAAAATTAACTTGAGAATCTGCATTTAAAATTCTAATCTATTTATGCGCGGATTTTTTTTTAAATAAAGAAATTCATACTACCCTTACTGCAGTGATAAAATATTAGGAAGGTTTAGCCAGAGGGTTCACCACTGATGAGCCAGGCCTTCCAAACATTTTATCATTGCAGTAAGGGAGTCCTTTTTTTTTAAAGAGAGAGCAAGAGGAATATTTTCGGATACACACATGGACAAAACTTAAGAAAAGTCGAAAGTCTTTGATATCACCCCCTGCGGGTCGTTTGTTTATTTCTGAAGAAAAATAGAGAGGCAATTTTATTCACATTTGGTTATCTCGTTTGACTGAAAGTCGCTGTGTATCAATTATCTTTCAGAGTTATTGTCTGAATCCCGATATACATGCTAGAAGGTACAACTTCCCATCCCTGGACACTTTTATTTTTCCGTTCATCATTACTCTTCACAATTCATCCTTTCATACTTTATCCCTAAGGATAGGAATACTCGTTATTTCTCATCAATTAATGAAAATTACGATTTTTCGTTCTGTAAAAAGAATAATTTGCGGTAAAACTTGTTAGACGTCATTCTACAACTTCCTTAAGTTTTATCTATGTCGGAGAGTGTGAATAGTTTATAATATTAAAACTAAAATCCCTGTAATCGTGATCAAGAAGATAGAGGTCTTGACAATAATAAAAGAGTAAAAGTTTGACACTGCAAGTTTCTTGATATAAAAAGTTGCGGCCTCATCCTCTTCCTTCCTTTTACTTAAATTCTCTTAATTTAATAAGTGTCTAATGTCAATCGATAAAAAAGAGTGGACATTCCAACAGTAGGTGCCTCGAGTCCGGGTTTCCTTGCTACAGTGACAGCTAGAGTCCTCAACCGCTCCAATTGTTGATACAAATCCCCTAATATTTCCGTGGTTCGTTGTGAACTGGGTATTAAAAAAGTTATAACGGAAAAATGATGGAATTCCAAACGGGAAAAAAGCTATGAAATGTTTCATTTGTTTTTAAAAATAATTCATCCATTTTTGCACTTTAAAATCATATAATTATACTTGGAGCATGTGGTCTAAAAACATTTTGATCCTCTATAGTATATCCTCCAACGTATATTGAATTGTTAGATTTCAAATCTTTTTCTACTTGATACATCACAAAGAGATTTCTGAAAAATGGGGCAAATTTTCTCGGTCAGCCACCTTATCTCCAACAGCCTTTTTGAAAGTAATTAGGGAATCTTGTTTCCCCAATTTGTAGCTACGGATAGATTGTTAAAAAAAGGCTGACACCCCACCCAGGGCGTGGGAGGATAATTACTCCACCCAGGCTGCCTTGAATGATGGACTTGCTACCTCACTCATTTTTTATCATTAAACCCCGGCTGGATGATCTTGGCATCGTCCTTCCTAGAATACATCATAACACTCGGGGGAAATGTTGTTGCATCAATTTTATTGCGCCCTACGTTTATTCAAAATATTCTATGATATTTAATATTTATTTAAAACAGATTATTTACAAGGGTACCATTCCTTTTTATAGTTTAATTCCTTTTGTAATATTTTTATTGTACATATATTTTGGTTATTGGAGGAGAGAAAGGACCTAGAGGAAGACTGCAGATCACGACCTACGAGGAAGACAACTAATAAATAAACACAATAACTTTAAAATGTAATTTACTTTTCTTTATTTGCTATAAGTTTGGAAACCCGCTCGGGGAACGTGTATATCATCAAGAAGGAGGAAACCAAGGTCGACGACCCTGCAAAGCTGCAACTTGGTGCAACAATATCTAATAACGAAGATGGCTGAGAACATTGTGCAACGATATCATAAGTTAAGAAAACGGCATTTCCTGATGGCAATTAAAATTTGCTGATGGCTTGCGACATCTAAGAAAAAGGTATCTCCGGATCAGCAACTTTTAATTACACGATCAGTAGATGTCTTTTTCTTAATTTATTCACCTGATTCTAGTACAATTTCACTTTTTACTATTTTTACCAGATATCATAAGTGATATAAAAATGAGCTAAGTTTTGGTCAGCGAGTCACAAGTGTCTTCAGCAGTTATTATCATAGAGCGCCACTTGACATACAGAGGTCAAGTTGAACGTCATTTCACCTTACACCGCTCAATTCTCTCTACATCTCCAGACCATTCTTCAATCAATACAGACGTGAACTTCTACAGATAGATGATGATGAGCGCATTGTCTTCAAAGCTTCATGTATGAAATGTATCAGCTACAATTCAAACTTAAAACACAGTTGAAAATTCTACAAATATTCGACCCACATGCTATAAACTCACTATCACATGTGGTTTACATTCATGCTAATCATTCACTTGTGCTCAATACTTCCCGCAGAGAGACAACAACAACAACAAAATCCAAGTCTTCCATTATCAACTGAGCTCGTACCAACCTGCATAGTTCAACGCCCTCTCTCCAGCCATTTCAATGTCTCCAAACTGAAGCAAAAAAAGGACCGACACATTTTTTACTACTAATGTGTCAGCGGGTTTTAAGTGTTGATGGAAAAGTTACAAATAGTCCATTTTGAGTTTTTATGACCCACAATTTGTAATTCTTTTTAAAGAAAAATGTTGGTGAAGTGCTAGAGCAATAATTCATCCTTGATATAGTGTTTTGTTTGTCTGACTTTTTGACGGCTCAATGAGATTTGTTGAGCGAATATAGCTACGTGTCATACAGGGTGGGCCAGAAATACGATGCACTTTTAACTCGTATTTTAAACTCTACCATATTTTCTCGCCCACCCTGTATCTATCAATTGTAGGCTCATTGATGCGTATATGCATAGAGAATTTAAGCGCGTCCATAAAAAAGGCAAGCTTTTGGGATACAAAAAAAAAAAGGAGGGATGATATAATGTTTTGAATTACTGTTTTAAAACGAGAGGTTTATGAATTGTTCTAGATCTTTGATTTCTTAAATATAGCATGGTTCTAGGTATTTGAAGTGGAATAAAATACACTAAATTCTACGTATGTTCTCTATAATATATTTTTTTAAAGCCGAAACACATTCTCTATAACAAATTTAAACACGTAAAGCTCGTACAATTCTTTGTAACGAAACTTAAAACAATATATTCTGTTTTGTAAAATTTATTTATTATCAGCTTATGTCCATTATTGTTTATCTATATATATAAAATTGAATGTCTGTGTGTGTGTCTGTGTGTGTGTGTGTGTGTGTCTGTCTGTCCTCTATGGATTCGAAAACCATACATCCAATCGCCGTGAAAATTTGGGATATTATTAGGTGTATCCCCGGAAAGGTTTACGAAAAATAATTTCTTGAATATCTTTAATATCCTTAGAGTTATTTGCAGATTTGTAGCTTTAACTCGCAAGCAACGCCACCTTAGGCTTAGGTCTGCCCCCCCGTCCGGCCGCCGGCCATTGGACAGTCCAAGTTCCCACCGACCAATCAGAGGGATCAAGAGTACCCTCCCCCCCCTCCCCCCCACCCCCGTCCGGCCGCCGGCCAATCAGGGGATCAAGAGGTCCTGGCGCTGGGGGGGCGGGTAACCTCCGGGAACTACGTCCATCTTCCATAAACGATCATGATTCTATTCAACTTATCGAGTAATTTTCAAGGGACCGGGAAAATATGTAGATAAAACGATGATTTTGTAATGTAGAAAATTAGGAAAGACAGAATTCAGAATGACACGGCACACAGGGACCGGGAAAAAATAATCACTTTATCGAGAGATTCACGACCATGATTTTATTCAACTTATCGTATATTTTTCAAGGGACCGGGAAAATATGTTCACTAGATAAAACGATGATTTTGTAATGTAGAAAATTATGGAAGACAAAATTCAGGATGACACGGCACACAGGGACCGGGAAAAAATGTTCACTTTATCGAGAGATTCAAATTTACGAGTTTCAAATTATCAAAATATATCTTTCTTTTTTATAAGTTTATAGAGAATTGTTTTAACAGATGTTCGTTAGACAAACCTTTACTCGGGTAAAACCTCGGGCGAAGCCGGGTACGTCCGCTAGTTCATGATAAAACTGGGAAAAATGTTTTAAAATACAAAAATATTTTCTCACAATGAGTTTCTTTTTATTTTAAATTTCTAGCCATCAAGTGATAATTTGTAAATATTTCTTGTAAGATATAGTCGATGTTTTTTATTAAGTCCGTTGAAGAGCGATTATCGCTTGAAAGCTAGCGTTTTAAAATAAAAAGAAACTCATTGTGGGAAAATATTTTTGTATTTTAAAAAATTATTGTTAGTCTCGTAAAACAGAAAGTATGCGATTGAAATCCTTCAGAATTTGGAAATAATTCAATCGTACAAAAGCGACATTAAATGCTATGCTATATCTGTTGACTTCCTGCACTCTCTGTGGTGCGGCTTATTTTCTAAGAAATAGTGAAAGAAATAAAAGGACAAAAACAATATAGTATGACTAGTAATGACAAGAACTTGGACACCACCGTGTGACCTCCTTTATTAATAAAGATATAAACAATAGTAGCATAGTATTTGGTGATACAGTCTCAGATAAGTGATATTTTTCGTGGTGGTGTCTTGTCCATGGAGCAGATCAGATCGGTCCGTGAACCCTGATTACAAATACCGGCCAACAAAGGTGCCTTGTTCGTATGGATGTCTTCTTCTGGATTTGGAATTGGAGGGGGGAGCCATTGCCCCGTTAGTCAGCCACATTTCAGAGATCCCTGTTCACGGTTACCGTAGCGGCTAGGGGGCTCACGACACCGTACTTCACCCTACAGGGCAGTTTCTTACTTACTTGATAGTTTTCGTTTTCAGACTGAAATGTGCTATATTCGAGTAATTAATCAGTAAAATATAGAAAAATCCATTTGCTCATGAAAAAAATCCATATGTTGATCAAAAAAATTCCTAATGTGTGTTCATGAAAATTTTTTATTTATTATTAAAGGAAATTTTCCATGAACACACATAAAGCATTTTTTTTTGATGGACGTATGGATATTTTTCATGAGCATAAGGATTTTATATATTTTACTGATTAATTACTAGAATTTAGCACAATTTCAGCACAATACAGCGAATTTAGCACATTTTAGTCTGAAAACGAAAACTATCACTTATGTGAGACTGTATCACCAACTACTATAATACTAACTATTCACTGAGACAAAGGTTTAGGAGAGGCAATCTGAAGTGGTGAGAAGAATCGAATATGTTGCGACATCTTCTAGTAAAAAAGAAACATTCGAAGCATCTATTAAGATATGGAAATATAAATAGGAAAACATATCCCAAATATATTGGAAAAACAAATGAATTAAAATATCACAAGCTATTTCATTATATTTTATTAGGCAAAATAAATATACATATCAAATATGGTACAAATAAGTATTTTAATCAATAGCAAATATGTATGCGCCTTTTTAATATTCAATATCAAATCTTGTTTTATAATTCATTTCAAGCATTAAAAAACATAAAATGTATGTACCTATACAGACCTATAAGCTTATGTCCATAGATTCATTAAACACCCCTAAACTGCCTTCAATAGAAAATGCATGGTATATAACAAAACCAATCCAATACAATATTATAAAAGTCGGTGGACGAGTGGGTAACACCCTTGATTCCAGACAGTCATGAACCGAGATCGAATCCCGCGTTAACATTTTGTTTAATATGTGAATAACCTTCACATATTATTCATTGTTTCAATTATCATGAACTAGGTTGGTCTTGTTGAGCGGCACCTATTAATGTGATTTTGAACCGGTTGAATCCAATACAATAGTAGAACGGTCTGTAGATTAATTTAACATAACCGCTGAGAGGGTTCACCACTGATGAGCCAAGCCCTCTCATTCAATAACTTATATTATTGCAGTAAGATCTGTAGAGATAATATTTGATGATTATATAAAAAGAAACACATTTCCAGTAAATTTATTTGTTACAAATTTTATCGATAGATGGCAATTAATTTATAAATTTAATGTACAAATAAAAATTGCTGTGTTACTTTTTATATATAGCGACCTCTAACAAACAAATCCTGTTCTCAGCAAAAGCGCCTTAGAGATTTTACTGCTTATTGAGTTTAGAAAATTTTCATTTGCCTCTACAATTATAATTTAATATAAACATGTTGCATTAGCGCGCCATCTAAAAAAAAAAAAAAAAAAAGAGTCGGTGGACGAGTGGGTAACACCCTCGATTCCCGACAGCCATGAACCGGGATCGAATCCCGCGTTAACATCTTTTTAAATATGTGAATAACCTTCATATATTATTCATTGTTGCAAATATCATAAACTAGGTTTCTCTTTTTGAGCGGTACCTAATAAAGTGATTTTGGAACAAGAACAAGCGCGCCATCTGTTATAAGAAATCTGAACTATTTATGACGTAGAGTATGCTTCTTTTAAGTATAAAACATTTTTTCTCCTGCCCTTACTTCAACGATAAAAAAAAATAAGTATAATAACTTTTAATTTCCATCCACCATGTTATATAGATTTGATTTTCTTTATTGTGAGAGAGAGATAGTAATAAAAGAAAATTAAATGCTTTCATAGAGAATTTTGTTGGAAAGCCTTTAATAAGTTGATAACAAACTTCTCTCCTTCAGACATCGCCTTAAGGTTCATAAATTTAATTGTTGTATTTAGGGGTCTGTGGAGGGGTGGTCTAAACTGTTGGTTTTCGACCGCTGCGACCTGGGATCGAATCTCGCGTATTGGGCAATTTTTTTCTAATAAAAAAAAAAAATGCTCCAATGGCCCCCGATTCTTGCAAAAGTCCAATCCCACCAGCGAGTACAAGTAATCAATCGGGGCTCTGGCACATTTTTAAGTGCAAAGGTCTAACTGCTTTTCCCATGTGTAGACATGTGGATGCACTTACAGTAAAAGCAGTCGCCAACTTCTACCCACCATGATTATCATGGCCTGTACCATGTGTACTAGGTATAAAAAAAATATTGTTTTTTGTTTTTGTACTGAAAAATTATTATTAGGCCAACGTTACATGTTTTTCAACGCAGTAAGAACATCATAAAGTTTGTTTTATTTTTAAATGAAAAATTCGTCCTTAATATATCTTAATACGAAGGCGCGTTTTATTGTCTTATTATTAATTTATGCTTAACTGGCTTTGTCCTTATTGTTTGCGGAAGAGCATTGCTTGATGCAAATATTTATATGTAATTCTACGGTCCATCGTTCGATTAAATACCATGACTAAGATTCCACCCTTCAATGTACCATATATAACCAGAATCGTCCAATACAGTATTAGAGATCTAAAATACGGTCTATTTGATTAAATTTGATAAACCGCTGAACGGGTTCCAGCGCTGATATTTCTCACTGCAGTAAAGACAGTAGAAAGTTTTTAATTTGAAAAATTAAAATTCACATTTCTGTGAAAAATAGATACTTCAGCCAGTTAGAGTTTTTTTATTTTCTCAACGTTTCGACAAAAATCTTTTATCATCGTCAGGAGAAATAAATAAAAATAAAGCATTTGGCAAGGCGTTAAAAATTGTTCTTTAGAAATTTCTCTCTAGAACAATTTTTAACGCCTTGTCAAATGCTTTATTTTTATTTATTTCTCCTGACGAAGACAAAAGATTTTTGTCAAAACGTTGAGAATATAAAAGCTCTAACTGGCTGAAGTATCTATTTTTCACAGAAATATGAATGCCGATCAGGCAAACTCTATCTTCAGAAAAATTCTCGTGTGCTTTATTTCTTATAGTGCCACATGTATTCTATAATGCAACAATTTATGGAGCGTTAAATTTTAAATTTCTCTAATGCGGCCAAACACCATCATAAAAATGAAAAAGCCTACCAGCCTCTGTGTCCTTCAACAACTTCAAGTATCATAAACAACTATATTGGGACGGCCACTGGAGCCATAAAACCCAAATTCCTGTTTGTGATGAAGGCGACCTCTCTGAGATTTGTGGCAGCGGATTGGTCAGAAGGACGATGTGTCATCCAATCAGGACGTCCATCCTTGGATTCAGGCCAGCGACACGCGAAGTAAACAACTGGGTGCGGAAATGACTGCCCTGTAATACCAGAGGTATCCTGGCAGGTCCTGTCATAAAGGTCATATCGTAGCTAGAAGACTAGCCACCTAGACTTCTTGTGTATACATTTCATTATCTCAATATTGATTTTGATTAGCTTTTACTTTTTAAATCTTCATTTGCAGAGAATCCGTGGTAAATCCATGTATTATGATGAATTAGCGTGCCATCTGTTATGAAAATTCGAAACTATTTTTTTTAGACACGTTAAAGATTATAGACATGTATGATTCTTTTTTTTTTAAATAATAAATTCCTACAGCCCTTACAGTAAGGGCAGTAGAAATTGATTAATAGTTTTGAATTTTCAAATCCATGTATAATAAATTACTTTTCCTCCAATTTATCCAGACTAATCTATTTATTAGCTTTATTGTCTTTATATAATTTTCCCTTGATATAAATATCATATTACCATTAAGGTACTATTACTGTTTATCCTGCATGTATCCTACATTTCTACTTCAAGAATCTGTATAAGACTAAAAGGTCTTAAAGCTTTTTGTTGTTGTTGACAGGTTACCTAGAAGTCTGATATTTAGTACTTTTGCATTGTTAGCTGTATTAAGCGAGTATACAAAATTTAAGACTAATTATTGGGGCGTGAAAGCGCATATTAAAATTGAATCACAAAATTTGAAAGACAATTTGGAAATTAGTCTATTCCCCTGACCACCCTGATAACCCAGATGTCTGAAAATGTTTAACTTGCATTGTGGCAGATATACATGGAAGAAAGTTATATAAAAGGTTTCTAATAAAATAATTTTAAAAAATGTTATTCTTTTGCAAATATTAAGTTAATTTTTTAGTATTTTAATTAATAAAATCGTCTCTTTTTTTCTCTTTAAAAATCTGAGTGTTATATATGTGTGTGTGGAAATATAAATATTTATATTTATTTATTTATAAATATAAATACAAAAATCTACATAAAAATTCAAGGGGGGAAATTCAAACTGGTCGATATATGCTGATAATATATATATATATTAGTAATACATAGATTGGAAAATGTGATAGCTAAAGCAGAAAACGAAACAGATATTTATCAAGGGATAATTGGAATCACCAATCTATTAATTGAAGCTGCCTACCAATCTTTGGAAGTTAAGCCCACAAATCTTATAAGAAAAGTATCCCGAGGAAAAAGTCCTATAGACAGAATATGAAGGGAAGTCGAATCTATTAATTGAAGCTGCCTACCAATCTTTGGAAGTTAAGCCCACAAATCTTATAAGAAAAGTATCCCGAGGAAAAAGTCCTATAGACAGAATATGAAGGGAAGTCGAATCTATTAATTGAAGCTGCCTACCAATCTTTGGAAGTTAAGCCCACAAATCTTATAAGAAAAGTATCCCGAGGAAAAAGTCCTATAGACAGAATATGAAGGGAAGTCGAATCTATTAATTGAAGCTGCCTACCAATCTTTGGAAGTTAAGCCCACAAATCTTATAAGAAAAGTATCCCGAGGAAAAAGTCCTATAGACAGAATATGAAGGGAAGTCGAATCTATTAATTGAAGCTGCCTACCAATCTTTGGAAGTTAAGCCCACAAATCTTATAAGAAAAGTATCCCGAGGAAAAAGTCCTATAGACAGAATATGAAGGGAAGTCGAATCTATTAATTGAAGCTGCCTACCAATCTTTGGAAGTTAAGCCCACAAATCTTATAAGGTGGGTATCCCGAGGAAAAAGTCTTATAGACAGAATATGAAGGGAAGTCGAATCTATTAATTGAAGCTGCCTACCAATCTTTGGAAGTTAAGCCCACAAATCTTATAAGAAAAGTATCCCGAGGAAAAAGTCCTATAGACAGAATATGAAGGGAAGTCGAATCTATTAATTGAAGCTGCCTACCAATCTTTGGAAGTTAAGCCCACAAATCTTATAAGGTGGGTATCCCGAGGAAAAAGTCCTATAGACAGAATATGAAAGGAAGTCAAATCTATTAATTGAAGCTGCCTACCAATCTTTGGAAGTTAAGCCCACAAATCTTATAATGTGGGTATCCCGAGGAAAAAGTCCTATAGACAGAATATGAAGGGAAATCGAATCTATTAATTGAAGCTGCCTACCAATCTTTGGAAGTTAAGCCCACAAATCTTATAAGGAAGGTATCCTGAGTCCTATAGACAGAATATGAAAGGAAGTTGGCTATGACAGAGAGGTGGAAGAGCTGAAGGATGTAAGCAGTTCCGGCCTGTGCTAATCAATGCCACCTCACGTCACCGCAGGCAGGAGGACGGCGTCCATCCACTTTGGAACAGTGATTCATGCCTTTCTATCAGTACCATTTTAGAGGCCATCACTGTTTTTTAATATTAGATATATCAAAGATATAGATAAATTAATCTTAGAGATATATCAAAATCCATTCAATAAAATCATCCCTTGTGTCAATATTAAAGAAAAATAAAGTAACCATATATATTTTAACGTATAAAATTAGGAAAAACAAACTTCAGGATGACATGGCCACTATTTAAATGTAAGTACAAATTAAAACTAATAAAATAGCACGGAGAGGAAATGAGAAAAATTTGCATTGTATCAAAATGAAAATATCGAAATTAAAAATATTTTCATAGAATAAAAAATAATCTGCTACAATATAAAATATAATACCATGTTTTCTCCCGTAAAAGGGCGTTTGTGCCCGAAAACTAGAGAATAATACTTTTTTTAAAGATATTTTTTCCTGGAGGCATGATATATTTTTACTTAATCAAAATCCATGTGGTTAAGTGGTCCCAATCGTTGTGCGCTTGTGGCATCCAGGTTTTGAATCAGCACAGAAGAAACTTTTTTTATAAAATTAATTTGTTAAGTTCCAATACCCCAACAGTGATTGTATTTAATGGAATAAAACTCAGATTTTCACATTGTTGGACAAAGTCATGATGAGTCTACCTATGTAAAATAGATGGGAAAACAGCACTAAGAGTCTCAGCCATGAACGTCGTGTTCTGTATATGACAAACAGGTGATGTGGGATATTGGGATTATAAGTAAAGTAGAAAGAAAAGATTTATTAGATAAAGTTCTGCATCAAAAATTATTTTAAAAAATTGTGAATTAACTCTAGATTTCTTTTAGCTCGTTAAATACTTCAGAAGATTTTGAATACCACAAACATCAAGATAATTGCGAATACAAGTACTTGTATTTTAACAATGATTGAGAGAATACAGATCTTAACAACTTTAACAAGTTTTTGTTTTGTGCCAAAATAAAATCTAGATATATACTTTTGTTAATCTTCAATTAAAAAGGTATATATAGGATCAAAATATCATTTATTTTACCTAAAGGTAAAATTAAAATAAATGATATTTTATCTAATATATGCCTTTTTAATTGAAGATTTATTTATGGATTATTTTCAAAACTTTTGTAAATGTATATTTCATTTATTTTATTGATGATAATAATTCTTGTTACGCGGATCATTCTTAAGAATCTCTTTTTAACCAAACTAATATTGTTAGAAATTATAGATTACAAATACACAATAGAGAGAGTCATTTTCTAAAATCTTTAATCTTCAAATACAACAACAGCATAAACAGAAGAATTGATCTACCCCAGCAGTTAGAGCATATTCAACACAGATAATGACATGAAATTGTTCCTGTTGTGTCTCTACACTACTCCAGGTCACCGAGATCCACTAAGTTAAAGATAAAACCTTTATTGGCTCATAACACTAATATGACTGAATATTTACAATTTAATGATACATATATATACATAAAAATAATTAACATACAAACAAACAAACACTATGCAAAACCTTATTTGCATATCTCGACAATTTATCTAAAACATAACTATTGTTATGCAAAACACCACATCTTCTCACCCCCAATTTGTTACACAATCTTTTAAGTATTCGGGGAGTCTCCGGTTTCTTATTGGTCTACTTGGCCCAGGTGTTTCCTCCAGCCTTGGTGGGTCCCTCCTGATCGGCATAGTATCCAGGAAGCTCCTGTTGTCCGCATTGGAAGCTGGTCTCGGGCACCGAGGCGAAAAGTGGGAAGTCCACGCCGGGGTTGCCGTACACGCTCAGCCCGTCACCCTCACTGTACATGCCCTCCCCACCGTTCATGTAACCCGCACCCATTCCATTAGCTCCGCTCATCATTCCATTGGCGTATTTACTATAAAAAACCTAAATAATTGCAATCAGTGATTGGCGTATTTGCCTCCGTTTCCATTCATCATTGCAGCCATTCCATTACCATTCATATAAGCAGCCATTCCATTGCCGTTTCCATTCATAGCCGCGGCCATTCCATTGCCATTACCGTACTTAGCTCCATTGCCATTGCCGTTCATCGCAGCGGCCATACCATTTCCATTTCCATTCATAGCAGCGGCCATACCGTTTCCCATAATTACCTCATTGATTTGACATACACTGTCGCCATAACTTAACCATTCAAGACCAATTCCAATCTGGTCAAACGCCTCCCTTCCAATCAGATTTGGGCCCGGACCTTCGATCACAAGCAATTCCATTGTGATACTTCTTTTGTTCACTTTTACGTCGGCTTTTATTTTACCCAGAATGGATAACCTCTGTCTGTTCCATTGCACCAACTTGGTAGAATCCTTCTCTATTCTAGGCCTTTCTGACTTCACCCAAGTTTCTATATACGTCTTCTCAGAAATAATATTTTTTCTTGTTCCTGAGTCAATGAGCATATTCATATCTCGACCGCTAGTCCGTACTTTTACCATAAAATTCCTCATGTTACTTGTGTCCTTCACTTGATTTATATTAAAAAGGCCATTAGTTGCCTCTGCCTCCTCATCTATCGAGCAATTATTACGATCGCTCCTCCAGTTCCCGTTCTTACAGACCCTAGATATATGCCCTAACTTCTGGCATTTAAAACATCTTTTATCTTTAAAGAAACATTGCTCTTCTCTGTGATTTGTGTATCCACAGCGGAAACATTTAAAAATCTTCTCATTCCTCCGTCTCACCTTAACAGCTCTTCCCATTACATTCATTTCTTCCTGAGGTTTTCCATCTTTAATTTCTGCAACGTTCTTTACCGCAGCCTCATGTGCCAATGCCATATCTTGAGCCACTTTAAATGTTAGCATACTGTTCATTAACAGCATTGATTGTATCTCCCCGTTTAGAATACCGCATACCAGGGCATCACGCAACCTATCCTCCAAATCAGGGAATTCACATTTCTCGGCAATTTTCTTTAGAGCTGTAATAAATTCAGATATTGTTTCATTTGGCATTTGAAGCCTTTTTGTAAATTTAAAGCGCTGCACTATTATATTTGGCGTCGGATCAAAGTATTTTTTAATCCCTGTTACTATCTCCTCCCATTCTGTTTCCAATGGATTCTTGGGAGAGGTCAACGTCCGTATTATATTATACGTTTCTCTTCCGCATAGCGAGAAAAATGTTGCCTTCTTTTTAATAACCTTTACTATATCATTCGCTATGCAATAGGACTCAAAGCGTTCTAAATAACCTGAGATTTCATTTCCATTGTTTGGGTTGAACTGTTCAATGTTCATCATTGTTCACTCACTTTTCCTTCGTCGCCACTGTTGTGTCTCTACACTACTCCAGGTCACCGAGATCCACTAAGTTAAAGATAAAACCTTTATTGGCTCATAACACTAATATGACTGAATATTTACAATTTAATGATACATATATATATATACATAAAAATAATTAACATACAAACAAACAAACACTATGCAAAACCTTATTTGCATATCTCGACAATTTATCTAAAACATAGCTATTGTTATGCAAAACACCACAGTTCCCTTACTCTTTACAGTAGAACACAATTTGTAGTTATTTTTTGTGGAGCTATTAACCTCATAAAGCGCGACCACATTAAAGTTTGCCTTTCTATTTGAATATTTCAAGTATGAATTTATTTGTATAAATTTAAATATTTTGTTTAGATATTTGGTATAGATTTTAACTCGATTCTTATGTTTTGTAAATTTCAACTTCATGACTAAAAATCTATTTCCATTGAACAGTTCGATATAAACGAATAAGAAATAGAAGCGGCAGTAGACGATCATCGTGAATTGCGGATTTAAAATTAAATGACAGATTGTGAAGTTTTTTTTTTAATTTCACCAAAATTTCTACATCTTCACTCAATATATGATTGTCCCCCGCCGCTTTTATTTTTTTTTCTGATATAAATCTAATTAATCAATGGTGGTAGCCGAAATATATTTATTTTATTCTTTTTGGTGCATCTTACTAAAAGATTTTGAAAAAAAAAACTATTTTAAAAAATTTATTATTAATGTCTCAACCATAATTGCATACTCGATATAATATAAATATGTAGTGCCACACTAGCTCTATCAAGAATACGACTTCTTTATCGGATTTATATCATGAACAAAATTTGTGCCTCTAAAGAAGCTTAATGCCTTCTAATAAACTAAAAATTTCAAATAATTTTATTTATTTCCACTTCTCAGCATTTACCCAATAGTAAGATTTGTATAGAACCCTGTCCCTTGAGTTCATCCATAGATCTCCAACTGCCTTGTTTGTCCCAATAAAACGACTGTCCCAATTAACCAGAATATACTGTTCTAAGCTCTCTCTCTCTCTCTTGCAGTAGGTTTAAGCTGGAAAATTTACGTTACACAAGCCGATTTTCATTAATTTGAATAGAATAACTGAGCTTCATTGAAACTCATAGAAACATTTCAAGCATAGTTTAATTACAGTTCTTAAAATTAAAGATACTTCGGCCAGTAAATCTTTTTATTACCTCGACGTTTCGACAAAAATCTTGACGAGGACAAAATAATTTTGTCGAAACGTCGAGGTATTAAAAAGATTTACTGACCGAAATATCTTTAATTTTAAGAACTATGAATACCGGCCAGGCAGTCTCAATCTTTACGATAGTTTAATTATAGTTTGTAATTTTGACGGTTAGAACTTTAAGAAAGGAGGAAATTTACTGCTATACTGAACATAAAACTAGGCGCAACATGTGTCTAGTAAATCAGGGTAGGTGATCAACACCAACTCTACCATATCCGGAAACCCTACGTAGAAACTGTCTGTATTTGGCTTTCATTTTACGATCGCTGTTCGTTAAATCTATTTCATAATTGGTAAGTTTGGAAAATTGTTTGATCATTTAAGTTTAATATGTTGACCTTGAATGTCGCATATAGATAAAACATACATATTTAGCTCTAAGAAGAAAGAAAGATATGACATTTAATTTGAAGCTATTTGGTGTTAAGAGAGAGATGTAGGCCACACCGAGGACAATGTCCCAGCGACTGCACGTGCGGACAAAGCTGAGAAGGTGATAAATGTTCTCAGTGATCCGATTAGCAGCCTGGGGCAGCTGGCATACAGTGGCCTCCCTCGTTCTTTCTTAACTTCCTTTAACGTTGCATGAAATCTCCCATCAACACAACAGTCTTCCCAATTGGAAGAATACCAACTCACAGCTTCATATTATTGAGGGTAGTGATTCATTAGGGTTCTAAACCCTCATTTATGTGTGAGGCTGTTTATATAAATAATGCTAAATTACTATCTTCTTATTGTCTTACAAATCTAACCTTACCAGTAAGTACATTTTGCCAGCCAAGACTCTGGCACCATGCATGTGTAGATATCTAACTTGTTTTACATGAATGGAGACTAAAACTATCGCAGTTCACAGATAATAGACGTTGGATAAAGGAGGCTTACACCTTGGAGCTCTACGGGATTATCGTAATATCAACATTTCAACGGGCAGCGGCACGGTCGACTTTATAAATACGCTGGCAAGTCTATAGGAGTTATGCTATAGAGAGCTTAGACTAACTATAAGGATATTACACTCTAATTATAAGGAGACTAAATTACTAACTCTAAGGAGACTACACCAACTATAAGGAGACTGCACTAACTATAAAGAGACTACACTAACTATAAGGATATTACACCAACTATATGGAGACTGCACTAAATATAAGAAGACTAAACTATAACTATTGAAAAACTAAACAAAAAACTGAAACTATTGAACTATAATATAAGGAAAGACTACACAAACTATAAGAAGTAACTACACTAACTATGAGAAGAAAGAAAAAATATATAAAGATGCAATGCACCTACAAGAACCTATGTGAAGGCTAATCTTTGCTTTCCATGAAGTCAGTAGATGATATGTTTATAAGTATTCAGATAAACATATTTTAGTGAAGCAAAATATTCAAAAACAAATACATCAGCCCTTATAATGACTCTCTTATATGTCTTCAGAATGTATTAATTATTGACGTTTAGATTCTATGAAGTAGAAAAGTAAACTCCTGAAAACTTGAAATGGAATTAATTTGATGTTATCTTAATTGTTATTTTATAATATTAAGCGAGATCTGGATGTCTGTATATTTAGCCATTTTAGTTACGAAATTTCATTATACATACATGCTTTACGAGTGGATATGTAGTTTATATGACAATTAAATACTACTAATAGATAATATACACTTATGGAAAACACTTTAACAGAGTCAATTTTGTTCACACACTTGGTTATCTCGTGTGTCTTCAATAAAAGTCGCTGTGTATCAACTATCTTTCGGGGTTATTGTCTGAATCCCGATATAAATGCTAAAAGGTACAGTTTCCTCAAGTTTTGTATATGAGTGTATATAATATTTTTGTTTACAAATGATAGAGCGGCTGATGATAAAGACTATAAAATCCCATTTTCCTACAAAGATAGTATGATCCGTGCGAGCCGCTAACGTTTAAGATGAGAGAAAAACGGCGAGACATGGAACAGAGAGCGAAATATGAAGTCGTTCACATTCACGCTAGAATAATTCTTACATTCCTTACAAACTGATGCGGACTCATTCACTAATTTGTTTCTCCGAGCAATTGACCCAAATTCTAGATGTAGGAAGAATTGGTTGCATTCCTTCCATACTTCCTCCATACTTCTTCACAAGTTAGAAACGACGTTTGTAAAATCGTAGATCTAGATATTTATAAACAATTTGTTAAAATAAGGTGTTTAGTACATGCCAGACTACACTGCAGACACCATTAGTTAGATTGAATGTATACCAATCAACTAGAGATCTGTAGCTTCACGAAAGTAAATCCTAATTTATGACTACAGTACCTTTTTATCGTCATTCAATAATACATTATTAATTGGTGTTGGGCTACACTATTTCTTGTATAACAAATGAAAACATTAATACGCGAGTGTTTCTTTCACAAATAAATCAAAATTTTCTACTGTCCTTACTGCGATTAAAAAATATTGGAAGGGCTTGACTAATCAGTGGTGAAACCTCCCAGAGGTTTCTCCAATTTAATCTAACAGACCGCTTCTTTAGAGCTCTAATACTGTATGGGATCATTCTGCTTATATATGCTGCACTGAAGGATGGAATCTTAGAAATAGTATATAAGAAAACTATGGACATAAGCCACTAGGACAATTGAATTTTATTTGTGAAAGAAGCACTCGCGTCTTAATTTTTTTATTTGTTATATATAGCGTTGTATTAACTATTTATTGTACCTGTCACGATTGAGCAGGAATGTACCGAGAACCCTTCCGAGAGGTTTGGCTCGGTAGAGAAGGAGGTCGGAAGGGCACGCTCGCCTGACTCAGCACAAGTAATGTCAACAACGGATCAAGTTCTCGCCACCAGGAAACTGGTTACCTCACCCCCTGAAAGTGAAAAGTTAGAGATCACCTCTCTTTTTTTTAAATATCTACGTAGCACTATATCTCTGCATAGACGAGGTCGCAATCAAATTTATTCTTGGATTCAAAATCAGAGATTTGAAAAAATATATATATGAAAAATAAATGGAAACTTTGTATAAAGGGTTGACATTTTTTTTTTTTTGTAATTTATCACGATGACAAGAAAATAATAATATTCCATGCAAGGAAATAAGAAAAATGAGTAATTAACTTCTCAAAATTTCGAAGTCCTTTTGTATTGACTAGCTATCAGAATAGTCGTAGTCTAGGGCTGAAAAGTGCTGGAATCATTAAACGAGGCCTCCTCTATGATTTGGTAATCATAAGAACCGTGGTTTAGGCATCGAGGCCATTTCTCCACGATGTGACATTCATAAGAGCTGTGGTCCAAGCCAGCAAGGTCCTAGTACTAATCAAACGAGGCCAATTTCTAAAGTTTTGACGATCAGGAAGGAAGAGCGGGGCCATTGGCCGTCACATGCCCTCATAAATTTGCCCAAAATAAAACGCAGCACTTAGCGAGTGAAAAAACAAATAGCGCCGTTTCAGGTTGTGTCAACCCACACGTTGTCGCGCGGCAGAAAAAAAAACGACATTCGAGAAATGTTCTTCAAAGTGTCTCAAGAGGAAGGCTCGAGTTGCCGCGGGCTGAGAGGGCGCTGGCCGCGGACCCTTCCTTCTTCCAACCTCAGGGATCCTTCGTTCATTCATTTTTCTTTATTTCTATAATCTCTCTATTTCTCTCTTTGCCAGCGGAAGAGGCGACCTCTATTTTTATAGATCAATTTCCTCTCGGCAAAATTTTATCTATATTTTGGTCATAGATTTGACCTAGCCACTCTACCAGCTAAACACCTCTTTGGCAGATTTGAAGATTTCATATGATCCCTTGCGGATCTCATGATATAAAGTACGCCCTGACCTGAAGAGGGCCATTAGCCCGAAACCATGGTCTCCGGGAGGGCGCTTCTTAGTTTGCCAAGGCTGGTGTTGTGACTTTGTCACCAACCTGAGTCCGTTAGTTTGCGGAGACGGTTAATAGATGGTGTTTAGTTTTAGCATTTATTTTGACGCGGGACAGGTGACCTCAATGTTTTCATTGGCGGCGTCCTCCGCGGGAAAGACTCTGCCAGAGAGAGAACTTAGGTACGATAAAAGGCACTTCTTCCTTTAAAAAGTACATAATCATAAAACGTTGTTAATCTCTGAGCAAGGCGCGAAGATCTAGGTCGGTGAATAAGCCACAACATTATATTTGACAAAATGAATAAAAGCTGCGTTGGAATTTACCAAAGGTGATGTTAGAGCATGTCCAATGATAGACACTGTCTAATTTGATGTGATAATCAATTCAATGGTTTGTTTTAATGTGTTAATTTTACACATTGATACCAGCCTACATTAAGATTGCGGGGGAAAAGATTTTATAACTCTTCTATTATTTAAATAAATAATTAATTAAAATAGTTTTTAAAAGTTTTTATTAAAATGAACTAAGAAGAAGCAAATAAGCCTCCCTCTAGGTGTTCTGTAATTAGGTTAAAATTAAAAAGGGGGTCGGTGGCAAGATGGTCTAAACCGTTGGTTTTCGACCGCTACGACCCGGGTTCGATTCCAGCATTGGGCACTTTTTTTTTTATTTAAAAAAAAAATGCTCCAATGGTCCCCGATTCTTGCAAAAGTTCAACCCCACCAGCGAGTGCAAATAACCAAACGGGGCTCTGGCACATTTGTAAGTGCAAAGTCGAACTAATTTTCACATGTGTAGATATGAGGTGCACTTACAGTAAAAGCAGCCGCCTTCTTCTACCCACCATGATTATCATGGCCTGTACCACGTGTACTAGATATAAGAAAAAAAAGGTTAAAATTTAATCACAATATTTGTGGACAGACAGACATGGAGAAGCAAGGTGCATAAAAGCTTTTTAAAAGAAAGATATAGATAAAGCTAAGTAAAATTCCACAAATGCGGAGTTATTTTACTCTAAACAACAAAGTTTAAGCTGTTTAAGGATGTGTCTTATGGGAATCTATCAATTGAAATAATTAGAGCTTCATTTGGAATTATTTATTTTATAGATAGCTGTTAGTAAATTGGATGAGAATTTTATAGGGGCTCGCGGGCATAACATAATTGTAATATATAAATATACTTGCATTTCTCTCTCTCAAAAAGTTAAGTAGTTAAAGCGAACCTAGCAACAATGAGGCTGAATCCAAACAATGGAATCTTTCTCAAATAGTTGCTGGACACAACTTGAATCCGAAATTTTAAAGTATGTAGAAAAAGGATAACGATTAAAACCTAAGCTAGAGGATGAATTTTCAAAATTTTTAAAAATATAATAACAAGTTTTATACTTTAAGAGGCCCAAGGAAATGATCATGGCAATGCCGAATATTCCAAAAATCTGGCCGCTGTTTTAGAGGCAGCACGTTATGAAGGCTAAAGGAATTGACCAAGGCAGTGCCACGGCTGAAAGATCTGACGATTGGTTTTAGAGTCCTTACGTTGCAAAGGCTCATGGAATTGATCCGGGAGGTGCCACGAATTCAATATTTGAACGATGGTTTTAGAAGCCGCACATTGCAAAGACTCAAGGTGCCACGAATGCAAGATTTGAACGATGGTTTTAGAACCCGCACATTGCAAAGGCTCAAGGAATTGAACAGGGAACTGCACAGCTGCAATAACTGTAGAGAGAGCGTTGGCTCAACTTTACATAGGCAAGTAGCAGGCACATGTTTTCAATCTGGATGAAAGTGCATTTCAGCGTAATTACAATCTACCAACTGTATGAAAAATTCATATATATATATACTATTTTATAAAGGTATATAATTACCTATAAACCTTTTTTGATATTATGGAATTTATTTCTTAAATTCAATATAAAAATGTTCAAGAAATTATGCTTAAACCTTTTCTAAAATCAAACACTTCCGTTGCACCACCAGGATATCATGATCACGTCTTTGGGTCCAAGACAAGAGCCGAACCGTAAATTCAAACAAGTAATATGGTACTTCGTGAGATGTGACTTGTTTCTTAGAGAACCAGGAGATTTTGACAAGTAGAATATTGAAACCTGATGCTGAGAATAGCAAGTTTACACAAGTTATATTGACGCACAAGTATATCCTAGAAATCATCTCCTTCTGAATTCTCCGTGAGTATATTTTTGTTAGCGTGTTTCAACTTTACCCATTTAAAAAATTCTAATAGAAACATAATTATAAGTTATTGGAGGCTAGGAGAGCTTTTTGTAAGAGAGCTCGGAATTATTTTATCAGTTTTATAAAAACAATATATATATTTTTGTATCGTTTTAGAAAATATATTAAGGCTACGCATTTTAATAACCGTATTTTCCTTTAATTAATACTTTTATATGCCGAAATTTTACTTCGAAAATAGTTTGAAGGCTGATGTTTGTGTACGGTGCTATAAGTAGTGTATGTTACTTTTTAAACTCTATTTCAAGAGACCTTAATGCTGTGAGAAAAGAAAATTTGTTAGAAAGACTTGGCTTATAAGTGGTGAACCTTACCAGCGATATATTTGACTGGATTAATTTCTAGAACTCTATATTATTAAATTAATTTATTCATTCATATATTGATTGCTCCATTTATATAGTGTGAATTTAAACGGAATTCATCGTCAGTAGAAACAGTCTTGAAGGATCAGCAAAGTAGCGTTATGGCCTATACAAGTTGATGACGCTACGACTCGTGTATTCTAAGAACACCTCTGTTTCTAAATGATCTAAATTACACCAAATGGGTTTAGGCAGAGGTTTTAGAATTACATATTTTCTTCGTAACCCCCCTGAAAGAGTGATGCAGCTTCGTGTTGGCCTATATATATATATATATAATGTGAATAATAAAGTTTATCTATTAAAAATTAAAATCTTAAATATAACTTAAATTAAGTTGATATCATAGAGCAAGCTCATATTAATTTATATAGTGACAAAACTATATTTAAAACTTGAAATAATAGTAATATTTTAGATAAATAGGGAATTGTATTAGATTAGCAAGCTAAATCTAAATTAAACATAGGAGATAAAAGTTAATATTTTTTTGTGTTTAAGGTGAATAATTAAACAGTTGTTTATATGTATTATATTTAAATCTTATTAAGGAGAGAAAAAGGTAATAAAAGTAATTATATTGGTTAGAATCAGGTTTATATTGATGTTTTTTTAATAGAAAAAAATATAAAAAAGAAAGAGAAAATTTAACAAAAAAAATTATAACAACGTAACGTCTTTTATATTCGGCTGTTACCCGTCATTTAGACATAGTCTGATAGATATACAGGAATAAAAGAAGGGATTTATGATGATTATATATTTATTTTTTAGTAAAAGAGAAGAAAAATATAAAGAAAGAACCATACACTTTTATTTCAAACAAGGTAGAAAAATTGATAGGGTGTTAGTATTTTATATATAGTTTGGATAATTAAAGATTTTTGAAGTATATTTTGTAACTTATAATTTTTTTAAATTTAATTAAAATATAATCAATAAAGTTTTTGTAATTTTTTTTAATATTTAATTTTTTTATAAAGTTAGAATAAGATTATATAGTGTTTTACCTAGTTAAAAAAAAAAGAAAGATAAACATATTTTAAATATTTGCCAAATATAAATTATGTTTTGGAACCCTAATGGTAGACCAGGACAATACAATAAAGAGGACATTGTATATTCTATTGGAAAGAGAAATCTGTGGTATCAGGGCTCTTCAGATGAAAATACCACACCATTTCACCCTTCCTTCATTATGGTTAGATTTCTCTTCGACCATTATAGTGTGTGATAAAGTTAAGATTAGTTAACATAGAATAAGGTTGTTTACTTACCTATTAAAACAAATTTAATTAATGACATGAAAAATCTTAATAAAGAGTATTTGAACAACGATTTTAAATACAAAACGGTAAAGTTTCTCAATAAACTAGCAATACACAAGTACCTAAGTAAAAATAAATGTAATTATAAATTTGAAACTTCAGACTTCTCCAATTATTCTAACTAACAACTCATATTCTACTCTTATAGTAAAACAAATGATAGAAGAACTGAATATATTTTCTCTGACTTTAAATAAATTAATTATTTGTAATAACAATTTATAATTGTTTAGCATTAAATTCGTTCAATTTGATCTCCAGTTACTGTGAGAGGGAATTGGAAACCAAATATAAATGAATTTGAAGTATAATAAATATTTTATTATTCAATCAATTTATAATTTAAAAATATTGTTGACTTAAATCAATGGAAATAAGAACTTAATCTATTTTTTTTTCACAATCTTTACACTTTATAATTTTTCATTTCTGACAGCTTTTCCAACTTTGAAAACTTTAAAAATAAGAAATATATTTCCAAGAAGAAGGGAGGTTACTTTTAGAACAAAATTGACCGGCCCCAAACAGCCACATGCTACATGTCTATACATGTCCACTCTCTCTAGAGAACAACAGGCGTCACTTTGAATAGGTAAGTAAACAACCTCATTCTATGTTATCTAATATTAACTTAATTATACACTATAATGGTCGAAGAGAAATCTAACCATAATGAAGGAAGGGTGAAATGGTGTGGTATTTTCATCTGAAGAGCCCTGATACCACAGATTTCTCTTTCCAATAGAATATCCAATGTCCTCTTTATTGTATTGTCCTGGTCTACCATTAGGGTTCCAAGCATAATTTATAATTGGCAAATATTTAAAATATGTTTATCTTTCTTTAACTAGGTAAAACACTATATAATCTTATTCTAACTTTATAAAAAAAATAAATATTAAAAAAAAAATTCAAAAACTTTTAATTAAATTAAAAAAATTATGAAATACAAAATATACCTTAAAAATCTTTAATTATCCAAAAAATATATAAAATACTAACACCCTATCAATTTTTCTACCTTGTTTGAAATTAACGTGTATGGTTCTTTCTTTATGTTTTTCTTATATTTTACTAAAAAATAAATATATAATCATCATAAATCTCTTTCTTTATACCTATATATCTATCAGACTATGTCTAAATGACGGGTAACAGCCGAATATAAAAGACGTTACGTTGTTATATTTTTTTTTGGTTAAATTTTCTCTTTCTTTTTTATAATTTTTTCTATTAAAAAAACATCAATATAAACCTGATTCTAACCAATATAATTACTTTTATTACCTTTTTCTCTCCTTAATAAGATTTAAATATAATACATATAAACAACTGTTTAATTATTTACCTTAAACACAAAATAATTATTAACTTTTATCTCGTATGTTTAATTTAGATTTAGCTTACTAATATAATACAACCCCCTATTTATCTAAAATATTACTATTATTTCAAGTTGTAAATATAGTTTTGTCACTATATATATTATTTTTTTTAAATAGAGAAATCAATAAATATATATTTAATTAAAAAGGCATATATTGGATCAAAATATCATTTATTTTACCAATATTTCAGTTGGCTGAACGCCAACCTTTATCAAGGTATTATAACATATTAATGTGTGTCAACAAAGTGAGTTTGTTGTTGACAATACCTTGATAAAGGTTGGCGTTCAGTCAACTGAAATATTGGTAAAATAAATTATATTTTGATCCAATATATGCCTTTTTAATTTAATATATATATATCGTATATTTTAAGCTGTATAGTAATGACACTTTTAGTATATGTCACATATCTCCCAATTAGTTAGAGCCGATGGCTTAAAAGATCCTGCCTTCTATTAAAATGTACACCGTTTCTATTTGCTGCCAACCCCATATTTTGTATATATGCTATATCTTTATTGATAATACCTGTAAACCCCCATTTGCATGTAACACTAAAAATGTTGACGTCAAAATAAAAATCCAAAGAGCGGTCAGCTGGGGACAGCTGGGGAGAGAGGAGGAAAATGCCAAAGCCCATGTGGGGCCCCCAGGGACTCTTTATAGACGACCCCTGAAAACAGGACAGGTTTTGGCAGGGGGTCAGCAGATGTTCTAGGGTGTGGCCATCGGTAGGCGGCTTCTGTCTCACATACAGTCTCTCCCGCCATGTCTCGGTGATAAGCATCCAAGTTTGTGTCATGGCCTCTACCTCTTTCCCGTGGGCTGTCCCCTATCACTCTCGGTGCTAACATCCAGCCCTGCCTCTGCTTCTTGTTGTCCGCGTGTGGGAAGAACATTAACACTCGCCTCACGTATACGACTGGCAGCTTATCCATACGTCGGCAGGATCACAATTCCAACAATATTACATATATATAATTTAAATAAAAGCAGAGAGTAAACATTTCTTGTAAGAAATAGTCGATGTATGCTCGTTGAAGAATGATATCGCTTGAAAGCTTGTATTCTAAAATTAAGACTCCATTGTGATAAAAATTGTAGTTTTTAAAAGCAGAAAAGGCCTTTTTTGGGATCTATTATAGACTTATTTTCTAATTAAATTGTTTACAGAACAATACACAGAGCCATCTATCTCTGTAAAATGCTAATTTATTATCATCACCAGCGTTAATTTTTGCCTTAAAAAAGAACAAATGAATAAGCACTTCCTGATAATATTAATATATTTACATTTTCCGCAGGTAGATGGCGCTGTGTTCAAATAAAGTAAGTTATGCTGGCAAATGCATTCTATATCCAGACGATGTGACAAGTTATTTAGAAAACAAAACTGAGAATAAGTAACGGGCGCTCTGTGGACAGACAGCACTTGGGAATGTTTGTTGGTTTAATGACAATAACTCTTGTGTCTGGCTTGTTTATTGGTCCTTCCAGTAGTACGGTACTCAATCTTCCTGAATTAGACTTCCTTCGTACATTTAGACAATCTTCCATAGCGTATTGTGTACACCCTGGAATTGTGCCAAGCAGCCTGACCTGATCAAAAAGAAGCGAGTTTGTCTCGACAACCGCAGTGATTAATTGGAGCCATCAAAAGATTGCAGGCTCTAGTACCTAATATTTGCAGTAACATTCCATACCTTTCATTAAATCTGTGCCTTACTATCGTGAGTTCTACTTCAGGCTGATATACCCATCCATTTTGCTTTGTAGGGCGCCCGATTTGTTTGCTACTTTAAAAGCAATCTTGATGCTTTAGCAGCTTCCTAGAACTATAAATAATTTGTATATACAGTGGTACCTCGACATACGAGCGCCCCAACATACGAGTTTTTCGAGATACGAGCCGACGAGCAAGTGATTTTTTGCTTTTAGTTACGAGCGAAATTCGAGATACGAGTTCGGTTCGGTAGTGTTGAAGATATTAATCTGTGATTTTAAATGTTTCTTTTTGACCAGTACTTTTGTTTTGTTTTTCCTAAAATGTTTCTTTCTTCTTCTTCATTATTATTTGTTCTATATGCAAAGCTTTGTTTTTTGAGACTTGAATAAACAAATTCAAGTTTATTATATTTTTGTGTGCTTTTCAAGTTAAAACACAACAGGTAGTAACACGCAGTCGCGCCATCACGATCAGTTAGCAGCGTGCTTCCGCTGTGATAAGTTGTGTTTTGTGCTCGCGTTTTGTGTTGCGTTTACATTTACAGTTTTAGTTCATTTATTTTCATAACCATGGATAGGAAGAAAGTTTGTAAAAAGTCAAGTGCTAAGAAAAAGATGATGAGTATTGAATTAAAACGTGAAATTATAGAAAAACATGAGCAAGGTGTTCGAGTTTTTGACTTGTCGAGGCAGTATGGCCGTAGTACGTCCATGATATGTTCTGTGCTTAAACGGAAGGAGTCGATAAAGAGTGTAACGCCGGCTAAAAATGTAGCGAAAAAGGCAAAGACCAGTGAGGATATCTAATTTATTTCTTTACATTCTCTTTTTTGTTTTTGTGCAATAGATATTTGATATTTATAAATACGTTTTAATTATTTAAAACCACGTAACAAAAATAACTGGGGTGACATTTTGGAGGTTGGAACGTATTAATGGTAGTTCAATCGTTTTGTATGGGGAAATTTGCTTCGAGATACGAGTAATTCAAGATACGAGCAAGGTTCCGGAACGAATTAAACTCGTATGTCGAGGTACCACTGTATATTTAAAAACTATGTACAAAAAATAGATTAAACATTTACATGCAAATATCCACATAGGATATAGCGTGTGTTTTGTAATAAATAAATTAATTAAAAAATATAAAAATTCGGATAGCCCGATACGAAAAGATTCGACTGAGAAGATCTTTTGAGGAACTCATCAGTACAAGAAGAATATATAATATAAAAGTATAAAGTAATAATTATAAGAATAATTAAATGCGTTGTGTGCGATGTTTACAAATGAATGAACACCAAACACCAGTGGAACGATGGGATAGCAGCCTAGGGTCCCTGAATTTACTGATGTGGTGACCAAACACCAGTGGAACGATGGAATAGCAGCCTAGGGTCCCTGAGATTTACTGATGTGGTGACCATTCACCAAACACCAGTGGAACGATGGGATAGCAGCCTAGGGTCCCTGAGGTTTACTGATGTGGTGACCATACACCAAACACCACTGGATCGATGGGATAGCAGCCTAGGGTCCCTGAGGTTTACTGATGTGGTGACCATTCACCAAACACCAGTGGAATGATGGGATAGCAGCCTAGGGTCCCTGAGATTTACTGATGTGGTGACCATACACCAAACACCACTGGAACGATGGGATAGCAGCCTAGGGTCCCTGAGATTTACTGATGTGGCGACCATACACCAAACACCATTGGAACGATGGGATAGCAGCCTAGGGTCCCTGAGATTTACTGATGTGGTGACCATACACCAAAAACCAGTGGAATGATGGGATAGCAGCCTAGGGTCCCTGAGATTTACTGATGTGGTGACCATACACCAAACATCAGTGGAATGATGGGATAACAGCCTAGGGTCCCTGAGATTTACTGATGTGGTGACCATACACCAAACACCAGTGGAATGATGGGATAGCAGCCTAGGGTCCCTGAGGTTTACTGATGTGGTGAGAATACACCAAACACCACTGGAACGATGGGATAGCAGCCTAGGGTCCCTGAGATTTACTGATGTGGTGACCATACACCAAACACCACTGGATCGATGGGATAGCAGCCTAGGGTCCCTGAGGTTTACTGATGTGGTGACCATGCACCAAACACCACTGGATCGATGGGATAGCAGCCTAGGGTCCCTGAGGTTTACTGATGTGGTGACCATTCACCAAACACCAGTGGAATGATGCGATAGCAGCCTAGGGTCCCTGAGATTTACTGATGTGGTGACCATACACCAAACACCACTGGAACGATGGGATAGCAGCCTATGGTCCCCGAGGTTTACTGCTGTGTGACCATACACCAAACACCACTGGAATGATGGGATAGCAGCCTATGGTCTCTGAGGTTCACTGCTGTGTGACCATACACCAAACACCGCTGGAACGATGGGATAGCAGCCTATGGTCTCCGAGGTTCACTGCTGTGTGACCATACACCAAACACCTCTGGAACGATGGGATAGCAGCCTATGGTCTCCGAGGTTCACTGCTGTGTGACCATACACCAAACACCACTGGAATGATGGGATAGCAGCCTATGGTCTCTGAGGTTCACTGCTGTGTGACCATATACCAAACACCACTGGAACGATGGAATAGCAGCCTATTGTCTCCGAGGTTCACTGCTGTGTGACCATACACCAAACACCACTGGAACGATGGGATAGCAGCCTATGGTCTCCCAGGTTCACTGCTGTCTGACCATACACCAAACACCAGTGGAATGATGGGATAGCAGCCTATGGTCTCTGAGGTTCACTGCTGTGTGACCCGACCTAAGCCGTTAGAGTTCCTAATCCTAGAATGCCAGAGTTAGCTCCTCCACTCAAGGGAGCTCAAGTGGTACAACGCTCTCTCTTGGCTTCCCTAATGACTCCTTTCTTCGTACCCGCAGTTGGAAGTTCTCTGTCTGCTCGGTGGGGCTTTGTCTAAGTTGAAGCTATCTTGGCTGTGACTGATCGTGAAACAACACTGAACTTATGGTATAATTAAGATAGATTAATCCTCAATTATACATACTGTTCACCGGAATAAAAACATATTTAATAAATGGAAGCATTAAAGCACGAATGCTTCTTTTTAAATATAAAGCAAACTTTTATACTGCCCTTACTGCGCATGAAAAAATATTGGGATGGCTTGGCTAATCTGTGGTGAACCCTCCCAGCGGTTTTGCCAATTTGAGCATCAGAGCTCTAATACTGTACTTGATGATTCTGCTTATATATTCTGCAATAAAGGGTGGAATCTTAGAAATCGTATTCAAGAAAACTATGGACATGAGAATTTAGGACAGTAGAATTGCATGTAAGTATTTGTTGCTTTTCCATTCTATTAATAAAGTTAATAATCTTGAATGGACAAGACACCAATAATATCTTGAAACGTAAATATATATGTGGTGGTGGACACTTTTATGTGTAGTATTTTTCTTAATGGGAATTTCTCCTTGATATTTTTGTCAGATAACTAAAGAATAAAAGTTTGTGTGTGCTTGGCCTTACCGTTTCCACAATGCCTATTCACTTTGGATTCATATAGATTAATTCTGGAATGAATCTGTTTCACAGTTTCCACCGCGGCGGTATATGCAAATCAGTTATATAGCAGGCTAACTTTTGCATATTTATTTTTGTGTTTCGTAGATGTTTAAAAAAATATTTAAAAAATTTCGGGTAGAGAGAATTTTAAAACGATATTTGTAGATTTGTTCGATAGCATTATAATTTGCATATTCTGTTTGTTCTACATAACGAGATGAAGCCGGGTTACGGTACAGTATGTAATATTAAAGAGATAAAGGTGTATGTTAAAAGATATTACAACAAGCGTTTTGTAAATTTGACCGGGAGGATAATGAACTACAAAAATGTAGGTCACCTCTCCCGTCAAAATGACGTCAAAAGATGGCGTCTAGTTTTGGCAGGAGAGGTGATCTTTATTTTTGTAGAACATTATCTTCCCGGCAAAATTTCCACCTATATTTTGGCCATAGATTTGACCTAATCACTTTCAGTAGTTTACGGCGACGGTCAATAGATGGTGTCTAGTTTTAACATCTATATTGATGGGAGAGGTTACCCTTATTTTTGTAGAACAAACGTCTTATTGCATAAATACCTTTTACCTTTCTGAAGTAGTTACGTTTAAAATGCAGGGCATAGTAACATTAATTTCCTACTGATAAATCAACATCATTCAGCAAATTCTACGAACAATAACAACAGGGTGGTCTTGCTTTCTGTAGTCTATCTCTATAACGTAGGGTCTGCTACAGAAATAAAACAACTCAGATGGATGCCCTGCTTTTCGAAATACTGAAAAATCAATTAGAAGATAAAATTGCTTTAAAGTATAAAATAAGAATATAAAAAGTAGCAATGCGTCAGGAAAAAACAACCCAGCCCTTCATTTTCCCCGGACCCTCCTTCATTTCCCCCATATTGTCCTTCATACCCTTAGCCCTATGTCCTATTTAATTTAAATTGTTTATATGTATATAGATAAAAGTTTTATTTCTTGTCTATTTTTTTCGAATATGTAGATATTCTATAGTTGTATAAATATATAACATATCATGAGAGAGAGAGAAATGTTTATGTGAATTTAAAAAAATTTGTTGCGTCTTTAAATATATATTAAAATATTATTGTATATTTATACATCCTCATTCTCTCAACTTATACCTATACCTGTAGAAGGATTATAAAGATTCGAAAACTTTCACTTTGCACGAATAAAGAAACGTATTTCTACTGTTTATATTCTTATTTTATACTGAAAAATCAACATCCAACTTATTTAATTCAACATCCCAAGAGGGAGGGGAGGGGGAAGATCAGAATTTTCGGTTAACTTGAAGTCGATCAAGACCATTATCATATCATCGCAACATTAATTTCTAATATAAATTTTCAAGGCCATTTCGATCTCAACACTTAAGGAGATCTTCAATTAAAGTATGGGTTTGTTACGGGTAAATAGACTGAATGGGATTTGAATAATGGTTGAATAAAAGTAAGTGATGAATTACAATCGGCTTAATTAAGAAGAGGTTATCCCTAGTACACGTGGTACAGGCCATGATAATCATGGTGGTTCGAAGTTGGCGACTGCTTTTTACTGTAAGTGCAACACATGTCTACACATGTGAAAAGCAGTTCAACTTTTCACTTACAAATGTGCCAGGGCCCCGTTTGGTTACTTGCACTCGCTGGTATAGTTGGACTTTTGCAAGAATCAGGGGCCATTGGAGCATTTTCTAATCCGGTATTCGATCCCGGGTCGTAGCAGTCGAAAAACAACGGTTTAGACAAGGGGTCGGCAAACTGCGACTCGCGAGCCACATGCGGCTCTTTGGATGTGAAGCTGTGGCTCTTTATATAGTTCTATACGTAAATATTATTCATACAAGTACTATTTATTTTTGGCAAGAAAAATTGTGGGGCTCTTTAAAAACTTTGAAATTTTAAAAATTGTAATTTTTGACTTTTCTGACTCAAAAGTTTGCCAGCCCCTGGTTTAGACTATCCTTCCACCGACCCCCACACAGTACAAAGTGTTAAGTGAGTCCTTTCTTTTGAATAATAAACGTTGTGAGAGAACTCGTGTCTAGAATGAGATGACGTAGGACCACCCAGCAGTGAAACCCGAGCTGAGGAATGTCACGAACGTTACAGAGATCGGTCGACGTAGGAGCCCAGACCATGGGTCGGCAAACTGCGGCTCGCGAGCCACATGGGGCTCTTTGGATGTGAAGCTGCGACTGTTTATATAGTTACATACGTGAATACTTATTTATGCGAGAACATACTATTTATTGTTGGCAATTAGAACATTTTGTGACTCTTTAAAACTTTGAAATTTTGTAAATTATAATTTTTGACTCTTCTGACTCAAAAGATTTCCGATCCCTGGCCTAGACGTACAGTACCTGTCATTCAGGCTGTTACGAATCCCCCTAACAAGAACTTTGTGGTACAGTTGCTGAGATTTTGACAGCCAACACCCTCTCTCCAGAGCCGTGTACAACAACGACAACAAACTATATTAAGACCTTTTAGTCTTATACAGATTCTCCAAGCACAGAAATGTAGGGTGGCACATGCAAGAATAATAGTAAAATACTGTAGAACCTCCATGAGAGGACACTCTCGCTATAGGAAACCTTTCTATAAAGGACAGTTTTCATTTTCAAAATGACAATTTTCTACTATTTAGCAACTCTCCGGTAAGAGGACACCTCTCCTTAAAGGACACTTTGGCTCTGCAATTAAGTGTCCTTTACAGGGAGATTCTACTGTAGTATCAGTAATATAAAAATCAATGCTCTTATTATCATTTTTAAAGCTAATCACATTTAATGATAATTAGATAGTAAAAAGGCATATATTGAATTGAATAAAATATTTATTTGCCAATATTTCGGTTGGCTGAACGCCAACCTTTATCGAGGCATTACATTTTTGTATACACAAAAATTTCGGGTGTAATTGATTGATTATAAAGATTAATAACAGTATTTTGGTGAGATTGGGGTTGTGTTTTTTGTAGCCAAGTGTTCATTTTTTTTATCGAATGTTGCGAATAGCTGTGGCTTTATTTTGACATTTGGTATCTAAACACATAAAATTTGTCAAATACTTCATCATTTAAAATTCCTTTAAGTTTAAGAAATAATTGTTCAAAATTTAATTGTAATTTGTTTAAATTATAATGACAAATTTTTATTCTAGCATTTGAAAGTTTCTTTCCCAATAATAATCATAAATAGATTAGTCTGGGTAAATTGGAGGAAAATAAATTTCTTATACATGGATTTGCCACGGAGTTTCTGCAAATGAGGAAGAAAAAAAAGTAAAGCCAGCCGTGTACAATTTGAAATAAGTAAGACAAACGTATTTTAAAACTAATATATTTTACGGTGGTAAATTTCTTGTAAAAGTAATATATACCCTTACATAAGCCAATTTTGTACCTCTTTAGTGTTGTTCTGACACACCGGTCGATCACTGCCAAATTTCTCAAAGGAAAAGTGTTTAGAATTCAAGTGCACTTCCAGAAAACTTTAACTCTAAGGAAAAGCCGCCGAAAAGTCAGGACAACAATGGAATTTTAAAATTGGTTTACACACGTGTATATATATTGTTTTGAAAATAGAGCAATCCATATTTAAATTTCAGATAATAAAAATACATATATAGGATTGAATAAAATATTTATTTGCCAATATTTCGGTTGGCTGAACGCCAACCTTTGTCAAGGCTTTTAATTTTTGTATAAAAAACTGTAGAAAGAATATACCCCTATATGTGTGTGTGTATGAAGCAAGATAGTGACACCTTACTAAGGGACTTCCTATAGACATGTTCACAATGGCACCAACGTCACACCATCTAGAGTTTCAATATAGAGAGAGAGAGCATGTAGCGACATTATACCTGACATCTCTCCAAACGACCGAGTCAAGCGATTGTGTTCTCGGATGGTTCAGTTTCTCTTCAGTATCTTGAATGGCTATGTGCCTCAGTCTCTGTGATAACTTTCTGTCATAAATTTATGTTAGAATTGTCTTTTACTATTTAATGCTCTCTTCCCGTTCTCTCTTATTATCGGGGTATAAGTATTTTTTATCATTGTAAACATTACAGCAAATGGGGTGATTCTTCAACCCTAAGGCTGCCATGGGAATTATATGGAATTCACCTATGGCATCCAGAGGAATGAAGATAAATATGTGTTTTCATTTTCTTCTGATTGGAAAAATACATGTTGCTGACATGTCTATACTTTTTTTTTATTCCTGTGGCAATCTTTATTTTAAGAAAACGACAATCTCCTTATTCGCTATTGAAGAAGAAGAAGTACAGCTCGAGGAGAAGAGCTTATTTGTATAAGAGAACGATCGTACAAGCTTTCGGAAAAGACGCCCTTCTACGGATACAAAATAAATCTTGATTTTGTGTAAAATGAAGCAAGTAATCTCTCCACACGTAGAGCACACATAAGAGATATTAATATTTTGTTTATTAAAACACGCCTCTATAGAATGTCAACATTCCATGTGGCACTAAAATATCGCAATCAATTAAAAGGCATGCATTCAACGAAAGAGGCGTAATTTGGATCTACACGAAATATATACACTCATGGATAAAACTTAAAGAAGTTATGCCTTTTAGCATGTATATCGGGATTCAGACAATAACTCTGAAATATATTGATACACAGTGACTGAAGACACACGATTTAACCAAGTGTGAAGAAAATTGCCTCTGTCTCCTTAAAGAAAAGTAGAAAAAAAAAACAGACGACTGGTGATATCAAAGACTTTCCACTTCCTTAAGTTTTTTTCGTGAGTATACATATACAGTGACTTATGAAGTTTATAAAATATCTCCAACTGACACCTGCCACCGTAGGATCTAGAAAAACTAGCCTCTATCCACGAAATACAATTTGGTCCAAGATACGCCTCTTTCATTGACTTCTGTTGTTGTCGGTGTTGAAAGTTTTCGTTAGTCATACTAGCAGTGTAGGTAAAATTAACGTGATCGAAGAACTGTAGGATGGAATGAGAGAGAGAGGGGACAGCTCAAGGAAAAATATCCAAACAGTGCTCATGCCGGCCTACCTGGGGGCAGCCAGTAGTCGTAGAAGTCGGGGTAGTCCTCGCCGTAGTCCGCCCCGCTCGGTCCCCCGGGGGCTCCTAGGGCAGCGTGCACCCAGGCTAGGCCGAGCACCAGCGCACGGGCCCGCAGCTGACTCATGCGCCGCTAGTGGCATCTCGCGGTGCCGCCGGCCAACCGCACTCAGTGACCGCTCCCTTTCCTACTCCCGCCGGAATAAGATACCCTCTCTCTCTCTTATCTACCAAAAGAGACACTTCTCCCTTTAATTGTGCATCAGAACGATGTACTAATGCATCACCCTGGTAAAATAAAAAAACTTTACAATTAAAGGGAGAGGTGCTCTTTTGGTATATAAATATCATCCTCCCGCAACTTTATGTTGTACTCTCTCGTATGTTAATTAATTTTTAAATGTTTGTCTCAAATGAATAAATTTTGAGAAAATCGGGAACGTAAATTTTAGAGCCGAAAATACGCTGAAAATCGATGCAATTTGAAAAATAATTTTCCTATCTTGTATTGATACAGAGAAATATCTTAATTAATTAAGGGGAGAGAAAACCGCTTTCAATATTGATGTTTGATTGATGGGGATATATACAGATATATGTATATATATGTATGCGTATATATATACAGATATGTAAAAATATATAAAATCTGAACTATTTTTGACGCGTATGATTCTTTTTTAAAAATAAAACAATTTTATACTACCCTTACTGCAATGATAAAATAATGGGAGGGCCTGGCTCAACTGTGGCGAACCCTCCCTGCGGTTTTGCCAGTTTAATCTACCATACCGGTGTAATATTACATTTTCGGTTTTACTTTTATACTGATACCGAAGCTAGACTCTTGGAATGGGTATTTTGAATGAACTATGGACATAAGCTTTGAGGAAAGTAGAAATACATATATAATATGTATAATGATATTGTTATATATATATATGTTATATAATTTTTTAAAAATAATTTATAGAAGTGTCATAGATGTAAATCCTTGTACATATTATTTTTTTATTTATAATCTGTTTAAAATAACTCTGTTATTCTTGGCCACTAGATGGCGCCACCTTAAATATAAATAGATTGTTTTGTTTTTTAGTAGAGGTTAGGTAAGTTAGATTTTATTTTATATAAATATGTAAATAGTGATATAGAATTAAATGTTAAAATTCTATATTTACTTAAAATTAATATAATCTTTTTGCTCAAAGAGTTCAAAAATAAACTTCTTGAGACTGATTTTCTCTTTTTTAATTAAATTCAAGACGACTGCACCTTCAACTTTAACAAATCATTTTTAAGATTTACATAATTTTGTAACATATATATATTTAAAATACAAGAGGTCCATATAAACAACCCAAACACCATCCCATAGCTAAGGATCAATATAATTGCTGAAATTCTTGCAACAAGACCGGTACACTTGACAAAGTTGTGACAAATGACCTCCTTAGAACCCATCTGTGCAAAGCTTAAAATGACATTATTTACTCGATGTTTTTTTCATATATAGAACATTTTATTCTCAATTTGTGTAGTTATTATCGTTTATAAATTTGTCTCATTAGGTTTTTGAAAATACGTGAATTAAATGTATTCTTAATTTAAAATGAATAATATAACAGGTTTTTATAACATTTTTTTTTTATGTTTGAGCATTTAAAATGCTTTTTGGGGTAATCCAATGGCGCTGATTCCGAATCTGCTCTTAGTGTTTCGGTGTGTCAGCAAAATCTATAGATAATGACCATAAAGTGTATTTCACCAAAATAGTATTTTCACAAAGAAAACTGCCAAGTCATCATGATTGTTTCATAATTTTTACAATCATCACATCTCAAAGTTCTAAAACATACGCCATTAACTTCATATAAAAATAAAAATTTAACAATTAAAATAAATAAATCACTTGCAAACATTATACCATCACTTCTAATTTGAAATTGTCAAAAATTAAATAAGTATTTATATAAATTATTAGTGAAAATATATTTTATTCACACAGATTAAATTTAATAAAGATTATTAATTCAAGCATCATTCATTTAAAAGCTATGCCATCAGCTTTTTGAAAATAAAATTTTAACAATTAATAAATTCACTTCCTGACATGGTTTCCAAAAGAAGAGCCTGCAAAAACGACCCAAATATTTTCTGTTGTATATGTGGCGAATATACTGTAAAAGCGCAAAGAAATGCAATAACAGACTTTGTAAAGCGGGTGTATTTCGCATATTTAGGTATAAAATTAGGAGACCAGGACAATACATGGGCTCCACATAAGGTATGCAAAACGTGTGTCGAAACACTGCGCTTGTGAACAAAAGGTGAAAGGCAACTGACATTTGGGATCCCTATGGTTTGGCGAGAGCCAAAGAATCATGACAATGATTGTTACTTTTGCGTACAAGACTTGAAACACTTTAACAGGAATGGTAAGAAAAAGCTTATATACAAAGACCTATATTCAGCTAGACTTCCAATACCACACAGCCCAAATAGTCCCCTCCCAGTTTTTTCATCCAGTGCTAATAATCCTCTTTATGATAAATCAGAAGTCACCACGCAAAAAGATATCGAACTGGATAATTCTGATAGTGAGAACAATGGAGAACAAGAATGTCCAAAATTTACAGTAGGAAAAGCTAATGTAATTAGCAAACCTTTGGTGTCTAGGGAAAAAATCATTCATCACCATTACATATAAAGCTAGGTTTATGTAAGCAGTTTGTAAAGGCTCTAGATAAAGATGAGGAATGCTTCAAATATATATGTCTTTTTTTTTTTCAGATATTAGGCTAGAAAATATAAAAGCAGGAGTTTTGACGGACCTCAAATCAAGAGGCTCTCGAATGACAAAAATTTCTAATAACCATGAATGGAATTGAAGAAGCAGCATGGTCAGGCTTTAAGGCTGTAGTACATGAAATTTTTTAGGTAATAGAAGAGACGATAATTACAAAGAGCTTGTCCAAAATATGCTTAAAAGCTATGTAGCTTTGGGTGTAAATATGAGTATTAAGGTTCACTACTTGCATAGTCACCTGGGCAAATTCCCTGATAATCTCGGTGCATATAGTGATGAACAAGGCGAGCGATTCCATCAAGACATGAAAGTGATGGAAGAGAGATATCAAGGTGCCTGGGACTGCCACATGATGGCAGATTACTTCTGGAATCTGTCCCGCGACCTGCCGGAATACACTTATAAGAGAAAATCAAAAAGGTTGAAATTCATGAAGGATTGATTGTAGCATTTTGCTTTTTTTTTGTATAGATTCGGTTTTCTTATACTAAAGTAAATAAAGTACCTTTTGGTATGACGTTCTCAGTTTTTATTCGCGTTCAATGTGTTTTTCATACCGCTTATATGGGCTGATGT
Source organism: Cordylochernes scorpioides (assembly GCA_030710605.1). Lineage (NCBI taxonomy): Eukaryota > Metazoa > Arthropoda > Arachnida > Pseudoscorpiones > Chernetidae > Cordylochernes > Cordylochernes scorpioides. The sequence continues at coordinate 56,128,734 of CP092876.1, forward strand.
ACCACATTGTGGCCTAAATATGTATATGTTATATCTCTAAAAATTGATGAGATACATAAAAACTAACATTATATTCGTGATCAGCACCTCAAATTAAGTCAGAAACTGATGCATTATCAAAAGAAATTTCAGTGTAGACCAGTGTAATTTCTGGCACGTCCAACATGTATGACATTAAAAATGAAAACATTAGGACGCGAATGTTTCTTTCACTCATAAACCAAACTTCTTCTGTCCTTACTGCGATAAAAAAATATTGGGGAGCTCGCCTCATCAGTGGTGACCCTTCCATACGGAATGTTTTCATTTTCTGTATTGCTGTATTATTGCTTTATATTAATGTATGACATTATTTAAACAGCGTTATTGTCTACTTTTGATTTCCGCAAAATATTTTTAATTAGAAAATTGTTTTTTTTTTCTTTTAATTTTTGTTCTCCCTTTCTAAACGTCTGCCTTTAGGTTACTCAATGTTTTCTAAGCTACCAGAGATGATTTCAGCGTGAGAAAATGATTACAAGCAAGTATATTTTCTGCATATTTGAAAAGTTAAATTCTCATCGATTTTTGTATGAAAAATAATGAACTCTAGTTATAAGCACTAGAAAATCAACTCTAGGCATTCCTATATATCTACTGTTTACTTCAATTCCTATTCAACTGGTCGTCAGTGGGAAAGGATCGTTCCACTAACTTCCACTTCTCTGAGAGACATCTCGGTACTGAAAGAATGAATTAACTGTTGCGTTACACATACAAAGTTATAATCGCACAGAACTATAAATCTATCAAATTGATAGTCAAATCAACAGGCGCCTTCTGGATAGTTGGGAAAGCAAGAAATTTTAACAAATATCAAGACAAAGATTACATTAAGCCAAAGATATAACACGGAAAATTAGAATAACCAATAGCAGTTAATTGCTCTGTTGAATGTTTCTCTATAGTTTGGAAAGAGATTCCATTGCCATGCCTCTGAGATGTAGGGAGTTTAGCTTGATCGATCGTATTTCTGCTTTAACACGAAAGTGAAAAGCAACATGTAGCGACAGAGTTGTGCTGCTTGAAAATAATGAATGATTTCTGTTAAAAAAATTCCCAGCACATTTGCTTAAGATGATATTTGAATGGCGAGTAAAGATAGTAGGATAAAGCTCCTTTAATTTCTGAGATATCAGGGTTGTACTTTGCAAAGGATGACGCCAAAAAAAAAAAAAAAAAATGGGGCCCACCTTTCGATATTCCTAATGACTTTTGTCGGAAGTATAAATTATACTTCAGTTATGTCTACTTTATTGTGTCCAATAATTAATATTGAAAATATCATCTTTGACTCTATCTATTACTCGATTTAAAACATGTTTTGGGATTATCTTCAGTTAGCTCTTTATATAATGAAAATCATATACTGGGCTAAAAACAAAGAGTTAATCTAACAATATTTCGTTTGGTTGTACCGTGATAAAGGTTGACGGTTCAGTAAATCAAATTATTGGTGAATAAACTATATATTTTTAAAATCCAACACATATGCCTTTGTAATATATAAAGATTTATTTTGAAAAAAAGAGCAATCCATAAATAAATCTTTAATTAAAAAGTCATATATTGGATCAAAATATCATTTATTTTACCAATATTTCAGTTGGCTGAACGCCAAACTTTATCAAGGTATTATAACATATTAATGTTAACATATGTTATAATACCTTGATAAAGGTTGGCGTTTAGCCAACTGAAAGATTTGTAAAATAAATGATATTTTGATCCAATATATGCCTTTTTTAATTATATAAAGATTTATTTATCTATGTGCATTTATTGAGGCACAGTATAAAGTTGACGAAGACGTTCTAGTAAATAAAGTGAGGAATGGATGTTATCTATTCCTCGATGGAATACTTCCTTCAGTTCGATGATGGATCACTCGGTCCTTAAGTCAGCGACATAGAAGCTAAACTAGGCTACTGAGGTCTGGGCTATGAGGTTCCCATTCAAATTCCGTGACTTAAGGCTGATGACAGGTCCTACAAGTTATTCTTCAGACAATATCGAGACAGGTTTGAAATTGTGTATGTGTAAAAATTTCTTCAGCAAGGAAGGCTTCCCCACCTTGAGAGAGTCCTCCTCCAGACAAGGTCTTCTTGAACACTCCTCAGTTCCACGCCGAGGAAGTATCTCTAGATGTGTGTCTTGGCAGACGTCAGAATGGCCAGGGCGTCATCGTCTAGGCCATGCTCGAAGACCCAGCTCTGCAGGTCAGGGGGCCGTCCGATATTGGTAAATACATACTGGATGAAAGGCCTGTTGTAGCGGCAGGACCAGTACCGGTCCCCGGACCCACAGGCGACGCAAGACTGTTGTGCCGATGCTGGATGGGGCAGGGCGTCGTTGGGGCAGCGTTGATTGGTTGTGAAGGGTCTTGAGTAGCTTGGTATTACTGGCATTACTTTTTGCCACAAAGTGATGATGCATGAGTGATGATACAGTCTTGTAGAATATTTGATTAATTACTTTGTTTGTTCGAGTTCCTATTGAGGTTTAGTTCAGTCCTTGACATTGCTTCATACATGCCCTACAAAGAAGTTGACTGATGAATTAATGCTAGACAAATTGACAAAAATGTGCGTGACCCACACGCCTTATTTTTGTCAACCTGGGTCACGTTTTGGCGAAAGAAAAAAAGTGTGATTTCAATAAATATTGAGAATTAAACCAATAACTTTGTAAAAACCTAGAGTGAGGATAATTAATTGAAAACGCCATCATTGGTGGCTTGGGCCGCTGGGAAGTCTCCTTACTTCTCATAATGGTAGACATGTTTGTTTTTATTCTTGTCGTTTATATGTAAAGAATTCGTTCTTTTCATCTGTATTCAGAAAATTTGAAATTATATAACGCCAGTTAATATTTTTAAATTAAAAGTAATGTTTTCTACTGTCTATACTGAAATATGAAAAAAAAAAAAAAAAACATTGGGATGGCCTGGCTCATGTGATGTTCCCTCCTAGGGGTTTCATCAGTTTAATCTACCAGACCGCTCTACTATTTCTTTTGGGCTGCATATATTTATATAGAACTAATGAAGACATTGAGACGTGAACGTTTCTTTTCACAAATAAATCAATATTGGGAGGGCTTGGTTCATCAGTGGTTAACCCTCCCTGCGGTTTCGCCAATTTAATCCACCAGACCGCTCCTTTAGAGCTCTAATACTGTATTGGACCATTCTGCTTATATATGCTACACTGAAGGGTGGAATCTTTAAAATGGTATTAAAGCAAACTATGGACAGTAGAATTACATTCAAATATTTGCATCGAGCAATGCTCTTCCGCAAACAATAGGGACAAGTTAGGCATAAATTAATACAAATCAATAACGCGCCATCTAAGACATTAAGACGCGAATTTTTCTTTTCACAAATAAATCAAACTTCTACTGTCCTTATTTCGATGAAAAAGAGGAATTCTCTCTCTTTCTTGGTGGTGATATTTTAAATTCAACATGGATATAATCTTTGATCCGCTCAGCTGTTCATTCCTCATATGTGGGGCCTTGCGGTGGTAACTGCGGGCGTTTGAGCTTTAACGTCAAATAATCATTAAAAAAAAAAAATCTTTCTCTTTCATCAACTACTTGTATGTGTTTTTTTTTCTAGATACTTGAATTGATACTTTGTTCATTCACATGTTGGTAGAGGGTTTGTTACAATATTTACATGCTAACAAATGGAATAATTATTATAGAACAAAGGTTTGTTATTTATAATCGTATCAGTGGATTTATTTTATAATAAAATATGATTTATCAGATGTACAAATATTTGCATTGAGAATTTCTCTTTAGAGTTCTAACATATCGACATAGGCTAGATGATATTCCTATAAAGTGGCTGGTAAAGTTGTCTCCCTCCCATGTCATGGCGGCCACACACGCCGACAGGAATAAAGAACCATTTGTTGGGTTGGAGTCCGGGGAGGAAAAAGTCCGGGGACTGCAGCGCTTCTTTCCGTCTTCAGAACGTTGTTTTTAACTCTTTTTTATGTCAGGAATGTACGAGCCTAGTTATAGTTGAGGGGAAATATTCATTCGTGTTGAACAACTAGATTAAATAGAATAACCGTAATTCCTTTATAGTAGACCCATTCCTTAGCACTCAATATTATCATAAAACACAAAAATGTAAAAACCTATGGTTTGGTTTTAAATATCTTTCAATTTTAGCCAGTCAATACGCACTACGCATACACAAGTAAACAATCCGAGCTGAAAAATAGTCTGTAGTTGTTATAAATCTTTATAAAACCGACTTTTGCTTGAATTAACATAAGGGTCAAAAAATAGTTTTGAAAATTATTTGTTGGTTGGAAGTTGAAAAAACACAACTACATCAACCAATAATTTATTTAATTCTCAACGTTTCAGTGGCTCGCTGTCACTCTCATAAGGGGAATGTTTATTTTAAATCCTATTTCTACTTATATACACACTAGCCGAATGACCCGGGCAACGCCCGTGTTTTACCCGATTGAATGTTTTGATTCAAATACTATTTGTTACAATTATAAAATGGCGCCTTAAATAAATGCATATATTAGTTAATAACTATAGCCTATGTGCTTTATATGTCTATGTACTGTTGGCTTCCGTAGGCGTCTCTTACTGGGAAAAAGAAAGAGAGGATTCCATTTAGTTATTAACTAATATATGCATTTATTTAAGGAGCGACCCGCTCCAACACAATAGTTACAAAAACCAAAAAGCGAGTGGGGGGGCAAAGTCAAAAAACAAAGTGTCTCGCGTAGTGGCGGCGCCATCGTAGCCACGTGATCGTAGCCAACCAATAGGAGAGCGCCATTCCAAAAAAAAAGCAAACGGTGACAGAGATGAAGAATTGACGACGCATGACGCTCGTAACTGTATATAGAATACGATTTTCTGAAATATATTTAAAGCATCGAAAATAAATAGAACTATATATAAGTATAAATTGAATTCAAAATAATCATTCCCCTGAGGGAAGAAGTGACAGCGAGTCACTGAAATGTAAATAATTAAATAAATTATTGGTTGATGTAGTGTCAAAAAATTGTTTATAATTCTTTAAAATAGCTGTAATTCTACAGCATCCTCGATACGACATTCGAGAAACACGTAGCTTTGGTCCCATTGCACCACGTGCTGTTTGGAACTTGAAAGTTTTCAAAGCAAAGATTAATCAATGTTTTCTAGAATTGAATAAAACATTTTTGTTGAAACAAAGGTCATTTTCTTTTCAAATAAGTCAAATATTCCACAAAGCTGACTTTGGACTACCGTACCAACCCCTAGCACCCTTTTTATTCATTATAAAAATGTTGACGTAAAAAAAAATTGAAAATCCAAAGTAACAACAAAAGCAAGTACTAAAAGTCAGTACTTTCTTAGGCTTGTTTTTTTCTGAAATGTAAAATGGAAAATGTAATCGAACTTCGATGTAGTTCGCTTCTCTCGGTAAATATAACGATCCTAAGAATTGATGTGGGTGCATTAAAGATATGGAAAAAAATTATCAAAATCAGGTGTATCACTGGTGAATGAAAATATTAATTCTATTCAAAATATATATATTTTTTCCGAATATTTTGCCTAGAATCTTATAAATGAATGGGAAGACAGAACACCATCTATAGAAATAAATACCAACTAAACGTTGATATAGGTTTATTCCAGGATGTTTTAGCTAGCCTATTTTCTTGATGAATTAAGAATGGTCAACCACATATACGTTTTGAGCTGTCAGCGTGGTACAAACTCTACCTCAACGACCAAAAGAGCTGGTTCTAGATGCTTCCTGAAAAATCAATAAATGGATAATTAAGGATAAATTTGTGTAAATAAACCAAGCCATGCGAAAAGGGAGAAAAAAGGTAAAAAGGTGTCAGCCAGTAAAATAGAATGAGGTATAACTGACCTCTCAATTGAACATTTTGGATGTTTCCTGTCACATTGCTGAACTCTCGATTGTAAATTATTTCCACATTGACCTTTATTTTATCCCAAATCCGGAGATCGTGAGTTGGTCTTGAGGATACGCCTGCTCCACACTTCAAGTGGTATGTGTCTTCTTACTTAGCGCCGTCTTATCTCCCTATGTCTCTATAGCTATATAAATCTCTATCAAATCAGCTTTATCTCTGAATTTTTGTTGGAGCACTTATTGACCAATTCTTTGTTAGAAATTCCTTTTTCATGAAATATTGTTTTAAAGACGTTAGTAATCCAACTAGCTATAACCCTATGTGTTAAATAGTATTTAAATATCGTATAGTAAGACTATTCGTTCTAAATATCGGTTGTTAAACGATACGTTTCTTTTATTTCGTCATGGCAAGCTTCGAGCTATGGTTCACCCACGGGCCTAACGATGAATGCATTCGAGATAGTGTTTGGCATTTATCGCTAGGCCCGTGGAATTTCTCGAAAGTTCGCCTTATATTTGCCTGAATATAAGTATCGTTTAGCAACTGATTGTTTAAAACGTTTTAATAGTTGTTGTTGTCGTGTCCAATGAAGAGCCCCAGATGTCTCCATACATCTCTATCACAGCAGTCGCAATGTCCACTATCTTGTGTGTGTAAAGCTGCTGCTCTGTGTCCATGTCAATTTTCTGCAAGGCTGCGGCCATTTCTAGGCATGAGAATATGTGGGTAGGTGTTAGTTCCACACCAGAACAATTGTTGCATGTCTGTTTTAATGGTTCAACCTTTATATAGAAGGTTCTGTATTTTCAAGCCCCTCGCTGTGTGTTGAATATGTATTGATATATTTGTTCTCATGTTGTAAGGCTGTGGGGTTCGCTAAGTACTAGAATAAAGGAAAGATTATGATTATTAAACCAAAGTATGAGAGAAGCTTTCGTGGCCATGACCTTCTTCAGTTTGACATCGGGATATGTTTAGCTGAGAGAGAATGCTCCAAAGTTTCTCTCATAGTTTTATTAAATAAAAAATTGTATGCGTGAGCTTCCACATTTGTGTTTGAACACTTCTTGTTGTTTTTTACGATATTGGACAACACTGGACGATGACGTACTTTTGTTCTACAACGATTCCATCCTGTCTTAATGACAAGAAGCCAGAGCCAATAATGAAATAAGTATATTCGAAAGTTTTTTATTCAATTTCCATCTATTGATAAAATTTATAATAATTGTTTTTTTACTTCCTTATATATATATACTAAATGCAGGGTATAAAAGAAAACCAATCCAATACAATAGTAGAGCAATCTGGAGAATAATTTGGCGAAACCGCTGAGAGGTTTCACCACTGATGATCCAAGCCCTCTCATTTAAAACTTTTTTTTTATCATTGTAGAAAGGTCTATAGAGATAATATTTTATGATATATGTAAAATAAGAAACATTTACAAAAAATAATTATCGCAAATTTTATATTCGTAAGTGTACGTTTGTTTTTTCAGCAATAAGAGCACTTCAATTAAACGGAGATGAGTTTCTTTTCATTTTAAAACCATCTCAAGATTTCGGGCATCTCTGTCCTTCTACAGGAGAACATATATAATGGATAAAACGCCGCCTGATGCCAAATTATTCATTGTATATGTTCTCCTGTGGAAGGACAGAGATGCCCGAAAGCTTGAGACGGTGTTAAAATAAAAAGAAACTCATCTCCGGAAACCTTTTTAATTGTTTTATCGATGTCCCCTCCCAGACTCAACCTCAGCATGGAAATTTCTGGTCAACTTGTTCAAATCAGCAATCAAAACAGGACGCGAGTAAAAGCGCTCAACACTAGTCCATACTAGTGAGCTGGACTCCCTGGGTAGTTGGCGCTCTGCGCTCCAGGAACCTGGGTTATAAATATTTCTCTATTTAATGTCCAGGAGATTTAAATCAATTAATTAGAGCACTTTATAAAATACTAAAATAACGTATAAATGTACCACTCTCTGCTGTAGGTAATGTTGCTGTAGATTCCTGAGAAGAAGTTGTAGATAATTTATCACACAACAGAGAACGTGGAGACTTTCAGGCGGCCGTGGAGGTCTATTTCCGTGGAAGGATTAGCGCCATAAAACTCGCACTTGGCGCTGCTAAATCTGCCAACGTCGAGGATTCGCGACGACTGATCCCACTCTGTCTCCTGGAGAGAAGTACTGCCCTCTGCGTGATGCCCTGGATCTACAAGTCGGCTCTTCAGCCCAAGAACATTGAGGACGACCATCTACAAGAACTATCCTAGTCTTGAGATGGCCATCATTCATGTCAATAGAATCCATCCTCTCTCAATAGACGCATAGATATCCACAATCAATACAGAATATAGTAATATATATTCTTATAAAAATAACACTTATTTATATACTTTATAACTTCTTTTGACGTTTAATTTGACGAGAGAGGCGCCCTATGCTTTATAGATCAATTTCCTCCCGGAAAAATTTCCATCTATATACAGTATGTATAAACTTTTATAAAAAGATATATTTAATAAAAAATTTATAGTATATTTACAAATTCAGTCATATATATTTGCATATTCTTATAATTTATAAATTATATATACATACCACCTCTCTCACTGATAGTTTAACCGTTCAATATCTTAAGAAGATATCCGAAAGCTTTTTTTTTTCTTGTTTGAAGGAAATAAAAGAATTTGACGCGAAACTTTTGCATTTAGCTATATAAAAATATATATTTATGCAAATCTAGTAAATATATATATACTGTATATATATATATATCTATATTAATAAAATGCAAATTTCATAAGTGGTGTTCGCTAAAAACTTTCGTTACAATGCATCAATTTCGACCAAATTTTCAACATTTATGTAAAACGAGATGGAGCAGGTTTTGCTTAACATCAAAATATTTTTCCTAACTTTAAAATACATAACTTTGCTGTTATCGATAAAATACAAAAAAAAATCAACAGAGTTAATTTTATTTATATATAAATACAAAAAAAAATTCAGCAATTCATTCAACTCAATCTAAAAAAATATTCAAAACAAGCAATTTTAAGATAACACCATATGTAAAACAGTCGGCCAAGAAAACAACAACGATATTACATCTTTCTCACATATTCACACACAATCTTGATTAATAATTAAAACTAATCTTTAGCATTGTTTATTATACTTCATAATATATAATATTCGTTAGGCAAACTTTCACTCGGATAAAACCCGGGCGAAGCCGGGTACACGCTAGTATATATATAATTTTAACCTCTCTCTCTATCCTTTATATAACAAAACCTCAAAAGATATCTGCGATCAATTTGTCCAAATCTTGTGCTTTAAACATTAGCCATGGCTTGTTACACACAATTACCACTGATTGTGCGAAGATTTTTTTGAAGATCGGAAGGGATGAACATAATGAAAAATAAAAATATAAGTTATTCGACTCTTCATTCGCGGAAAAAAGTATGATTAATATCATAATATTTGATAAAATTCTATAAATAACTTACTAAGAGTTTATTAATACCTATTATTTTCGGAAACTTTCCGGCTTGCCCCTTCTCAACCTTTAGTTGCAATTCTTTAAAGTTGAAAATGGTTTTTAAAAAAATAGTGACTGTTCAAAACGAAAGTTGACCGTGTTATTCAACAAATATCATACAAAGTGATGTTAAAAAGGACGTTTGCGCTATTAGTTGGAGGATGGAAGCCCCAGAGAGAGAATTATAAAATATTTAAAACGTTTTTTGTTTAAAAAATGTATTGCGCTTAATTGCGTTTCTTGATCTCTGCTCAGTTCAGATAAGTCAATAAACAGCAGCGTATGTAACAATGGTAAATTTGAACCTTAATATCTTCTAATAAAAATATGTTGTGTGATATTATCAAGCTAATTATATGAAAATCGAAATATTTCTATAAAAATATAGATTAAATAGTCAGCTACCAGGAACAAGAGGATCATTAATATAAAATTAATTTGAAAAAGATAGATCTAACCACTAGAAAAGATGACCACTGCTATAGAGTTAATCTAGTCCAGGGGTCGGCAAACTGCCACTCGCAAGCCACATGGGGCTCTTTGGATGTGAAGCTGCGGCTCTTTATATAGTTCAATATGCAAATACTATTTATGCGAGTATTATTTATTGTTTGCAAAAAAAAAAATTGTGGCTCTTCAAAACTTCTAGATTTTGTAAATTGTAATTTTTGACTCTTCCGACTCAAAAGTTTGCCGACCCCTGATCGAGACAAACAGCGAGTTTAGATTTGGTGTATAAAGGGCAAAGACACAAATATTTCTATTCCTGTGTTGTTTTGTATTGTAGAGATGATCGGAAGACATGTTGGAATACGAGAAGGACGTGAGAGTTCACAAGATAGATTCACTGAAATGACACTACCGATATCTGAGAAACTATGGAAGAAGATCGTCTGACCCCGCGACCTTCTGATTGATGTCCGGAAGAAGCTCCTCAATTAGGTTCAAATGGGATAAACGGGGCCAGCTGGGTGAATCACCTCACTTCACACCGGATTTTCACATGTGTGCGCTCAATGCTACATTATAATATACTTCGATATCCTCGGAGTTTCTGGGTAAAATAACTTTGATAGTGTGCAAGTTGAATAAATACAGTTAAACCTGTCTATAGCGCCCCCCCTTGGGACTTACCTAAATAGGGTGATATAGAGAGGGGGTGCTATAGACAGGTCACTTTTAATGTAATTCGCATCGTACTACGTATTTAAGACCGGGCGCTATAGACAGGTTTAACTGTAAATTTTTATCCATTAATAATTTTTAAAAATTATTGAATAAATTAAAATTTGCATAGAATCGATAATATACGTTTGTTTCACATCAATTGATTTAAATCTCATAGACATTAATTAAACAATTTAAATGCTTTCCGGAGATGAGTTTCTTTTTATTTTAACACCGTCTCAAGCTTTGGGGCATCTCTGCCCTTCTACAGGAGAACATATACAATGAATAATTTGGCATCAGGCGGCGTTTTATTCATTATATATGTTCTCCTGTAGAAGGACAGAGATGCCCGAAAGCTTAAGACGGTTTTAAAATAAAAAGAAACTCATATCCGGAAACATTTTAATTGTTTAATATACGTTTGTGTTTCAAGGAAACACATATTGGATTGAAAGTAAAGATTTAAAAGATAACGATGCTTCTTTTTGCATATGAATACTTCCTCCCACCAAAATGCCGGCGTAAGTCACTACCACTTCACAAACCAAAATACCTTTTTTAAATATTCGGCTGAGGACGTGCTCTTTCTGTAGCATATGAAGAAACCACAGAAATGATGAAAACCTTAGCCTGAAATCTTGGTCTACAGGTTGGTTTTCCGAAATTTCCGTGGGGATTTGTAATAACCTCTAAGTAAGCGCATTTTTTCGCATAAAACGGCGTGCTTGAACACGTGAATACCATTCTCCCTCAAAATTTGACTGTTCTCATATATATTTTCATAAATACAGGGTTGAGCAGATAAGTTGGAATTAACTTTAGCAGAAACGCATCATGATAAAATCTTTCTATCCATAGCCATAATCATGTAAAATGGAACAGTGCAAGTGAGTGGAGTGTTTTTGATGAACCAGAAACGGTAACTCGATAATTTATTATCCATCATTGCTTCTCTGCCTATCTGAAGGAGCCTCATGAAGATAGTGGAAAACGCTGGAACCTGTATCAATGTACCTTAGACCGTCGTGAAGCTTCTTATAGATGTGGCGGCCACAGGAAGGAATTATGTCTTCCAACTGAACTCAGCGACAGCCCACAAGGCAAAGATGCCACAACAATGGCTGACGCTTAACTAGAGTCCCAATATTTGGTCTCCTAAATTTCCAGACCACAACCCCCTCCTATATATGGAGTGTTGTTGAGATAGATGACAATGAATATATATGTTCAAATCAATAAGCTTGAGGGATAAGTCTCTTTCAAATACATTTATTTCAAGCTTTCGGGAATTACCGCCCTTCGACAGGAAAAATTATATTAGCTGCTAAAGTTTTCGGATCTAATCTATATATACATTTGTGAGACGCCCGTGTCTCAAGTGTAATGTGAGGCTTGCCGCGAGAGGGGATGAGATCTTTGAAAAGGATGGCCGTTTAGCCCATTGAAATATCAGAAATAAAAGATTATTCATTGAATCGCAGAGTTCATGATACAGAGGGGGGTTTGGTGGCTGCCGGGAATATTACATTGTAAATTTCAGGTAAATCAATTTTTCTATTGAGGCTCTGGAATTTGCTTGACAGGATGGATTCAATGATTAGTCTTTGGTGTTTGTTGGCAATATTGGAATAGTGAATTTTCGGTGATGCAATGTTGAAGGAATGGCCAGTTTCGTTTATGTGCTGTACTATTAAGGATCTATGGTCTAAGTTATCGATATTTCTTTTGTGTTCATGATTTCTAATAAAACCGGGAGACATGTCAATATTAGAATTCATGAACACAAAAGAAATATCGATAACTTAGACCATAGATCCTTAATAGTACAGCACATAAACGAAACTGGCCATTCCTTCAACATTACATCACTGAAAATTCACTATTCCAATATTGCCAACAAACACCAAAGACTAATCATTGAATCCATCCTGTCAAGCAAATTCCAGAGCCTCAATAGAAAAATTGATTTACCTGAAATTTACAATGTAATATTCCCGGCAGCCACCAAACCCCCCTCTGTATCATGAACTCTGCGATTCAATGAATAATCTTTTATTTCTGATATTTCAATGGGCTAAACCAGGGGTCTCCAAACTTTCCAGCCTTAGGGCCATACTGATGGGGTCTTTCCAGCCTTAGGGCCATACTGATTACTCCAGTAAGTTCCGAGGGCCAAGATGGCAACACTGCATATTATTAATTTTCCTGTATTAATTGTTATGTTTATTTGTTATTAAATGTTATTATTAATTGTTGCTTTTGTGTGTGATTTAGCAGAATGGAAAAGAAGCGAAAAATTGATAGTGAATGCAGAAAATTCAAAGATCAGTTGAACATTCAGTATTTCGTAATTGAGTCCAGTAACAAGGCGCTATGTTTGATTTGCAATGAAAGCATAGCCGTTCTCAAAGAATATAACATGAAACGTCATTATGAAACAAAACATTCTCAAAATTACTCAAAATATACAGGAATTGTGCGGACAGAAAAATTCGAAGCTTTGAAGCGCGGATTGAAATCGCAGCAATCTTTATTTACAAAAGTCAAAACTGAACAAGAGGCGGCAACTCGTGCCAGCTTTCGTGTGGCTCTTGAAATTGCAAAACGTGGAAAACCATTCACCGATGGAGAAATGATCAAGGAATGCATAATTGCAGTAGTCGAAGAAATGTGCCCTGAAAAGGTAAATTTATTAAAAACTGTCAGTATGTCAGCAAACACTGTGGCTCGAAGGGTAGAAAACATCGCTGAAAATATATCCTCTCAACTGTTCGAGAAAAATGGACATGTTGAGTGGTTTTCTTTGGCCTTGGATGAGTCAACGGATGTGTCAGATACTGCTCAGGTGTTGATTTATATTAGAGGAGTAGATAAAAGCTATGAAGTGCACGAAGAACTTCTTGATATGTATAGTATTCATGGCACAATTACTGGTACCGATATTTTTAAAGGAGTTGAAATGGCCATTAATAAAAAGAACCTTCGATGGAAAAACTTGAAATGTATTACAACTGATGGAGGCAAAAACATGAGTGGGAAAGATAAAGGAGTGGTCGCTCTTGTGTCAAAGGCTGTAGAAAATGACGGCGGCTCAAAACCATTAGTCTTACATTGTATCATTCATCAACAGTCTTTGTGCGGAAAATGTTTGGATATGTCTGACGTTCTGAAACCAGTCATATCAACTGTTAATTTCATCAGATCTTTTGGGCTGAATCACCGACAATTCCGACAATTTATTGCAGAGATTGGAGAAACAGACTTACCTTATCATACTGCCGTACGCTGGCTTAGTTGTGGGAAAGTCCTTCAGCGCTTTTTTGAACTTCGAGCAGTGATCGAAATTTTTTTGAATGAAAAGCACCGCCCTCTTACTGAATTACAAAACAACGCATGGCTATGGAAGTTAGCATTCTATGTTGATTTGACAAAACATGTGAACGAACTGAATTTGAGATTGCAAGGAGAAAACCAGCATCTTCCTGATTTATACACTAATATCAAGTCATTCCGGATGAAATTGATACTGTTTCAATCACAACTACGAATTAAATGTTTTTCACATTTTAAAACATGTGAAATATTCAGCTACACTACTGAGACTGAGTTTCCTATCGATTTTGCAATCGAAACTTTGAGTGCTTTGAAGATAAATTTTGATACTCGTTTCTCGGACTTTGATACCATTGCGAATCAAATTAAGATTTTTCAGAATCCTTTTGATGCTGACATTGAAACCCTAGCCCCGGAACTTCAAATGGAAATGATTGATCTTCAGTGCAGTGATATAATTAAGAACAAATATGAAAACTCATCTTTGTTGGAATTTTATAAGAGTCTTCCACTGACACAATTTGATAATTTGCATAAATTTGCTCGTGGGCTGTTTTCCGTTTTTGGTACTACTTATTTGTGTGAGAAAACCTTCTCCAAAATGAAGTACACAAAAAATGTATACAGATCTAAATTAACTGACGAGCATCTTAAATCTCTTTTAATAATTGGTACATGTAAAATTAGTCCACAACTACAAACTATTGTCGGTGGAAAATCTCAATTACATACATCTCATAAGCATTTCATATGTCATGTTATAAGGTATGTGTTGTTCATTACTTACAATGTATAAAATGTAAGTTGGATTCATTTCAATAATTTGTTAGTTATTATATGCTGAAGTTAAATTTACTGCATAAATTATACATGTCTTTACTCATTACCATTCTGTGTGTTTCTTTATCCAACTTATCACAAACATTTTATTTGCTATAAAAAATATTTGTTCTCTAAAAGGAGTTTTCAAGTATGTCTCCGCGGGCCGGACAAAATCTGTCTGCGGGCCGGATGTGGCCCTCGGGCCGTAGTTTGGAGACCCCTGGGCTAAACGGCCATCCTTTTCAAAGATCTCATCCCCTCTCGCGGCAAGCCTCGCATTACACTTGAGACACGGGCGTCTCACAAATGTATATATAGATTAGATCCGAAAACTTTAGCAGCTAATATAATTTTTCCTGTCGAAGGGCGGTAATGCCCGAAAGCTTGAAATAAATGTATTTGAAAGAGACTTATCCCTCAAGCTTATTGATTTGAACATAATATTAAGGGATTGCCTATTAAATGAATATATATCATCCATATCATCTCTCTGTAAAGAGAAGTGTATAAATTCACACGGTGATGACCCAAATGGACAAGATCATTGCCGTAAAGGCTCTTGCCTCTCTCCGTAATCGCCTCGAACCTATCTCGTAGCTAAAAATATTGTGTTGTATAAATATTTTAAGTTTGATTAATTAATTGTTCCCACAGAGTATATGTGTAAGATCACATGTAAATTGGCGCTAACCGTAAGAAGATAAGTTTCTCTTTGTTTACTATGTTATAAGTTTCTCTTTTATTTTGTTCTCTCTTTTGTAAATCAATAATTTTTTATCTATCTTCTTGGAATCAGTATCTTTAAAAGTCTAAGAAAAGTCAACATATTGAATAGATCAAAGCTATATCATTAAAAATAATATTGTGACAATTTTCATCATAATATATTTTTTACTTGCATGAAAAGTTCTTTCTAAGTTTCATTATAATTTTCAAAATTTACTTTTTTCTCCTTGTATATGTGTGTACAGGCGTGCGTGAGTTTAAAGAGAGATATTAAAAATGGATCCAAAATAAAGTATTCGTAGATTAACAAGCACACAAAAATAATAGAACAATAGAAACTATAAAGGCCAAAAAGTAATCAAACCATTTTTAAAAAGTTATTAACAACTATTCTAATCGTAAAGATAGAGGCTGCCTGGCCGGCATTCATATTTATTGAAAATAATGATACTTCGGTCATAAATCTTTTTATTATCTCGGTCATAAATCTTTTTATTATCTCACAAATACAAGGGGGGAAAAGTAAATTTTGAAAATTATATTGAAACTTAGAAATAACTTTAATGCAGGTAAATAAATATATTATGATGAAAATTGTTACAATATTATTATTTTCGAATGTTATAGTTTTGAATTACTGGCCGAAGTATCTTTATTTTCAAGAACTATTCTAATAGTTGGAATCACTGCTGCGCCTTCTGGTGTAAAACGAGGATCGAATCACAATTCTAAGGATGTGTGGTGGTTAATTAACAATAATCCACATAAACATTTCTTGCAAAATCAAGTTCCGTTTTATTGTTATCACTAAGGTTATACCTTGTTATTGTTATTATATTCAGACAACAAAAAATGAATGAATCCAATTAAATATAAATATATATAAATTAGATAATAAAAATTTGCATATTTGCAACAAAAAAATATGAATTTTAAAAAGCAAATAAAATTTACATAAAATAGAAATACAAAACAATAATTTTTACATGTCCCCTACATCACTCCCCTTCCAGTGACCGAAGTCACGTCCAATAGGCTCATTGTACCTGGAAGGAGTTTTTATCCGTCTTCCGCTGCAGGTCTCCTTTGGCAAATCGAACCGCACCCCAGGCTTGGCTGGTTGCGGTTTACTGGAAGGCCCGATGGGATATTCTCTGCTGGCAGGCATGATGGGATCTCCACTGCTGGCAGGTTGATCTAGTGTTCCCAAGATATAAGCGGGTTTTAATCGATCTATTGATATTTTCACTTCCTTGTTCTTAATTTTTAGCGTAAAAAAAATTATCAGATTTTTCAAGAACTGGATAAGGTCCTTCGTAATATGGTCCTAAAGGCTTTCTAATTCTATTGATTCTCAAGAAAACTTGATCAGATTTAAATAAATCTTTATGGATAAAAATATCTTTGGTTACATTGTGATTCGTTGTTATTGGTCTAACCATATGCATATACTCTATGAGGTTCGATATAAATAAACTGGAATAAACTCGACTTACAGGTTTCTCAAAATATTCTCCAGGTAATTTAATGGTTTTTCCATAAATCATCTGTGATATTGAAAACCCGCATCCTCTCGAATAGCAGCGCGTAACGCTAGAAGTATTGTCGGCAAAGAATCGGTCCATTTGACTGAATTATGAGCTTTAATAGCAGTTTTAAATGTCCGATTAAAACGTTCGATTTTACCATTACTCTGAGGATGGTGAGGAGTAGTATGTAGCAGTTTCGTACCGCATATAGCTGCAAGATCTTTGAATACTTGGGATGTAAATTGTGTTGTGTGTGTCTTCCCTGATCTGAAACTATAGTGTAGGGAGTTCCGAATCTTGACACCCAGTTATTATAAAAGGCAAAGGCTACACTCTCAGATGTTATATTCTCCAAGAGTATCACTTCCATCCAGGACGTATATCTGTCAATGCAAGTGAGACAATAATAGTTTCCACTTGATGGAGGTAGTGGCCCAATTAAATCAATATGAATCACACTGAATCTTTCGTCGGGCTCTCGAAATGTACCGATTTGGGATTTTGTGTGCCTCGTTACCTTTGTTTTTTGATAATTAATGCAAGCCTGGGACCATTTTCGAACGTCCCTTTTCATTTCTTTCCAAATAAATTTTGATTTAAGTTGATTAATTGTAGCCTTTATACTTGAATGATTTAAATCGTGAAATTGATGAAAGATTTGAATTCGAAATTTTTCTGGAATAAACGGTCTTATATTTTCTGTTGACACATCACACCAAAGCATTTTGCCAGATTGTAATGGATATTGTTTAAATTTTAGCGATGTATTTTCTTTGCGTAGATTAAGTAATTCATCACTATTATTTTGTTCCTCTGCAATTTTACAATAATCAATACTTGTAACTGCTTCTATTCTAGACAACGTATCTGCAACAATGTTTTCTTTACCACTAATATGCCGGATGTCTGTGGAAAATTGTGAAATATATTGAAGCTGTCTCAGTTGTCTTGGCGAAGCTTTTTCATTATTTTGTTTGAAAGCATATACTAATGGCTTATGATCAGTGAATATATAGAATTCTCTTCCTTCCAACATATATTTAAATTTTTTAATACTCAAATAAATTCCAAGTAAATCTCTATCATAGGTACAGTATACCTTTTGAGCATTATTTAACTTCTTCGAAAAGAATGCTATTGGCTTCCAACAACTATTTTCACATTGCTGCAGCACTGAACCAATGGCATTATTAGATGCGTCTGTACAGAGCGATAATGGAAGTGCAGGGTTGGAGTAGGATAATAATGCAGCACTTGCTAAGTCTTGTTTACATCTTTCAAACTGCAACTTGGCTTCTTCTGACCAATCGACTTTCCTTTTATCATTATTTTTTAATCTTTCAGATAATCATGAAGAAGAGCCTGCGTAGAAGCTGCGTTCTCAAGATATCTACGATAAAAATTTACCATACCTAGGAAGGTACGCAATTCCCGTTTCGTCGTTGGCAGTTTATAATCTAGAATTGTTTGAACCTTTGATGGAAGCGGTTGAGACCCTCCATTAGTTATCCAGTGCCCTAGAAATTCCAATTGGTCAACTCCTAAGATAGATTTAGCGATGTTTATGCGCAATCCACAGTTTTGTAGTTTCTCGAGAACCAATTTTAAATGGGTTTCATGTTCTTCACAAGTTGCTGAAGCCACTAATATATCGTCCATCCAAATAGGGAAATGCAAAATCCAAGCCACGAAGTACTTCATGAATAAAACGCTGAAACGTAGCTGGTGCATTCCTAAGACCAAAGCTCATGACGTTAAACTCATAAAGTCCAAATGGAGTTATTATGACTGTTTTAGGCTTGTCCCCCTCGGCAATGGGGATCTGATAATAGGCTTTAAACAAATCAAGTCTAGAAAAATCATCTTTTCACTTAAAATATGCTGAAAGTCCTCTAATCTAGGTATTGGGTAGCGATCAGGTAAGGTTTGAGAATTTAATTTTCTGTAGTCACCACAAGGTCTTAATGTGCCGTCTTTTTTGGTGACCAGGTGAAGTGGACTACCCCATTGTGATTTTGATGGCCTGATTATTTCATGCTCGAGCATGAATTGGAACTCTTGTTTAGTTTCATTTAATCTTTTTGGATCCAACGGTCGAGCTCTAGAGAACACTGGTGGTCCTTTTGTTATTATAAAGTGCTTCACATCGTGATTAGCTTTCATTATTCCTACGTTGGGCCTCGTAATATCTGGGTAATTAGCCAATAGTTTAGAAAAATTTTATGTTGTTCTATAAGACCTAAAAGTCTCTTCGGAGATTGAGCAGATATCACCTTTCATTGTCAGGTTTGTTATACCGTCAATCAATTGTCTTCTATTAATATCGAGGATTAATTTAAAATTATTTAGAAAATCGGCTCAAGTATACCCCTGTTGGTTTTAGCTATCACAAATGGCCATTGGAATTGTCGCCGTAGACCAAGATCTAAAGATAATATTTGAGTACCGTACGTGGAGATTTCCGTTCCATTGGCCGCATATAGCTTGAAATCGTTCAGGGTGGTCCCAAATTTTCCTTTGAAAGGTATTAAGGAAACATCAGCTCCACTATCTACTAAGAATCGCATGCCAGTTATTTTGACACTTACAAATAAACGGCTATTGCGACGTATGTTCTGTCCAGCAGCAGAGTGCGTCGCACCACTTACTGCTGGTTGGAGTTTTCCGCATTGACCCATTCACATGGCTTTTTACATTTTCCAGGTAGGCATTTTTTTCCATACCTATAATGGAAATAGCAAAATTTTCGTTTTGGATTATATCCGCCCTTAGATCGGAAACGGGAGCAAGCATTGTAGCGATAATCAGGTGAACTTCGGTCACGAGATCTACCTTGATGCTCCATTTTCATACTCTCTATTTTCTGTTCCAGAGATTATATATTTTTAATAACATTTTTGTTTCATTCTCCGGCTTAGCTGCCTCGTAGATCTCCGCCTTGGGGTTTAATTCGGCTATTCTATCAGCCATTACTGCCAAATTGTCGAGCTCTTCCTCGCTAATTATTAAAATTTGCTGAATTGCCTGTGGTAGTTTTTCGAGCCATAGCGTCTTTATAAATTTAACGGATAAGTCCTCTGTTGCTAATGATCTCAATTTCTGCAACAGCTGGATAGGCTTTAGATCACCTAGTTCAATTCACGATAGCAGTTTTCGAATTCTTTTTGATTCGCCATCTTTAAATATTCTAAGAAGTCTATCTTTTGCCTCTGAATATTTATATATTTCTTTAGAGGTAATTATATCCCAGAGGTTTTCGACATACTTTGGGTCCAATTGAGCGATTAAATAATTGAACTTCGTATTTTCGGTCTTTATATTATTTATCAAGAACTGAGCCTCAACTTGATGGAACCATATATCAGGTCTTTCAATCCAGAAAGGTGGAAGTTTAACATTTACCTTATAGTTCTCAACTCTCTCAGTTTCATCACTTTTCATTTTACTTTTAAATTAACAAAAGTTGGGGAATAACACAAGAATTGTACTTACTCAATTCGTTGTGCTGGTTCTTTTGTCCGGCTCATCAATTTATGTGGTGGTTAATTAACAATAATCCACATAAACATTTCTTGCAAAATCAAGTTTCGTTTTATTGTTATCCCTAAGGTTATACCTTGTTATTGTAGTATTCTGTGTTTTTAATATAGAATATATCATCATCAAAAACAATAATAATACGATGTATAATGTAAACAACGTGTTAATGTAAAAATATAAATATAAAGTGTAATAAACAATTAGTAATAATAATTTCATCTGGTGAGTAATGTTTAATTAAATAATAACTATACAACATAAATTGGCGACGAGAATTTGAAAATATAACTGTAGCCCTAAAAAAACAAGTATGGCAGCCAACCTGACGCCACCGTTACCCATGAATATGAATGCTAGCAATTTATTTGCGGAATATAAGCAATGGATGGAATCCTATGCCATTTTTGAAATAGCATCTGGAATTTCAAAAAAATCGGATGAAATTAAGAGAGCAACTCTATTGCATTGTTTAGGGCCAAATGTACAGCGTATATTTTTCAACTTGCCAGATGAAAAGGAAAATTATGAACAAACTAAAATGGCTTTAGATAAATATTTCACACCTCATAAAAATGTGGTCACTGAGAGATTTAAATTTAGACAAAGAGTCCAGAAAGATGATGAATCGATCGACAACTACCTAATTTCTTTAAGAGAGCTTTCTAAATCTTGTGAATTTGGGAATTTAGAAGCTGATATGATAAGAGACCAAATAATTGAAAAATGTAATAACAAAAAACTTTAAAAAAAATTGTTGCAACAAGAAAATTTGACACTGTCAAAAACCATTGATATTGCTAGAATGTTAGAAATTTCTAGAAAAGAAATTAGACTTCTTGAACCTCAAAATGATCAAACACTAAATAGAGTTCAAAATAAACCTAAAAAGCACTATAATGCCAATAATTTCAACAAAGGTAGATTCACTAATCAAGGTACCCCATCATTTTCAGGTGCCTCAAAGCCTAAATGTTATCGCTGGGGATTAGATACACATTCAGCACAAGAATGTGGTGCTAAAAAAATGACTTGTTCATATTGCAATAAATTAGGACATCTTTTTAGAGCTTGCAGGAACCGCCCAAATCAAAATAATAATAGAAACCACAAAAGTTTCAACCAAACTAAAGTTAAATACTATAGAATAAAGCGTTAGGAGAAAATAATTTTTAATAATCGACTCAGTCGATTATTAAAAATTATTTTCTCCTAACGCTTTATTCTATAGTATTTATAATCCAAGGAGAAAGTTTCCATGTTTAAAAAAACTAAAGTTAAGACCATACAAGAAGAAAATAAGACTGAAGTAGATGAAAGTTCAGATGAATATACCTACTATACAGGTGCTGAAAATAAAGAAAAAGTGCAAATAGATGGTAGTGAAATAAATATGATAATTGATACAGGGAGTGATAGAACTTTCATAAGCTATAATAAGATGCTTGAATTATATGGCCATAAAATTATGCCAAAATTACATGACACCACCCGAACCTTTTTTGCCTATGGTCAAGATAGACCTCTTCCATGTTATGGTTATTTCAATGCTGTGATTTCTTGGAAAGAAAATTCATTTTCAGAAGAAATTTATGTGATTGATAAAAAAGTTGAATCTTTGTTGGGAGGCAAGGCTAGTTTTGAACTAGGTATAATTAAAAGGGTTGTTGTTGTTTCTTATCCCCTTGTGTAGAGATTACACGAATTCCATGAGTTCATGCTCCTCGAGCTGTTTTATGATGAGCAGCGGCCTCTCCCAAAGGTCCTGTTTAGTGCATCTAATGCAAGCCAAAATGTGTTCTGGAGCTGCAGGTTCCAAGCTACATTTTGGGCAAGTGGGGTAGATTTTGTTATTATTTTCTATCTTCAATGGCTTGAGATGGCCTGTTCTAAATCTTGTTAGTGTTGTTTGATGCTGTCTATTTCTGATGTTCAGAGCTCCTCCTGGGTTCACTCCACTGTACCAACTGTGCTTAGGTGGGATCCTCCAGTTCTTGTTTATTTTTGTTTTGGCTATTGTTTCTATTCCTTTAAAAGTAAGTTTATTTTTCTGTGGCAAGGGTTCTTTCGTGCCTTTTTTCGCTAGCACATCAGCAGCTTCATTGCCTTCAATGCCAACGTGTGAGGGTATCCATTGAAGGTGAATTTTTGAGGTTTTTGAGAGTTTTTGGAGATAGCCAATTATGTTCCTGCTTACTTTGTCTCTGAGTTCCCCTGTGTGACTCAAGTGTTGTATGGCACTTCTACTATCAGTAAGAATCCAGATATCTTGATAATTAGTATTTCTGATGGATTTTAAGGCTTCATAGATGGCTATAAGTTCTGATCTGAAGACTGAGCAAAAATCTGGGTTTCTTCTGTTCATTTTCTCAATGCCATTTGTGGTTTTGATGAGACAGCCACTGCCAGTGTGTCCTAGCTCGTCTCTGCTACCATCGGTATAAATAGTTATTGCATTTTTAGGAATGTTATTAATTATTTCTAATGATAATTGTTTTAAGTATTCTGGATTTTGGCATTGTTTGTTGGTGGGTTCATTTAAAGAGGCATTAAAAATAACATTTTGTAGTGGTTCGCATGGAGAAATTTTTTCTGCTAAATAATTTTTTTCTACTTTATATTTTAAAAATCCATTTCTTTTGGCCAGGTGGAGAGGGCCTTCTTTTTTGAGTCTTAGATTGGATTCCCAATTAAGTATGTAATTGGAAGTTCTGTGTTTGTTTCCATAACTCTTGATTTTGTTTATATATTTTGGCAGATTGTAGCTTCTTCTATCCTTTAAGGGCATAATGTCTGCCTCATAAAGTAATGCCTAATACCGTTAGGCAGGATTAAAAGGGTAAATCATGTAAATGAATCAATGTCTACTAATATAGAAACTCTTGTTCAAGAACATGAACATCTTTTCCATGGACTTGGAACTATAAAAGGCTATAGTCATAAAGTGACATTGAAAGACAACTATAGGCCCATTGCCCAGAGATGCCGTCGTATACCTTATGCAATGGTAGAAGCAGTAAATCAAGAGCTTGATAAGATGCTAGAGAATGGAATCATTGAAGAAGTGCATCAAGGTTCTGAATGGGTTTCTAACATAATAGTTGTTCCAAAAAGGGATAGTGAGGAAATTAGACTATGCATAGACCTTCGGGAAGTGAATAAAGCAATATTGAGAGAAAGACATCCAATTCCTACAATTGACAATATGTTACATGCCCTTAAAGGTGCTAAAGTATTTGCAAAGCTGGATGCAAAAAAAGGGTTTTGGCAGGTTGACTTAGACCCTCAATCAAGACCCCTTACAACTTTCATCACGCACCGTGGTTGTTACAGATTTTGTAAAGTTCCTTTTGGTCTATCAAGTGCTCCAGAGGCATATCAGAAAGGAATGGATTCAATTTTGCTTGATTTGAAAGGTGTAATTTGTTACTTGGACGATGTCGTAGTTTACGCCAAAGATAGACAAGAACTAGAAGAAAGGCTTAGAAAAGTCTTACAAAGATTTGATAAAGTAGGCATTAGGCTCAACAGGAATAAGTGCAAATTTGAAATGGAAGAATTGGATATTTTAGGTCACATTGTTAGTAGTGAAGGTATTAAACCTGATAATAGGAAAATAGAAGCAGTCTTAAATTTTCCAATACCAAAAAATATTGAGATGTTAAGGTCATTCTTAGGAACTTGTGGGTTTTTAAGAAAATTCATACCTAATTTTTCTAAATTGGCAGAACCTCTAAATAATTTGACTAGAAAAAATGTTAGGTGGAATTGGGATTTGAAAACAAATAAAGCATTTCAGGATCTTAAAGAGTCACTAACAAAAGAGCCATGCTTGGCATATTACAACTTGAACTCACCAACTGAATTAATCACAGATGCAAGCCCTATTGGTCTTGGAGCAGTATTAATACAAACACAACAAAATGGCATTAAAAGACTCATTGCATATGCCAGCAGATCCTTAACTGATACTGAAAAAAGATATTCACAAATAGAAAAAGAGACATTGGGATGTGTATGGGCAATTGAACATTTTAACACCTATATTTGGGGAAGGAAATTTGTGTTAAAAACAGATCACAAACCTCTAATCTATATGCTGAATCCTAAAAATGGAGCTGTTTTGCCTCCAAGAATTCAAAGATTGAGTTGGAGATTACAACCATATGACTTTGAGATTGAATTCATTCAAGGAAAGCAAAATATTGCAGATATATTTTCAAGACAACCTCTTTCTAACACAAGTGATGAAAAATGGCTGGAGAACTATGTTGATAAAGTCTTATCCATCACTTCTGAAGAGCTTCAAGCACTGTCTTTGAAAGAGATAAAAGTTTGTACAGAGCAAGATCCTTTGTTTCAAAAACTGAAAGATATGGTTCAAAAGGGAGTTTGGCCATATCCTTTGAATGAAGAATTCAAATGTTTTTATAAGTTTAAAGATGAACTCTCAATTTTTGATAATCTTATCTTAAAAGGAAGTAGAATTTTGATACCTTCAAAACTAATAAAGAGAGTCTTGAGAATTGCACATGAAACACATCAAGGAATGACAAGAACCAAACAACTGTTAAGAGAAAAATATTTTTGGATAAACATGGACTTTGACATTGAAAATTTGATTAGAAACTGTCCAATTTGTGTAAGGAATCAACCATTGATAAATGATCAACCATTGCAAATAGTTCCGTTACCATCAAAACCTTGGATGAAACTTGGAATTGACATAGTTGGTCCAATTGGCCATCATTATGTTTTAACAGTGATCGACTACTATTCTTCATATACTGAAGCAATGATAATAGAAGACATTTCCAGCAAGACAATTATTAAAAAATTGATGGAGATTTTTGCAAGACATGGTTATCCACATGAAGTTGTAACAGATAATGGCTTACAGTTTGTAAGTACATCAATGGAAAGATTTTTAAAAGAATGTGGAATCAAGCACATCAAAGCCTCACCCTATTACCCAAAAAGTAATGGGAAGATAGAAAGATTCCATAGATTTCTAAAGAAACAATTCAATTCAAGTTCTGAAGAAGGGAAAGATTGGAAAGAAGATTTATCCAGAATTTTAATGTCTTACCGAACTACTCCAAACAGATCTACAGGAAAGACTCCAGCATTCCTATTATTTTCAAGAGAAATCAAAACTAAATTAAGCTCACTTGTTAATGATGCAGAAGAAGATGAATCCAACATCAAAGAATTCAATATGGTCTACAAAGAAAAAATGAAAACATATAATGATATAATTCGGAAAGCTAGTCCTCATAATTTTGAAATTGGAAATTTAGTCTATGTGGCAAATCCAAATAATGGAAAACTTGATTCAAATTTCAGATCAGAACATTATGTCATTCTTGAAAACACTTCAATAAATTCTTTTAAATTAGTCAACACTAAAAATGGGAAAATAATTCATAGAAACGCTAAACATTTGAAACATGTTCCTACTCAAGAGACCAATCAAGGCATTTCTGACTTGATTCCAGAAGAGAGCCAGAAAAATCTTAGTTCAAATTCAACAAGAATTGAACACCTCAACTCTTCTGATGTACAAATAACAGATGATAATTCCTCAAACCAAGACAAGGACACTTCTTTAAACCGACCAAGTTCAAGTAGAACAGGGTCTACATTTAACCCAGTTGTTTCAGATAGACTTGATGCCGAGGCTCTTCACCAGTTGCCACCAGAGGTTTCTCCACCCTTGCCGACTACCAAGGAACCCGTGATCACCAGGAGTGGAAGAGTCGTCAAGCCATCATCAAGATATAAAGACATGATTCCTTTCATCTAAAGGAAGGAGGGAATGTAGTATTCTGTGTTTTTAATATAGAATATATCATCATCAAAAACAATAATAATACGATGTATAATGTAAACAACGTGTTAATGTAAAAATATAAATATAAAGTGTATTTGTTATTATATTCAGACAACAACAACAAAAAAGAATGAATACAATTAAATAGAAAAAATATATAAATTAGATGATAAAAATTTGCATATTTGCAACAAAAAATATGAATTTTAAAAAGTAAATAAAATTTACATAAAATAGAAACACAAAACAATAATTTTTACATGTCCCCTACAGATGGTTCAAGGCGCTACATCTGTGGTTATAAAACTGAGATATATAAATTATTGTAAGGGTATTCCCAAATATATATAAACATTTGAAATAATGCGAATTAAAAGTTTACTAATAATACAAATTTAACACACAGATAATGTAATATATTTTCTCTCTCAATATCATAAGTATATAAAATATTTAAATAATAATTTGTATATAAAATAGTATTTAGCATCAATTTATTAGCGTGATGCTCCTGTCGAAGGACTGACAAGCCCGAAAGCTTAAAAATAAATGTTGAACAAGAAACTTATCCCTGGAAGCTTTATTTATTTTATAATGTAAATTTATATTCATAATGAGAGTAGATGGCTTAGATACTATGTAGATGATTGAAAGAATTGAAGGAAGAAGAAAGAGAGGAAGAGCTGCAATGTGAGCTGGCTAGAAAGGGTCAAGAAATCCAAGGAAGGTCACTGGATGAGCTGCGATTGATAACAGATCAAATTGGAGAATATTTGTTCATATAGTCACCTAAAGTCGATGTGAAGGACGATAATAACAACGAATATGTGAAAATATTGTAATTTTAAAATATATAAAGAAGTATATATATATATATTATTTAATATATTGCTATGAATATATGTTTAAATATTTTTAAAATATTTTAAGTCTTTCTCTTGAATTTCATGCTTTGTAAATTTATAAATCATTTGGCTATGATAAATTTTTAAATTGAGAATTCATGTGAGAATGTGAAAAAATGAAATAAATTATAAAAGTTTTTTTAAAATGATTTTTAAACACTTTTAAATATAAAATGCTTTTTTAGCTACCACCATTAATAAATTAGATTTTTATGAATAAAAATAAAATAAATTTTTAACTTAATATGATTAGAGTCAAAAGGCGATCCATTAATTAAGATTATATAAAAGGGCGTACCTGGATCTGTAAAGAGAAAAAAAAAACTTTTTTTTTCTCAAAATATTTCGAGAGATTGCTCCCTCTTTATCAATTTATTGCACAGTCTGTCATTGATATAGAGGGAGCAATCTCTCGAAATATTTTGAGAAAAAAAATGTTTTTTTTTCTCTTTACAGATCCAGGTACGCCCTTTTATATAATCTTAATATGATTTATTATGAAGTAAATAATTACCTATTTTATATTTAACTAATTTTTTTACCTCTTCACTCAATATATACAAGCAATACTTGTAATAATCGTTTCCGGCCGCTTTTATTTTTACTCATATAAATATAGCTAATCAATATGGTAGTAGCTAAAATATTTTTTATTATATATTTTTAACAAAACTTTTAAAAGTATTTTTATTTATTAATTATATTTAGGCTTAGAAAGTGACTAAAACTTTATATTCTTAAGGATACTTCAAATTGTTTGTCTATCGCCTAATAGTCTCTCACTAACCTATTTAAAATGGCATTGAGTTAATCATTATTGAAATATTCGATTGAAGGAAGGTAATGTCCTATTCAACTGTGATGGTTTCCAGGTTTGACTTTTACACAGATCGAACTTTATTTCCAAATACTGCATGCTGTGGAAAATATTTTAGGATTAATCGAGCCGTTCTGTGTGATTTGTTTAGATTTATATTTTCTATGCTCTTATTAAAATATCTAGTTGGAAAATATTTTTACTTTGCATCACTGGCCTTTGACTATTTTCTTCTAAGCGATATGTAAGAGTATACGTACCGTATCATATAAACCTCTTTTTGGACTACCACAACAATTGGACTTTCCACACATTATTTGGGATTCTTGATTTTGAGAGGAATTCGAGTTAGTGCTTATCTTAGGTAAAATTGGCAGATAGAAGAAAATGTGTTTTTTATAAGATAGCTTGTTTTCTCTCTATATACAAGATCGTAGTTTATATCTTTAAATATATACAACAAAAACTTTATTAAGACCTTTTAGTCTTATACAGATTCTCCAAGCAGCATGTAGGATACATGCAGGAAAAAAGTAATAGTACCTTAATGGTAATATGATATTTATATACAAGAAAAATTATATAAAGACAATCAAGCTAATAGATAAGTCTGGGTAAATTGGAGGAAAAGAAATTTATTATACATGGATTTACCGCGGATTCTCTGCAAATGAAGGTAAAAAAGCAAAAGCTAATCACAATCAATATTGAGATAATGAAATTTATACATTGTAATTAAGTATCTTTAAATATATATATTTATAAAACTATATTAATTTTAAACTGACGAATCAATTAGCCCAATATTTGCTTAAAGTAATATTTCACGTCAAAGAAGAAATATACGGGTAGAAATCTCAGTTAGCAAAACAAGCTCGAAAGTTAGTTCACGCTCATGGCGCCATCTACTGACCGAAATATTTACTATTTTTCGTTTTCCACTTACCCCCAAATATCCTTAGCAATAAAAACGAGTTTGTTTCATTTCCCAAATTTTGTATAAATCTATATTTTAAAATGAAATATTTATTTTTAATTTGTGATATAATTTAGTTAGAAGAGAAAATTGCTATAAATTATAAAATAAGAATATAAACTGTAGCAATATTCGTTCCTTTATTCGTGCAAAGTACACGTTTTCTGATCTTTATAATCTTTCTACAGGCATAGCTATAAGTTAAGAGAAGAGGATCTTCATCTCTTAACTTCAATCCTGTAGAAGGAATATAAAGATCAGAAATCTTGAACTTTGCACGAATAAAGAAACGCATATTGCTACGGTTTATATTATTATTTTAGAACTAGCCGAATGACCCGGGCAACATTTTGTTCGACTATACAACGTTCACGAGAATAAATCAAACAACCATGGTAGCGGACAGCTTATACTCTTTAGACGTTCTATTTTATGTTCGAATTTTACGATTTTAAAAGATGGAAAGATATGTGCGATCGAAACGAACTTACGGGAAAAACTTGTCGTCATCATCAACGTTCATTTATCTCATACACCTGTAGACCTGAAAAAAGACTTTGAACTCATCGATCTATACCTGTCTACCTTCCCGAGAGATATCTCAATTATAATACTCGGCGACCTTAATGTAAGAGAAAAACCAGGTCGAACAGAAGCCAGAACGAAACTAACCGAATTAGAAAACTTTACTAGATTCCATAATCTCATCGATATATTTAGGATGTTAAACCCAAATGAAATTGGAACCACGCATGAAATCACAAGAGGGAACTACCAAACGAAAGATCGAATCGACTATATTTTTTGTTCATCGAATTTATTTAGCCTCTTTTATGAATGCCTTGTTGCCCCTTACCTCATCTCGGACCATGACGCCATCATAGCTAATTTACACTTGGATTGTCGTACCGAATGCTTGTATTTCATTAACAGAAACTTTTACAACTCGCTCGTCTTTGAAACTATTTTTAACTATGAAAACGATTTATTCCTCTCAAACTATACCAACCTTAAACCTGAATCGAAATGGAGATGCCTGAAAGTGCTTGCATATAGAATCGCATCTTGCGTGAGCCTCCCACAGTGTCTGCCTCGCCGAAGGTCTGCAATAACCTCCATCTATGATGATAATGGCATTCTCCTGCACGGCACGCGAATAATAGCAAACTACATATATGATTACTTTCGCGAAAGGAGCAAGCCTGACGTAGGAGTGAACCAAAACGAGATTTTATCCTATGTCAACGCTATCCCTGAAAACGTTATTGATTTTAATATGAATAACGAACCCTTTATTACGAATGAAGATATACTAGAGGCCATTAAAAACTTGCCAAATCGTAAAATGACAGGCGACGACAATTTACCAGCCGAATTCTACAAGAAATTTGCACATGCCACCGTTAACTTATTATTCAACGTTTTTGATCGCGCGAAAGAGGTTGGCGTCCTACCCGACTACATGAGGAGAGGCATCATTTTACTTTTACCGAAAAACGCGCGACCGACAACCATCCGAGACTTTCGCCCCATTACCTCGATGAACGCCGATTATAAAATTTTATCCAAAATACTCCTAAGCAAGATTAAGCCCTACGCCTCCAGCTTAGTACCGAGTGAACAAAAATATGCGGTCCCTGGGCGTTCCATTTTCGACATAATACCAGAGATTGAGAATAACATCTACAGAGCCAACTTGCTCGAAACGCCTCTCGCTCTCGTCGCCCTTGATCTCGAAAAGGCATTTGACTTAATCAATAGAAATTTTATCCTCGCGACGCTGCGGCGTATGAAGGTGCCAGAAATCTTTATACAATGGATTAACATAATATTTAACGAAAACGAAGCGAAAATAAATGTAAATAATGAAACCACGTCTGTTTTTAGCATTGAAACTGGAGTGAGGCATGGCTGTGGACTATCTGCGTTACTTTTTTCAATCGCAACTACCGGACTTATTTACAATTTGAAGGATTCACTCGACCCAACCACGTTATTTCGCGCATACGCAGACGATTTTATCTTTTTAATTAAAAACGATCGAGATTTTAATGTAATATACGACTGTTTCATGCGATTTCAAACTGTTTCTAGAATAAGGGTTAACTTTGCCAAGAGCACTGGCCTGTGGTGCGGAAGTTGGAGAGAAAGGACCGATGCGCCGTGTGGCTTTAAAATGAACAACAATCAAATTCGGATACTTGGCCTAATTTTCGAAAATAGTATTACGCCTTTCAAATCGCAATTAAATTCGTTTCAAACGAACGTCTTACAACATCTCTTAATTGCAAAAGACAAAATTTTATCTCTTTCTCTCCTTTCTAAAGCACAGTATTTAAACACGTATTTTATCCCTAAATTTACTTTTACAATCAACGCCGTTCTCCCGAACGATTCAATTTTAAACGACCTACAAAGAGAAATCGACTCTGCGCTCTACCTCTCGAAAACATGGACTGGTCTCCAAATAAACTGTCTGCCGATCGCGAATGGAGGACTTGGCCTTCTACACCTCTCCACGCAACGCGATCTTTTCGTCCTTAAGAGAATTCAGAAAAACGCTAACGGTTACCAAAATGAAAACGACTTTCTTTTTGAAAATAAAAATGCTACGAACTATTTGAATATTTTTAATTACGATCTCTACAATATCTCGTCGCCGCGGAATAAGCAAATTTTACAATGCGTAAAGAATATCGCGCCATCGTTCCACATTGATTTTACGAAAATGTCGCGTACGGACTACCTATACCTTACTATACACAAATGCCGCTTCCTAAACGATCTACGCCTCGAAAATCCAGCTCTTTTTAGCGTAAGAAAACTCAAAAGAATGACGGATTTTATTGATAATAACGATAATATGCGTCCAATTAACGAACTCTTCTCCCACTCAACCAGAAAACTGATGAATGATTTCACGAATATATCGAACTTTTATGAAAAAATGAAAACGACGAAATTTCTTCCCCACAACAACCGTTCGTGTATATACCTACCTATCGTCTCTAATAACTTCAATAAGCCCTTCATTAGATTGAAGAGCATGGCGCTGCGAAACACAATCTTTGTGACGAATCTTGATCTGAACTACGCCAACAATAAAGTTGAAAGATGGCTAATCGACCGCGCGCCCTCTTGGCACAAGAAAAAGAACATATACGATGACACCGCCTGGCGACTTAAACTCCGAGCCCTCCCTTACCCACGGCGTTTTTCCAAGAATAGCTGCCCTGCGTGCAATGGATCGCCTGATTTACAACATCGATATCTTGACTGCACAATTATACAGCCGATTTTAAACGACGCTATTTTGAAATGCTGTGCTCTAAAGAGAAATTACGTCTTTGACCCTATGAATTTTATCATGAATGATGATGACGACGCCATCAATGACATCCTTAACGAAGCAAAGTTCTATATATACAAATTATGGCTCGATGTAGATTTTTAACAAGTGTTATCCCCTCCCCCCCCTAATAACGTTTCCCTGTAAAATTTAGGAGTGTTTGAATAAAAAGACCGTTTTGCGTTTATATATATATATATATATATATATATATATATATATATATATATATAGCCGAGTGACCCGGGCAACGCCCCGGGTTTACTCGAAGGGCCCGCAGGTGAGAAACTATAGGCATTGGTTCCTATGCCTAAAAAATTATTTAAAATGAAAAAAGAAGAAAAATACTAACAAATCAGAAAATAAAAGTGCAAACAACACATCTACACTACTTCAAGAACATGAGAGCACATGCACTGTGTCACCATACGTGTACCATTCGTAAAGACCCTGTTTAGGATTAAAATATCTCCGAAGCATAACAATACAACCAACTCATGTTTGGTAAGCAATTTCAGGAAAGAAACTATAGGCATTAGTTGAAGAGTTTAAATAAATATATTTAGAGTGAAAAAATGACACAAATCAGCAAATAAAATTGCAAAAAATGCTACTATATCGCAGATAAGACAACCTATAAAAGGAATGAAAATATTTAAAGGACCTCATTAAAACTACATTTCTAGTTTTATATATACAATATAACCTCGATAATTCGACCATGTTTTGTTGTCCTGACCTACAGCCTATCATATAACAAACTGTAATTCAACACTATCGATAATTCGACCATTATAAATTTCAACAATTGTTTGTTGCTCAAATATAACCTCACTACTAAAAAGGTATTACAGAGAAAACGGCTGACATTGTAAATGTACAAAATGTATGTATAGAGCAGGGGAATAATAAATAAAGACCAAAATCAAATTAATTGATAATAAATAGATTATTGCCAAAAAAAATACAAAAAATATTTTTTTCTCCTTTCTTATCTTCACTCAATCATATTAGAGTGTCAAGCTTGTAAAGCTTGAAATTAACAACCATCATGATTGGGTGAAGTAGAATGCGTCTGCCTTTGTCATCAAGACTGGGAGCACTACTCAGTGGCAGGCCACTGACTTAGCTCCAAAAGAATGTATCCCTGGATTAGGAGCCCTTACAAGGTACTATCAGCCGGGCCAGCTGAGCCCAGGTTTTTTTAGTGAGCTTGTTACTGTTCCCCCTCCTCCTTTTTCATCCTGGCTTGGGACCGGCAAAGGCGGAGTTTTTTTTCTTTCAGGTGAGAAACTTTAGGCATTGGTGAAAAGTGTAAATATATATTTTGGAAATGAAAAAAAAAAGGATAAAATAAATCAGAATATAAATTTACAAACTATATTTCAGAGGAGACGATTTATAATAGGAATTCATTTAAATGACCTCATTAAAAACTACATTTTATATATATTTGGGTTAAACTTTACATGTATGCTATCCAAAGTTCGCACACTTGAAAAAGTCACATAAAGTCGTCTGTGCGTAAACACAGGCTCTTGTAGCAAAGGTTTGGCCTTGAGCCCTCTTTATAGTCATATATGTCAGACATTATACAGTGTGTTCAACTTTGGGTACTGTCAGTATATGTGCTTCAAGGACATGAGAGCACATGCGCTAGAACACCATACCTGTTCCATCGCAAAGATCCTATAGGCATTGGTGAAAGTGTTAATAAATATTTTGGAAATGAAAAAAAATTGCAGATATGACAACATATTAAAGGAATAAATTCATTTAAAAGACCTCATTAAAAACAACAATTCTATAATTTTATATATACAATATAATCAAATTAATTCAACACACGATAATTCGACCATTTTTGATGTCTCGACCTACGGCCTATCATATGACAAACTAATTCGACACTTTCGATAATTCAACTATTTTGGAAATTCAAATTTCAACAGTTGATATTTGTCTAAAACCTATATTATTAACAACATATTAGACTGCAGAGTGCAAAAATGTAGAAAATTGTATGTATATAATTGTATGCATATATTTGTATGTATATAATTGTATGCAAATAATTGTATGTATAGATCAATGAGTAAAATAATTTTTTTTTGCTTATCGCTAGTACACGTGGTACAGGCCTTGATAATCATGGTGGGTAGAGTAGGCGACTGCTTTTACTGTAAGTACACAACATGTCTAAACATGTGAAAAGCAGTTCGACTTTGCATTTACAAATGTGCCAGAGCCCCGTTTGATTACTTGCGCTTGCTGGTGGGGTTGGACTTTTGCAAGAATCGGAAGCCATTGGAGCATTTTTTTTTTATTTTTTCAGAAAAAAGTGCCCAATGCGGGAATCGAACCCGGGTCGTAGCGGTCGAAAACCAACGGCTTAGACCATCCTTCCACCAACCCCCAGTAAAATAAGTAAATAAAAAGAAGACCAAAAATAAGTTATAATAGTTTATTGAATAACAAATAAAATAAAAAATCTTTCAGGTGAAAAATTATAGGCATTGGTAAAAAAAGTAAACAAGAGAAATAGCATTTGGGGTTTTGTGTCTGCGGCGAGTCATATTAGCACGCCTAGCGGTTAGGGGAGTGAGTCTTCCACGGCCTTTTCGAGGCATGACAGAAGACGCTGAAA
Organism: Cordylochernes scorpioides; assembly: GCA_030710605.1. NCBI lineage: Eukaryota > Metazoa > Arthropoda > Arachnida > Pseudoscorpiones > Chernetidae > Cordylochernes > Cordylochernes scorpioides. The sequence goes on from CP092876.1 coordinate 56,163,904, forward strand.
AAAAAAGGTAAAATAAGAACCAAGCAGAGGAAAACTATAAAACTGAAAGCCAGGACAGGCATAAAAAGAAAATTCCAAGCATGTGAGGAAACAATTGAAGAAAAAAAAAAGGATTCCAAAAAAATACTGTAAAAAAGAAACCATACACAAAAAGCAACAATTGAGTACACAAATACAGCATCAGCCTATTTATGAGAAGAAAAAAAAACGACAGACACAAAAATGGAGCTAAATTCAAATGAAAAACTATAACAGATCAAGTAATCAAATCAGGCATTATGAAAGATACTGCAAAAAAGAAAATAAGACACAAAAATGGAGCTAAATATGTAAAAAACATGTATACAAAAAAGCAAAGCCCAATTCCAAACCCAAATATTGTTTTTATGAGAAGAACATCAACATAATGCATGATTACGGCAGTCCATAGCTTCCCTGACAAAAATTCACCAAAAAAGTTAAATATTCCAAAATATTTCTGTGTATATATTGCTAAATGTGTAAATAACATGTATATGAAAAAGCAAAGCTTAATTTTAAATTTCATTATCCTTGTCACAGGAAAAGCATCAAAATACTGCATAAGTACGGCACTTTTGCAGCCCCCCTGACAAAAATTCACTAAAAGAGTTAAGTATTCAAAAAAATATTTTGGTATATATATTGCTAAATGTGTAACAAACATGTATATAAAAAAGCAAAGCTTAATTCTAAGTTTTAATATTTTTTTATAAGAAAAGCTACAAAAGCAAATAGGGAGAAGTGGAGTCATTTAGCCATTTTCAAAATTTGATTATGAAAGAGTAAATAAATGAGTAAATAAGGACAGATATAAAGAGAAAGTATTGCTAAATGTGTAACAAACATGTATATAAAAAAGCAATGCTTAATTCTAAGTTTTAATATATTTTTTAAAATAAAAGCTACAAAAGCAAATAGGGAGAAGTGGCCCCATTTAGCCATTTTCAAAATTTGATTCTGAAAGAGTAAATAAATGAATAAATAAGGACAAATATAAAGAGAAAGTATTGCTAAATGTGTAACAAACATGTCTATAAAAAAGCAATGCCTAATTCTAAGTTTTAATTTTTTTTTATAAGAAAAGCTACAAAAGCAAATAGGGAGAAGTGGAGCCATTTAGCCATTTTCAAAATTTGATTGTGAAAGAGTAAAAAAATGAGTAAATAAGAGCAAATATAAAGAAAAAGTATTGCTAAATGTGTAATAAACATGTATATAAAAAAGCAAAGCTTAATTCTAAGTTTTAATATTTTTTTTATAAGAAAAGCTGCAAAAGCAAATAGGGAGAAGTGGAGCCATTTAGCCATTTTCAAAATTTGATTGTGAAAGAGTAAAAAAAAAGAATAAATAAGAACAAATATAAAGAAGAAATAATTAAGCAAAAGAAAGACATAAATAAATATTTCAATCTACAATTCGAAAAATAATATAACCTCAGCCTATTTATGAGAAAAAAAAATGTTGCCAAAGACATTAGGAAAGATAATGCAAATGAGAAACATACACAAAAATTGAGCTCTATTTAAATGAAAAACTATAACAAAGTACTTACAAATTATAATCATAATCAAATGAATCAGAAATTAGTAAAAATTAGTAAATAAGAATTAGTAAAAGGTAAACAAATGAACGCATTTCAAAACAAAGGAATTGATGATGATAAATGCAAAAAATCTACGATTGTAAAATAGATTAAATTAAAAAATAAAAATAACTGTTAACATTAGGAAAATAAAAACAGGCCTATCATACGAAGAAAAAAATAACGAAAATTTTGGTATATAGATCGTTATGTGTAGTTCAGAATCTTCGGAGGATATAGCTCAGGACTTTACAATGGAAAACTCTGTTACGGTATTATCTATATAGATTTAGTTGGTACAGTAGAATCTCTCTTTAGCGGACACCCCGCTAGAGGACACCTCTCCACAAAGGACAGTTTTTATTTGCAAAATTACCATTTTTACAATTTAGCAACTCTCCGGTAAGAGGACACCTCTCCCTAAATGACACTTTGGCTCTGCAATTAGGTGTTGTCCTTTACAGGGAGGTTCTACTGTATATCGTAATACCACGCCATGATTATCATGATGAGAATACTTGTATAATGAGTGTACAAGTCCTCCAAGCTTAGATTTGTTAAAAAAACTCAATCAATAATCCCATTCACGTGCCGTACATATAAGCATGATAGCACAGCACAGCATTAGATCAATGTAAGGTATTAAAGCAGTATGTTGTTTAAGGAAACTATTGGGAAGGTTCACCACTGATGAGCTAGCAGGCCCTTCCAATATTTTCCCTTTGCAGTAAAGTCAGTAGGAAGTTGTTTTAGTTGAAAAAGAAACCTGTTGAATAGTTCTTTTGTTATATGTAATTTTTTGCTTTAAAAAGGAAGATTGCGCTAAAAAATTTATTTAACCAAAATATAAGCTTTTGGCAAACCCTTTCTTTAGCCCGATGTACGATGTAACAAATAATAAATAAATATTAAGGCGTGTTTGCATGATAAGAAAAGTTTGCCCGTGGAAAACAAATCAAGTTAGAAAATAATTCAAATAATTCAATATTTTATGGTTTAAGCAAGGGTGGATAATATGTTGTGATGATGTAACTGTATGTTGAGGCTTATTGATCTGGGTATCTTTAAAATTTCCATTTCTTCGAGGTTTAATCTTTGGGTTTTGGAAGTTGTATTCTTATATGTGATTGTGGTTTTTCTGAAATGTGGGCAACTCGATTAAAGAGCTCCGTTTGGTCCCCGAAGAAGTTGGATGAAGAATATTTTAATTTCTCCGTGTGGCATCGAACCCAGGTTGAACGATCTTGACTACAGGACCAGCTGACTATCGTATTAGCACAACTACAAGTTTTGATAAATTCTTCAAGTTAGAAAACTTATCTTGGAAATCAAAAGTCTATAATTATTTTATATCTCTATTATATACGTATATACACTGGTGTCCAAAAAATAAGAAACTTTTGTTTTTTAATGATATGTTTTAAAATATACAACGCTAAAAGCTAAAAAGTAATTTAATTAGGTATTTTAAGTCGTAGAATTTATTTATCGCAACCATTCGATTCGGTAAATTTGAAAATATGCCAATATTTGCTTGTCTTTATAAGTGTGCTATTTGGCGTGTCGTTTACCCCATCTAAGAATTGTCCAATTATAATTTTATTTAATCCTTGTTAATTATGAGTTTACGAAAATTTTAGCAGATGATTTAAAATGGAGAGCTGTTGGAAGAATGGAGGCAGGGCAATCACAAGTTGAAGTAGCAAAATGGCTAAATGTGAATAAATCTGTGGTCAGCTAAATATGGAAACAGTTCGTTGAGACAGGAACCATCAAAAGAAAAGAAGGTTCTGGTAGAAAAAGAAAAACAGCTACCCCTGAAGACCGTTATCTGGTCGTAACTGCCAAGCGCCATAGGGAGATGACAGCTATTCAACTCTCTAATGAACTCTCAAGTGCTACTGGAACAAGAATTTCAAGACAAACTGTTTACCGAAGGCTTCACGAAGGTGCTCTTTATGCAAGACGACCAATGGTCTGTATCCCTTTAACCTCTGCTCACAGGAGAGCCCGCTTGAATTGGTGCTTGGAACATCACGCCTGGACTCATGATCAGTGGGCCAATGTTCTCTTCAGTGACGAGTCAAGATTTAGTTTAAACTCAGATTCTCGACGAGTTTTCATCTGGGGGGAGCCCGGAACCCGCTATCATCCCAGTAACATCAGGGAAATAGACAGTTTTAGAGGGGGCAGTCTCTTAGTCTGGGCTGGCATCAGTTCTAGCAGACGCACACCCCTCCACATTTTTTCTGGGGGCACTTTAACTGCCCAAAGGTACAGGGACGAGATCCTTGAGCCCTATCTAAGACCTTATAGAGATCAAATTGGTCACAATTTAATTTTTATGGACGATAATGCTCGTCCGCATAGGGCTAGGCTAGTCAATGAATATCTCCAGAGTGAGAATATTCGAAGGATGGATTGGCCAGCCAGATCTCCAAACCTGAATCCAATAGAGCATGTGTGGGATGCTCTAGGGAGGCGTATTGGAGCTCGTCACCCCTCTCCCAGAACCCTCGTTGAGCTAAGAACTGCTCTATTGGAGGAGTGGGGTTTACTACCCCTGGACCTCCTCCAAAGCCTGGTAAACAGTATGAGGGCTCGCTCTGAGACCTTGATAGCTGTTAGAGGTGATCATACTCCCTATTGATATCTTATTTCTTTAAGATCTGGAACCTTAGCTTTGGGCATGTTGGTAATAATCAGCATATTTTATAATATCAAATATTTTTTTTTATTTTCATATAGCTAGTCAAATTCTCCATAGTTTAAACTATTTGTACACTAAAATTTATATTTGTTAATAAATTAGCTTTTGAGAAATTTCAATATTGGTTAAGTTTCTTATTTTTTGGACACCAGTGTATATAGTTTATAACAAAAAAAAATGAAATCCATAAAGCAATATTGTAGCAAAGTATTTATTATTTTATTAACAGAGTATCATTTTTGATGTTTATATTTTACTACTCTGTAAACTTTCCTCATGGCTTATCTTTTTTTTTTTTTTCATTCATAGTTTGTTCTTGCCTTAAATAAATTGCTGTGTTATCCTGAAGTTTGTCTTTCCTAATTTTCTACGTGAGAATATGATAACATGGAAGATCGAAATTTATTTAGACATTACAGACCATCCGACCGAGAAACTTCATATTTTGATATGTTCACTGCCATGCCGCTAGGCAAGGGGTCGCGAGCCACATGCGGCTCTTTGGATGTGAAGCTGCGGCTCTTTATATAGTTCCATATGCAAATATTATTAATACGAGTGCGTTTTATTGTTGGCAAGAAAAAAATTGTGGCTCTTTAAAAACTTTGAAATTTTGTAAATTGTAATTTTTTACTCTTCCGACTCAAAAGTTTGTCGACCTCTGGACTAGGGGAATCACATATTCTTTGTTCCAATAGGGTCAACAGATATGAATTTAAGAAATTTAAACAATTTTTGACACGTAAGATTCTTTTAAAAATTAATCAATTTTATACTGCCCTTACTGAATGATAAAAGTCTACCTTCAGCATGAGTATAAAAGGAAAACTGCAAAATGCAATATTACAACGGTATGGTAGATTAAATTGGCAAAACCGCTGGGAGGGTTCACCACTGATCAATCAGGCCCTCCCATAATTTTATCATTCAGTAAGGGCAGTTGAAAGTTGATTAATTTTAAAAAGAATCATACGTGTCAAAAATAGTTCAAATTTCTTATAACAGATGGCGCGCTAATGCATCGTATTAACATATGACTTCATATAGCGTGCCATTAAAATGTAGGAAATGGATCTATCTTAGAGAGAATGTAAAAAATTATTTCCAATAAAACTAAAATATTCCTACTGTTCTTACCGCGATGAAAAATATTGGAAGTGCCTGGCTCATCAGTGGCAAACCCTTTCAGCGGTTTCGCCAGTTTAATCCACCATCCTGCTCTAATATTGCATTTTATGGCTTGTATAGCATGTATGGCTTGTATATCCGGAATTTTAGATAAATTCGAGTTTAAAATATTCAAGAAAACTATGGACATACATATTTAGACGAAAATACGAAATAAAAGAAGAAGAGTTTCTTATTTATTTTATTAAAAGAAACTCTTCTTCTTTTATTTCGTCTTTTCGTCTAAATATTACCAAGAATAATATTATAATCGTTATGGACATACACTTTGTGAACTATATGTAATATTTATATCAAACCACAAAGTTTTGGGAGGATGGTATTCATATACCAAAAGTGGCACCTCTCCCTTTAAATATGTGTTGGAACAATCCCCATTCGGTTCATCATTCCAGTACGACTCGTAGAGGTGGTGATAAAGAATGAGCCACAACAGCATTTTTGCAAAATTCAGACAAAAGCCCCTGTAGTAAAATGAGGTCCAGAGCCCGAAAGCAAGGTATACAGGTTGGTTTTTATCTGAATTATCCAAAACTGGTGTTGTAGCTCATTCTTTATCATTATATTATTGTGCTTTACTGGGATGATGAACAAAATGCATTGTCCCAATACATATTTAAAGAGAAAGGTGCCATTTTTTTGGTGCATAATAATAATTTATTTTTTATATGTTAAACGTTGCTACATTTATTTTTAATACATATTCTTCCTGCCTTTACAATTGAATAAAATCAACAAGCAATCCAGGGCCAGGTTTTTTGAAACTATTTCTCTAGCTTTCAGGACAACATGTCCTTCAACAGGAGACCTAGAAGTTTGACTTCCTGCCAACTCATCTGGAAGTCATATTTCTAGTTCTCCTGTTAATGAACATGTTGGCCTGAAAGCTAGAAATAGAAAAAAATAATTGAAAAACCTAGCCCTGGATTGCTTGTTAATTTTATTATATTTATTTTGTAATTTATTTTTCTTTTCAAAAGTAAACATTAATACTTGTAGGGAATATATGAGTAGCCATACTGCCGTGTATATGTCAGTCGATAGACTGTGCTAGGTGATTTTCCAAACATTCCACCTTCATATCCACGTCTGATTCTGACACCATATTGTGGCTACTAATTGTCTATTTGGTTCGTCACCTCTTAAATCGTACAAAACCAGTTCATCAAATTTCTTTTGGAAATAAAAAAATCTATTGTAACGGTAAGTTGAGAAGAATTGTGGTTTCTTTCTATTTGAAATCCCTTGTGAGCAAGTGGCTATTACTTGGGTAAATGTTCTGAAATATATTTTTCCACTCGTAATAAAATATTCCCCAATACCATTCTTAGTAATGGCACTCCCGACCTTCGTGTCTAGCCTCATATCAGTCTTTGTTATGGAATTTCTTTTTCCTACTCATTTTTGAAATCATGAAAGGTTTCATTTTCTTTCTTAAAAATAAAGAAGGCATATCCTGACCAAAAGCACATGTGCTTTATAGATGGAAGCGCGCCATCTAGTGGAACAGAAATAAACTAAACGGTGATTTAAGCTGTTCCCTGATATTTGGCCAACCCAATTTTTTGATAAATCAAGAAAAGCCTTGATTTATCTAGAAAATGGGTTGGCCAAATATCAGGGAACAGGTTAAATCAACGTTTAGTTGATTTCTGTTCCACTAGATGGCGCTCTTCCATCTATAAAGCACATGTGCTTTTGGTCAGGATATGCCTTCTTTATTTTTAATTAAACACCTGACCTTTTTTTCTATTGTTTTTCATTTTATTTCTTTTTTCAATTTGATATTGTTTGCGTTTAGTTTATTTACTGTTCATTCAATGTTCTGATGCGACTGAGAATATTCTCTCTTTCATCATTGCTCTGTTTTACATAGGTTCTCAATTATCATTGTTCTGTTTTTAATTAGATTTATCATTGCTGTGTTTTACATTTGTCTGTTATTCTTTTTTAAGCGGAGCCTCCACCCGTAGAAGTAGTTTGATTTTGAATCTTTCAGAATCCCGTTTGGCACACACTGGGGAAACCTATGTAAGAACCAGAAAGATACAAAGATGCAAACAGTGGTGATAATTCAGATTTATCGCCAACTCTGTAAATGTACACAACTCTGTTTTAAAGTCTGCAATTATACAGAAAACGATTATGGCATGGAAGTTGATGGTCGTTGTATTAGGATATTTCTTTGGTTTACTGAATGACGATGGTTCTCTCTAATCGGTTGGCCATTTCCATCCACATTAATAGCTTATATTGAACCGATAGTAACATTAAACATTATAGAAAACTATGACGAATCTAAAAATCTAAAAACAACAATAAGTGAATATAATTCGAATGATCCGGCTTCGTCCAGGATCTTTCCGAGTGGAGGTTTGCACAACGGATATTATTTTTAACAATTATAATTATTATGATTATATTATATATTATAATAGTAGAAGCAATTGTGATAATATGAAATTAATAGTTTCAGGGGCTAATTTGTAAAGGCTTTGAATAACCTATATTTTAATCTATAACTTCAGTCACCTACAGGTGAAACTTCTCAATGATATATTCTGTAATTTTGGCAGTAAGGTAATAAAAAAAACATTAAAATGAAAAAGAAATAGGCATCTCCTTATCGTGAAACTGAAAGTTGCTGGTGACTTTCAGTTGAACGATAAGGAGATGCCTTTTTCTTTTTCGGAATATTTGCACCTTATCCCAGTACAATATAATATTTGCACTATTTATTCATATATATATATACACTGCGTGACATTGAAAATGGAACACCAAGAAATAGTGGCCAGAAAGTGATGAAACTCGGCAGACAGAAAGAGATAGGAACGAACAATAAGTGATCTTTATTTCAAAATGATAGTCATAATACAGAGCGAGAACGGCGTCGGCTTAGTAGCAAGTAGGACTACCGCGGACGGCGATGCACGCAGCAACACGTCTAGGTAGAGAGTCAATCAGAGTACGGATGGCGTCCTGAGGGATGGCTCTCCATTCCCTCTCAACCATTTGCCACAGTTTGTCTTCTGAACGCGGCTGTGGCAAGGCATGCAAACGGCGTCCAATGATGTCCCAGACGTGCTCGATTGGTGAGAGATCAGGAGAGTACGGTGGCCAGGGAAGCATCTGTACATCTTGCAGAGCTTGTTGGCTAATGCGAGCAGTGTGCGGTCGGGCGTTATCCTGCTGATAAAGGGCATTGGGTACCCCCTGAAGGTAGGGGAGTGTCACCGGTCGCAGCACATCATCAACGTATCGTTGGGCCGTCATAGTGCCCTGAATACGAAGTAAAGGTGACCTGGAATCATACGCGATTGCGCCCCAAACCATGATTCCACGTTGTCTCACGGTGGGGCGTTCCACAATTGCTGCCGGATTGGACCTTTCTCCACGTCGACGCCACACGCGTACACGGCGACTATCACTGGACAAGCAGAAACGCGACTCATCTGAGAACACGACCCTGTGCCATTCCGTCATCCACGTCGATCTAGCCCGGCACCATTCCAAACGTTGGCGCCTATTCGGTGGGGTCAATGGCAGTCTTCTTAGCGGACGGCATGAGTGCAAGCCATTAGCAACCAATCGACGGGAAATGGTTCTGGTCGAGATGGAATGATCTAGGGTGTCTTGCACATGTTGCAGGATGGCGGTATAAGTGGCTTGTGGGGCCGCCACTGCTTGTCGAAGGATACGCCGATCCACACGTGCTGACGTCACTCTGGTTGCACCGACATTCCTATAAATTGCCACATTTCCTTGTTCCAACCATCTTCTTCACAGTCGGTGCACCGTGGACGCACCAAGGTGTGTATCAGCTGCGATTTGACGTATGGACCAACCTGCCCTTTTCAGTCCGATCACCATGCCCCTCGTAAAAGCGTCTGTCTGCTTGAACTGCCTCCGTTTACGATGACCTAGCATTCTCTGTTATTACACGTGTCTTTTGACACAAGAAACAAATTTCTACAATGATTTTCCTTGAAGAAATAACGACACGAATACTGTCCTTTCTGCAAGTTCCTTCCCTTATATCTTACTCCATGTGCGCACGAGAGCTGCGCATTTTACATCATTTGCATAACTCGGTTAGGCGCGTCTACCCTGAAATTTGCATAATTTTCTGGCCACTATTTCTTGGTGTTCCATTTTCAATGTCACGCAGTGTATATATGGATTACATTTAATAGGAGTTGTGAGGTGATGATCTATGAATCAACTTGCATATCATCACTCCCATCATATTCCGACCCCAAAATATACTAATTGTTCGTTATTGAACTAATTTGTATAGGTTTTGAATAGAATATGTGTTAATCTATATCTTGTCACAGCTATAAGTAAATATTTTCAAATCGCAGTTGTCATGAAATGAAATCATTAATACCTCATAATTTTTTACCCCGAAAAAAATCAAATAAATTTTTATTCGAATATTTTGCACATACTCTCTTTTTCAATTTTCAACGTCTTATCAAATTTATTTTTTGATTTTTGTAGCAGATTAAAATTAAATTTACCATTCAAAAGTTTATCAATTTTATAAAAATAAAACCTTTTGTATTTATGTGTTTGTGTGTGACTTACGATATTATTTAAACCATTGAATTGTTAAACATAAAATCCACAAAAATGTCGAGTTTTACCAATATCTGATTTTTTTGTGGGCGCCACTGTGACATTTAAAACGAAGGCAATCCTTCTTGCCACATAACCCTTGGAGCATCTGGTGTCCTCATTTATTCTCTTCACACGTATTTCACTGTGGTTTTGTAGCCATGTTTTTCCATAGGGTATTCATATAGCTTTTGGAGCCTCTGGTATCTTCATTTTTATCGTTATATCACTATAGTTTTGTGACATGGTTTTCCCATAGGCTGTTCATATAGCCTTAGGGAATCTGATGTTCTCATTTCTTCTCTTCACACGTATTTCACTGTGGTTCTGTAGCCATGTTTTTCCATAAGATATTCATATAACCTTTGGAGCCTCTGGTATCTCCATTTTGATCGTTATTTCACTGTAGTTTTGTGGCATGGTTTTCCCATAGGCTGTTAAAATATCCTTAGGAGATCTAATATTCTCATTTCTTCTCATCACCATTATGTCATTTAACCAAATCATACATACATACGTGTGATGTAGTCTTATATAATATATCATTAATATCATTGTATATTCTTTATAGAACGGTTATAAATCCCAATGTGATAAAAAAAAAGGTTGCTTAGGTGTTCTTCTTCGCTTCCACACCGACACCGTTATAAGGAGTATCAAGCATCCTTTGTAGATGTCAAACTGAAGTCGACATGCCGAAGGGAGGTTCCAACCCAGGTCATCTGCCAGATGGTACACAACCCGGAAGTAGTTCTAAAATAGCGGTAGCTGTGAGCTGTGAAATGTGTAGTTGGAATCGTCATGTTCTACCTGAGAGTGTAGTGCACTAGTATGGAGTCAACTACACACTACAGAGGGCTGGGGGGCAGATTTCGTGGCAGATGTTGGCCGAGGTCACGTCCGCCCACGCGGCGGCAGTTTTATTGGCCTACCTTTCCTGTCTGACTGCCTCTTTCTTCCTCTTCGGCCGCTTCTTTGTTTACCTTCCATTGGAAGCGGAGTGTAAACAACTTCTGTATATATATATCGCTTCTACATACGCCATGTTCTTGATAATAGCCACACTCAATTATTTTACAAAATGCATATATTGAATCAAAGCAGGCCAATAGTCATATCCACGATATGTCTTTTGCTAAAATATTTTAACTTTGCTTCTAAAATAATTCAGATTTTTTTTTTTTTTTCAGAAAATTAGAGAGAGGTGGTTTGTCATTTGATGGCATAACACTTTCTCTTCCAAATGAGATTAGAATGATAAAACAAAAATTATATTATACCTTACTATATTGAATAAAATATTTTTCTTATTTTTTTTTTAAATATATATATTTTATTTAAACTTAACGAGCTATAAATGTTAAAAAGGATCTGGTAAAAAGAGTTGGAATATCCATTACTGAACACCTTGTATGATCAAAAGTTCACTAGATTTTTTTATCTACCTTTTATTTAACTCCTTTATTATATGTTATCCTTTATGTGATCTTAATTATTTTCTGTAACAATTGATTAGAAGAATCAATATCATTGTTTAAATTGTCAATTGTCAAAGATCACTAGAGTGTAGCGGGGGTAGAAATCTCCCTGAAAGAATTTAATGTAAATTTCTTTTGAGAGAATTTCTCTATAAACATGGCGATTGTATTTCCGGCTATTTTAATTTCTTCTGTTTCAACCGCTTACTTGGAAAGTTGAAAGCATCCGAAGTGAGAGCTGTTATATTTTCTTGTTTGATATGTCCATTACACGGAGAGTCCACCAATATATCTCGTCGAAACTTGATCACCTTAAACACGCGGACACTTTGTCCAAGCCTGTGACAGCGTACTCCAATTCTGAGTTCACACACACACACAAGTTTGCACCACGCTGACGAGGGTCAACAGCCCGAAACGCGTTCGTGGTTCACTTTTCTTGATTTATCAAGAAATTAGGTTAGCCAAATATCACGGTACAAGTTAAATAAACGTTTAGTTTATTTTTGTTCCACTAGATGGCGCTCTGACATCTAGAAATATTCATGTGAACACGGTCAGAATATGCCTTTTTTATTTTTTTAAATATCAACACACACAAAGTCTTCATTAAGACACCAGTCTTATACGGATTCTTCTCTCTCATTGCCGGCTTGCAAAGATATCCTCACTGTTGTATATAACAATAATCTGACATGTGAATATCCGGCAGCATTGTTTGTAAACAACTTAGATAGGATAAATATGTAATTCATCTAGCGGGTATCTGTATTGATTGTTATTGTTGTTGCTTATTCCTCAAGTCGTTTAAACGATCTCCATTAGGTCTCATTGTCTCAGATTTCTATTATAGTCCTGGGGTTTTCCCAAAAGTATTTTTTGGAAGATTAATTGATTGGCTGTATTGATTGTCTCTATCTAAAGTCAGTAATGATATTAAATACGGTATATAGAATATGAGGTAAAAGATAAAATATAAACCGTATAAAGATACGACACTCACGGTGATCAATCATCATCATACAGTGAAGGAGAAAACGATGAATAAAAGTTATTTTTACTACTTTCTTCTTTGTAAAAGTGGTATAGGGACCGAACAACCACTTTCGACTTGATATGGTGCTGACTAAAATACTTTGTACTGAGGTAAGTTGGCTGTCGTTTACTTTTGAGAAGAACGCCTCTCTTAACTCCGAGTTTACTGTTTCATGGCGGTAGTGATGGTGCTATCTAACACCATTTACAATAATTTCCAAGGATACGTAAAAAGCTTCAAATGTGTTGCATAAGCACCTTCTATAAGGTTTTCTATTATGTTTTTATATTGTGTGTGAGCGTGTGATTGTGTACTTTATTTTTAATTTATAAAGAACTGTCATCCATTGTTAATTTGTATTATTGAACTAAGTTACTCGAATGACAGTCAGTTCCTTATTCAAGTTTTACCTAAATAATGATAAAAATTGAAATATATATGTGAGATACTATTTGTTTCCTTAATAGACATTCAACTCACCCTAATTTAAATAAATGGATACAATAATTATCAGAATATAACGTTTTATGAAAACTCTAAACTATTATAGACGCGTATGAATCTTTTAAAAATTAAACAATTTCTACTGCCCTTACTGCAATGGAAAAATTAATGGAAGATTAAACTGGCGAAACCGCTGGGAGGTGTTCACGACTGATGAGCCAGGCCCTCCTATTATTTTATCATTGCAGTAAGGGCATTATAAATTGTTCGATTTTTTAAAGAATCATACGCGTCTATAATAGTTTCGAATTTTCATAACAGATGGCTCGCTAATGCATCATAATATAACGTTTTATATAATTATTTTATCTATTTCATCAATTTATATGATGAAATCAGCTATTCTACATCCCTATTTTTATTTAAATCATAGAAAAACGTTTTTATTTAAATTTGACTATTTCAGCATGTTCAACTTACTCACTCGCGATGAGAATTCAAATATTTGGAACATTTTTTAATTAATTCATATTTCAAATAATAGAACTATGACCAATATGTATATGAACTATTACAATATGTATAATTACATAATGTGTGAATCAGAACTAAAAATTAAAACTAGAGAGACAACCTGCAAATTTGTGAATATTATTTGAAAATTTATTATAGATAATATAATGAATATATAAATAAATAAATACATACTAGTCTCTATATATATATAAAAATGAATGTATGTGCGTCTGTCTGTCCTTTATGCCTGACCAAACCACTCATTGGAACGCCGTGAAACTTTGGGAAGTTATTTAGTATAGTACTGGGAAGGTTTCTAGCAAATAAAATTTTTGAAATAACTTTTCGCCTAAAAATAATCAAGATAAATATTATAATTTATTTGTTATAATTCAACAATCTGCTCTAAATATTATCATGATGATACGATGATTTTGTAATGTAGAAAATTAGGAAAGACAAAATTCAGGATGACACGGCAATTCATTTGAGACAAGAATAATGATACAATTCCAAGGCAAGATACTATTCCTTTAACTTCCAATTACCGAGGGAACCAATTAATATTGATTTCATTCACCTCATCGAGTATTTTTAAAGGGACCGGGAAAAAATGTTCACTTTATCGAGAGATTCGTTAGACAAACCTTTACTTGGGTAAAACCCGGGCGAAGCCGGGTACGTCCGCTAGTATATAATGATATTTGAGGCATAATACTTAATTATAACATATAAATTAATGTTAAAAATAGTACAAAAGGGAAATATTACTTGAAGAAGGTGGATAAATTAAGAAAATGGCATCTCCTGTTTGTGCAACTAAAATTTGCTAATGGCTTTCGCCATCTGTCGGAATAAATCTCAACTAATCGTTGATGTTATATTATTCCAGATTCAGGACAATTCTGGTAACAAATAAACGATTAGTTTTTGTTCATTCAGATAGATGACGCAAGCCATTAGAAACTTTTAGTTGCACGATTAGGAGATGCCTTTTTTTCCCTTAAGTTAAATTAATATTTATCTTGATTTGTTTTTAGTTTGTTTTTTTTTGCTTGTAATTCCAAGGAGGTTTAAGATAGAAACCAGAATTTTAGGATTTTTCGATCTTTTTAGCTCTTGAAAAATCGCTAGTAAAATCAAGTCAGTATTTTCCGAGATGAAATGGTGCATCACCGACCGACCGACAGACAGATATTATATAGATGTGATCATTTGTTTTAAACTATCATAGATATCACAAAAGGAATAATATTTATTAACACAAAGTAATACCGCGCCATCTAAACATATAAAATGAAAACATTTAGAAGCGAATGTTTCTTTTGTACATATATCAAACTTCTACTGTCCTTACTGCGATAAAAAATATTTGGAGGGCTTGACTTATCAGTGGTGAACCCTCCCAGCGGTTTTACCAATTCAATATACCAGACATCTTTAGAGCTCCAATACTGTATTGGATAATTCTGCTTTTATATGCTACACTGAAGGATGAAATCTCAGAAATTGTATTCAGGCAAACTATGAACATAAGCTTTTAGGACAGTAGAATTACATATAATATTTGCATCGAGCAATGCTCTTCCGCAAAATATTGACCCCTTTATGATTTTTATAATTGCTTATAAATATTATCTAGGCACTCTCTTATATACAAGTGTATATAAGTATATATATACTTACTAATATTCTTATTATAACCCCCCTCCCATATAAATCTACCAAGATAAACTTATTATAGAATAAACATGTCTTATAGATAGGTCTGATTAATTTATTTACAAAAGTATAGGTTGTATGCTCCAGTAACCTTGGATGTTTATTAAGATATATATAAATAATAGTAAAGAGGACTATTAAATAATGCAATAGGTCTCTGGAGACGAGTTTCTTTTGAATTTTATTATTGCACCCTCAAGCTTTCGGGCAATTCCGCCCTTTTATACAGGAGTACAATGTGTACTATTTCATAATGCAATAAAAAAAAAATTGAAAAGAAACATCTCCAGAAAACTGTTGCATTATTTTAATTTATATCAAGGAGATTCATATCTATAAGGTTGTCCCAAATGTTCGTGTTTTTCTTAAAACGTTGTTTTTCTTATTACTTGGCGAATAATATTATCACAGCGAATACATAATAATATATAATACAATTTCTTTATACATAATATAAATACATTATACATAACGGCGAATAATATTGGTATTTAAATATATTTTTTTGCAAGTGTTTACGAACTTTTGTGACAACCTTGTATTGTAATAAAGAACTATATTAAAAAACTATTCCGTAATATAATGATCAATCTACCATTAATATCTAGCTTTTCAAATAAAATAATGTCATTTATATCCAACAGAGACTTCTAGCCAGCTGGATGGAAGTATACATTGGAAGAATTCGTCTGCCAAATAACAGATCAGTTCCATTCCTGATAGGTTGAAGAGTTCACTCGAAAATTTCAGATATTCTCAGAGCTATATTTCATTTAGCATTTCTCATTCATTTATGAGATAGGAAAAATCAAGTACATCATTAAAAAGTGGAAAACATGAAAGTTTGTTAGTAAAGTTGTTTTATAATAGCATGTAAAAATGAAGAAAACGTGTTTAAATGATCTTATTTATTAATAATCTTCACTTTTTCGCACTAAACGTACGAAGATTATGTTGAATATTTAAAGTATTCTAAAAAATTCAATTGACAAGGTGTGTGGTATCTCTCCAAGAGAACTTCCACAGGATTTATAACAACAGTCAGGTCTCAGATCGTAGAACTCTCCCAGTTTGCAGAAAGATTTGTGCAAATAATCGTTTTGTCAGAATTATTATGTTATAGCGTCCTCTCATTGATTCTCTTAACTAAGAGAAATAGGTAAATAAAATTTGGTGGCTTCGGACAGCTACATGAATTCGTAAATGAGAAAAGAAGATATAAACTTTTCAATTAATTTTGTAGATATATATATACAACTATCTTTTGAACTGGGAAAGAGAGGCAAGGTAATTTTGAGAGAATTGCTTTTGTATATTTGTCTTTTTTCTCCTTGACCTTTCTCCTTGTATATACCCAATTTGATAAGATGTAAAGAAATGTATTGACGCAAATATCCCTGAGTTTGGGATATCGCGTTATAGAGGATGTTAATAAAGTTAATAATGAGAAAGGCGTGGTTGCTGTATTTAATGATCTTATCATATGATCTTATCCACCCGTAGAGCCACAGAGGCGGGTCACAAGATTCTCCAGACGTCAGCGTATGTCAGCCGACGAGCCCTATCTCAGAAATCTCCGGCCTCTCTAGAAACTGGATTCCTCTGGTGGAAGATGTTGGACGGGATTTCTCTTCCAGTCGAACTTTCTTGAGTATTTTATATATCTGCATTTCTTCTTCCCGTTTCTGAATAATAAAATTTATATAGTATATTTAAGAATATCCAAAAGATATTAGCATACTAAAATCACTACCAATTTTTTAATTGAACATCCACGGGATTCAAATATGACTTATTTTACCATTAGCATTCAGTCAAATTTCTGAATTATAATTTTTTCAACGTTGATCTTTAGAATGATATTCCACTCAAGAAAAAAACTAATGTACGGTCTATAGCAACTTTCCAACGAAAGAACTATATCCTGTATCTATGGAAACCTTCTATGGAAGAAACTTGCCTGACGTCAAGTTTGGCCTCCACCGACATTAAGAGCAAACAAGCCAACATGGACGACTCAGGTAGCTGGCCATATCTGTATGCTTCAAGGACTTGGCTCGAATAATATAAGAGGACATAGGAAGAACAATATTAAGAGCTATACGCGATTATGATCATAAAAGGCATTTCCTGACCAGGCTCACATGAACCTTTTAGATGGCAGAGCGCCTTTATCAAGATATACCTGTTTTTCATATTATTACCAACACCTGACTTTTTTTATTATTTTTTTGAAATTATTTATTCACATATATAATTATGTGTGAAAAAGTAAGAAAAAACATATAAAGGTCAGGTAATACCCTTTTTATTTTAATTTATAATCATGTACCAAAAGTAACACCTCTCTCTTTAAAAACGCATCACAGCGAAGCATCTGTTTTATCATCCCAGTACAAAACATAATGATGGTGTTAAAGAAAGAGCCACAACACCAGTTTTGGAAAATTCAGACAATAAGTCAACCTGTATACTATGGCTTAGGTTTATGGCCCTTATCAGTACAGGGGAGGCTTCGATTTCATTACATCCTACGAGAAGAGTTATGAAATCGGTCGGATTGGCCAAAAAGGTGTTTAAGCTGGTGAAGTGGCAAGGGCGATTTTCAGGCTAGGACACAACATAAAGGTGCGGGAAAGGATTATATTCATGTACAAGTAGCTCCTCGCCTTTTAATGAGTGTCATACTCCGAAACAATGGTAAACAGATTGACTTTTTTATCTGAATTTGCCAAAACTGGTGTTGTGGCTCATTCTTTATCAACACATTTACGTTTTGCACTGTGGTGAAAACACAGATGCAATGTTTTAATGCATTTTTAAAGAGGGAGAGGGGTCACTTTTGGTGCATGCATAACATCTCCTCCTGCAACTTTAAGTTATATATAATTATAGAAAAATTATATAAAATATCGCATCTCAAACAAACGTTTTTTCTTTCCCAAAGTTTCGCCGACTTTCCGCTTCTTCCCTCTCTTCTTTATTTAGCAGTTGCTTAATTTAGACCGAGATGGAAATATTTATTGCACATATATACCAGAAAAATGATATTTTTCCAATATATTATAAGAAATTATTATTAAAATAACAATTTGAAATAAGAATATAATGTATCGTAAATATAGAGGTTGCCTGGCCAGCATTCTTAATTCTTCAAATTAAATATACTTCGGCCAGTAAATCTTTTTATTATCTCGACGTTTCGACAAAAAATATTTTGTCCTCGTCAGGAGCGAACAAAAATTAAAACATTTGGCAAAGCGTTAAAAATTATTATTAACTCTTTGCCAAATGTTTTAATTTTTGTTCGCTCCTGATGAGGACAAAAGATTTTTTGTCGAAACGTCGAGATAATAAAAAGATTTACTGGCCGAAGTATCTTTAATTTGAAGAACTATGAATATGATGGTTATAGTATTAGAAGGAATTATATATACATATATATACCCCCTGTAAATTTTCATACATTTATTGCTATATATTTAATTACCACAATAATGGAACACACATACGCTAAATATTTGCCAAATTAATGTCTATGAATGTAATTTCAGGTTGTATATAAGCACAAGGAAAGTGTAAATAAGAAGTTTTCTTGAAATAGTTCTCCATTAAACAAGTCGTTTTGTTTAGAAATCTTGCGAAATACAAAGCAATTCATAGGAAAGTCATTTATAATAAAACACTTATTTTGGTTATATTATTCTTTATCTGTATATCTTCCACAGAATTTCGTCCAGGCTAATCGCCATCTTTTCAAGGAGAACGCCTCTGGAATATTTCCTTTCAATGGTGTGTATGAGGACCAGGACCTTTTTAAACAAAAGTGTCGGAAATGGACAATTTTGCATAACTTATTCTTTCTTCTGATTATTTTTATATATTTATGAATATTGAAATTTGTTTAATATATTTAATGAATGAGTTTAAAACTATTGCTATAAATTTCTGACATACTTCTGTTTATATTATTTTTATACAAGCAATGAAAACATTATGGCACGAATGTTTATTTTAAACATTAAAAAACTATTCAACTGTCCTTACTGCGATGAAAAAATATTAGAGGGCTTGGCTCATCAATGGTGAACCCTCCCAGCGGTTTCTTCGCCGATATAATCTACCAAACCGCTTCTTTAGAGCTCTAATACTATATTGTACGATTCTGCTTATATATGCTACACTCAAGGATAAATCTCAGAAATGGTATTCAATTAAACTATGGAAATAATATTTTAAGATAGTGGAACTACATATAAATATTTGCATCGAGCAATGCTCTTTCGCAAATTATCCTCGTTATATGCCCAAATTTCTATATTTTAAAAAATATATTGATTGCTTGTCTTGACCATTACGAGCGATAGATAGCTTTTGAACTGTTGAAATCCAGTATATGGCCTATTGAATGGTCGAAATAGGGGACTGTGGTTTCTGAAATCTATTTTGTGTAACGGTTGATTCGTTCTTCCAGGAATTAGTTTCATTGAAACTGACAGGATTAACTTAAAATGTGCGGTGTATGAGGTTTGATTTGTTATCTT
Source organism: Cordylochernes scorpioides (assembly GCA_030710605.1). NCBI lineage: Eukaryota > Metazoa > Arthropoda > Arachnida > Pseudoscorpiones > Chernetidae > Cordylochernes > Cordylochernes scorpioides. Next base: position 56,183,768 of record CP092876.1, read on the forward strand.
GATTGGAATTGTGTCAAGATGGCGGAGAATACTTCTTAGATTAGCTGGAGTATGATATCTTGTTCTGAAATGTCGTAATTTTACTTCCCTACAGTTATGGAATTGAACAATTAGGAAGAATGTGTAACAAAACCACGCTATATCTTAGATTGAAAAATCGATGTATGTATAAAAATCGGATGTTCAGGAGAATCTGTTGGAATTTTTGGTGCCAGTGACTCCCTTTAAGATAACATCGATATGATAGAAGTGGAGGAAACATGTCAAACCACATGTCATCGTCAGTCAAACAAGATACAGTCGTGTAGGATGAACATTCCAGACATGTGTCTTCACGTAAATGTTGGGAGCCAATCTTGTATTGCAAACACAAAACCATCAACCATCCTATACTCTCATTTTTATTTAAGTAAAATAAACTCGTTTTTATATCAATTTGTTTATTTCACTGCAAAAAGAGTAGGTGGACGAGTGGGTAAAACCCTTGATTCCCGACATTGTGAACCGGGATCGAATCCCGCATTGGATCCTTTGTTTTAATATGTAAATAACCTTCACATATTATTCATTGTTGTAAATATCATAATCTAGGTTTATCTTTTTGAGCGGCACCTAGTAATGTTATTTTGTATCCAGATTTCACTGCATTTTCAACTTGCTCACACTCGCGGTTAGAATTTAATTATTTGAAAGATTTTTTAAATTGGTTCATATTTTATATAATAGAACCGTAACACCCATTTGATTAAAATATTAATAATTACATAATGTGAATCTCAGACCTTATTTCAAAACAATGAAACCTAAATATTTGTGTGAACGCTTGTAAATATTTATTATAGATAATTATAGATGATAGATAATTAAAATAAACATATACATGATGATATTGGAAGCAGAATACTTTAAAACATAGCAGATCAATTAATATTTATGTTGAATTTTTGTCAGTTTTTACTTGTAATTCCAAGGGGCTTTGAGATAGAAACATGAATATTTGTATTTCTTCCTTATTTGAGGTCATGGAAAAAATAATGAAAAAATCAAATTTCAACCTCCAAGCAGTTCCAGAGTAAAATCGTGCGTCATAGATAGACACACATATCGTTTTTATATAGAAAAATAGAGCCCTTGTAATTTCTTCATACATTTTCATATATTGTGAAGAAGCTCAGTGATACAAGAATTACAGCTGTAGATAAAAATAAAGAAACAAACAACTTACCAATATGTGGACCAACCAGGATACTATATATACTAAGTATATATATATTCGAATTAACTAAGAATTAATTGTGTAAAAATAATATATATGTAAATATTCCTCCATTTTACACTATATTGTCATTAGTATAAGCTTTGAAATCACACACTATTTTTTTTTCACACACTCAAATTTAAATAAATCATTATGATCTCTCTTAAAGAGAGAAAATAGGAGAAAAATAGCTTTTCTTTCTTTACCTTAGATTATATTTAATTATTGAAAAATTAATGTATCATGGTACTGTCTTTGCTCTTTTCTATAAACTTCTCTCTTCGGTTATTCCTTTTTTGCCCAGCATATGACGAGTAAATGCCGAATCTCCGCTGGAGTTTTCTCAATTTTATCTAATTATTTATTAAATATTAAAAACAAACCTCGTGTATGTTCTAACTTTATCTTAATGGTATTATATATGTAAGAGAGGGGACTGACCTGCCGTGGAAGAGTGGAAGAGGAGCAGGGCAGAGACCAGCCCCAGCAGGCTGGGGGCCCCTGACGTATCCATCTTGACCGGCGGGCGACACCGGACTGACAGCTCTTTCCTTGACCACCACCGCCCTCTTTTCTTCTTACATCACCGCGCGCTCTCCTGCATCTCCAAGTATCCTAGTGACACTGTACTTTATCGTAGTGGAACTATACTTATTTACATGTCGTAGTGGAACTGTACTTATTCACCTATCGTATTAACACTATACTTATTCACATATCGTAGTGAAACTATACTTTATCATATTGAAACTATACTTATTTACATATCGTATTGAAACTGAACTTATTTACATATCGTATTAAACTATATTATTTACATTTATGTCCAAGTATATTCATGAGCCCCAAAAGTGTCTCTCCCTCTTAAAAATAAAATTCCAAAACAAGGCATTTTGTTGATATTCCTTGCGCTGAATGCGCAGAGAAAGAATCGAACAAACAATTCGCCTTATGGTATCCATGTTTTATAATTTTGTATTCGATAGGTTGTATAAGTTAGGTGGTTGATATGATTATATTTTAATTTTTTAGAAAATAAATAACACACACATTTTGAAATGTGAAGGTAAAATATGTTTTTTTCCTCAAATTCTGTTGTGATACCAAATACTGTGAACAAAATCATATAACATATTTTGTTAACCCCATTCTTTCGGTCTTATAATCATTATTAATCTATTATGGATGATACGGTTTCTATTTATTCATAGAGCGTTTTTCTTTTTTTCCCCCTCTGTGAAATGTAGAACTTAAAATACAAGATAATAATACAATCTATTATATATATTTATTTATTTATTTCCTCTCAAATTTACAGTGTACCATTCGAGCATAGAGCTCACGAGTCACTTTGTCGTGGATGTTAGGCATCAAGAATTTCTAATAAATGGCCTTCAGAACTGACTGGAATATATATATATTTGTTAGCGAGTTTGGGTTAAAACATTTATGGGGGTACTAACCCCAATAATGAGTTGTTTTTTTATTGAATATATAGAACATCTGTTATGTAATGAACTAAAATTGCTATTTTTAGTAATAGGGTTTCTTATTATAGTTTCATTTTTTGGAGTATTATTATATATAGTTGGAGAGGTTAGATTGACCAAATCTAGCTAAGCTCCCCTGGCGGCGCCACCCCCGGTGAGAAGCGGTACGCCTCCGGTGTTGGTGACGCAGAATCAGAGGTGGTGCGCATGAGCGGCGGAAAAAGAAAGCAGAAGGAACTTTTACCAAGAAGAATAAGCGACGCCATTTAAATGCGCGTCAAACATTTTTATATTTAATCCTTATGTTTTAATTAAAGTACCTAAATTTAATCCAATGTCAGTCGTAAATTATCCAAGTTAAGTACACTATTTTGAACATATATTTAAGCAAGTTTTTCTACCAAAATGTTTATAAATAGTGTTTTTATTTACCGATAAGTTTTATTACATCTAGGTTTTTTTTATCTAAAAGTTTTATTACCAACAAGTGTTTTTATCTATAAGTTTTATTATCACTAAGTTTATTATCTTAAAGATTATTTATCAAAAGAAAGATTTTCTACCTATTAATTAAGCACAAGTAAAAGTTATTTTTATCATTTATCTACAACATAAATTCTGGTCCCTCGAGCCGGATAATTATTGACGACCTATTGGATTAAAGAAATAAATAAAGATGCCTAAACAAACAAGTAAAGTTACATCTAAAAAATTCTATTTCGAAATATCGAAGCTTGATGACCTAAAGATCGAATTAGAAAATGTAGAACCTCAAAATAAAGGTTATTTAAAGGTACAACTGGATAATATAAACAAAATTAAAGAAAATATTGAAAATTATATGATTGCATTAGTTGATTCTGATGAACATGAATCACATATACCTATGTATAAAGAAGCTAATAAAGATATAACTGAATTACAATCTACTTTATTAAATTATTTAGAATTAAAAGAAAATATAAATACTAAGATGGAAGAAACTAAAATTAATCTCCCTAAGTTTTCTCTACCCTCTTTTAAAGGTGATCTTGATCAATGGTTGGATTTTAAGACCACATTTGAAGATACCATTATAAACAATTTATCTTTAAATAATATTCAAAAGTTTAAATATCTACAAAGTTCTCTTTCTGGAGATGCAGCTAGCATAATTAAGGGTTTTTCTTTAACTCCTGACACTTTTGATAAAGCTTGGCTTGCTCTCAATGAAAGATATCACTGTACAAGAGACCTAGCCTATAAATATTGTAACAATATACTGAATGTCAAGTATATAAAAGTAACCAACTCAAGGAATATTATTGAACTAATTGATACTGTTAAGTTGAATTTAAGAAATTTAGAATTGTTAGGAATTAATGAAGAACAATCAGGAAACATGCTTCTCACTACTTTTATTTTAAAGAAAATTGATAGCAACATGAACAAGGACTTTGAACTTTCATTAAAGGAAATACATTTCCTACTCTTCAAGACTTATTAACATTTTTAGAAAAGCATAGAAAGGGATTGGATCACATTAATGGAAAATATATCACAAAGAAGATAATGTTAGGAAGACCTTTAAAACTTATCAAGTAAATACTAACATAATCAAATGCACTTATTGTAATTCATCTCATAAGTTAGGTACCTGCCAAGAATTTGCTAAGTTATCTTTAGATGATAGGATCAAATTTGTAAGAAGCAAAAACCTTTGTATAAACTGCTTAGGTGTAAATCATTATGCCAATCATTGTAAAATAACTGCCACTTGTAAAGTCTGCAACAAAAAACACCATACTACCCTTCATAATTATAATTATCAAAGACGGCAAGGTTCTATTTCAACTACCGAACATCAAGCTGATACAAGTGTAGAACAAAACCAGCATCAGACTGTAAACCACACAGTTCTATCTAACAATACTTCAATCCTAGAAACAAATATTTTTCTCTCTACAGCCTTAATAAAAGTTTTTAACTCAAATAATGATGAGCTAATGTGCCGAGCCCTGATTGATTCGGGTGCTCAAAAATCTTTAATAACTAAGACACTTGCAGACAAATTAAATATAACTCAAGAACATACAAAAGTAAAAATTGCAGGATTTAATTCAACCATGCAATCACAAGTTAATAAGATAATAAAGATAAAACTTTCTTCCATTTATGATAATTTCAAGTTTGAAACTAAAGCTCTAATTGTTAAAGACCTATCGAACAAAATACCTAATTTTTATACGCATAACCCAGTTTGGCCTCATTTAAATAATTTGAAACTTGCTGATCCTGAATTTTATATTCCTAGACTTATAGATATAATTATAGGAGCTGATTTATATTTAGATCTTATTGAACCAGGTTTAATTAAGGGTCCAAGAGATGCACCCTCAGCTATGAATTCAAAGTTAGGTTGGATCATTTCAGGTAGATCAAATATGCCCAATAACACTACTAGCACATCCATTCAACAAATACATGTTAATCATTCTTCAGCTGAACTAGATGATATTGTTAAAAAATTTTGGGATGCAGAAAGCATTCCTACGCACAAGGAAGAGTTGAACACAGAAGAATTAGAATGTGAGAATATATTTAGAACTACAACATTCAGAGATGAAAATGGGAGATATGTAGTTTCATTGCCATTTAAGCTTAACTATAATAAAATTAATTATCAATTAGGAGATTCAAAATCTCAAGCCTTAAGAAGATTCCTTTCTTTGGAAAGACGCTTCCATCAAAACCCTGTTTATTCACAACATGTGAGAGAATTCATGCAGGAATATCTAAATCTTGGCCATATGGAAGTTATCAATGAAATTGAACCAGAGCAACCATCTCATTAAGTTTATTATATGCCGTATCATGCAGTATTAAGAGATCAAAGTACAACAACAAAACTCAGGGTGGTGTTCGATGCATCGGCAAGGACTAGCACTGGGTTATCATTAAATGACTTACTTTTTTGTGGTCCTAAACTACAAGAAGATATCTTTAACATATTAATAAAGTTCAGAACCTATTCAATAGCACTTACTGCTGACATAGAAAAAATGTACCGGCAAATAAGATTAAACCCAGCTGATTGTTGTTTTCAAAGAATTTTATGGCGAGCATCTCCTAACGAACCAATCAAAGAATACCAATTAGCAACAGTGACTTACGGCACAACCAGTGCACCATAACTAGCTATAAAGACCTTGAAAACATTAGCTCATGATGAACAAGAACAATTTCCTCAAGCATAAAAAGCAATTTTAACCAATTTTTATGTTGATGATATGCTCTCAGGAGCAAATTCTTTAGAAGAAGCTAAAGATCTTATTATCCAGTTAAATCAAATAATGAGGAGAGGAGGTTTTCATTTAAGAAAATGGGCCTCAAATGTTCCAAAAGTCCTCGAAGCACTTCCAAATGAAGATAAATATGATATCAGTATGGTTCCAATTGAAAAAGACTTAACTATAAACCTACTAGGACTTATCTGGAATGCAACTAAAGATGTTTTTAAAGTTAAGGTACAAGATACCATGGATGTAAAAACAAAAAGGCAGTTGTTATCAGTAATAGCTCAATTTTTTGATCCCTTAGGAATTATATCTTCTTCCATGATTTTACTCAGGGTGTTAATGCAAGATGCTTGGAAGCTCCAACTGGATTGGGATGATTATCTACCTGATGATATAGTAAACCTATGGGCTCAGTTTAAAAAAGAAATTGGATATTTATCTCAAGTTATGATCCCCAGATATTTAGCTATTATTCCTAAAGAGGATGAAGTCCGGATGCAACTTCATGGGTTCGCTGATGCTTCAGCTAAGGCTTATGCTGCAGTATGCTATCTGAGATGTGAAACACAGAATGATGTGAAGATCCAGCTTCTAGCAGCCAAAACAAGAGTTGCATCTCTCAAGGCCCCTACTCTTCCATGCTTAGAACTCTGTGCAGCTCATCTGTTGAGTCAACTAGTTGATTCAATTAAGTTAACACTTCCATTCCAGATAAAAGAGACTTTTCTTTGGACAGATTCTAAAATCACTTTGTGTTGGATACAATCCAATCCTTCAAAATGGAAGGTTTACATATCAAACAGAGTTGAGAAAATTCAAAAAACTTCTAGAGTTGATCAATGGCATCATGTTCCAGGAGTTGTAAATCCAGCAGATTGTGCAAGCAGGGGAATAATGCCAAGTAAGCTTGTTGATCACTATTTATGGTGGAATGGACCTTCCTGGTTGACTACATTTGATTCAAGAATATTAAGCAATAAGGCATCAGTGGTTGAAGAAAGTGAAATTGTGCAATCATACGGAGAACTAATTCAAATACACTATTCAAGTGCGGAAGATGTCAAATCACATAGTTTACCCGATTCTATTACAGGATTTTCTTCTTATAGCAGAATGAAAAGAACTCTAGCATGGTGCTTAAGATTTATTAATAATTCTAGGTATCCATCCAATAAATTTAGTGGAACTTTGACAAGCAAAGAAATTAGATCATCAGAGTTAAAAATAACCAAAATTGTCCAAGAATGTTATTTCTCAGTTGAAATTAATGCCCTTTTAAGTTCCAAAGCATTACCAAAGACCAACAAACTTTTATGTTTAAATCCATTTATTGATCAAAATGGCATTCTAAGAGTTGGAGGAAGGCTTAAACTGTCTTCTCTGTCTGAATTACAAAAACATCCGATAATTCTTCCGCCCAAGTCACATGTAACTGAACTCATCATAAGACAATGTCACCAGGAGCATTTTCATTCAAGTTTCAACTTAACCTGCTCAATTCTAAGGAGAACATATTGGATAATTAATGGAAGATATTTTGTTAAACAAATTTTGAAAAAATGTGTTCAGTGTTTCAAAGTCAATGCCCGGCCTAATACACAACTAATGGGTGAATTGCCTTCTTCAAGAACAACCTATATTAGGGCCTTTGCAAGAACAGGTGTTGACCTAGCAGGTCCAATACTGACAAAACCCAGATTACCAAGATCCCGAGTTAAACTAAAATCTTATATTGCCCTTTTCGTATGTTTTGCAACAAAAGCAATTCATCTTGAATTAGTGTCAGATCTTTCAACCGGTTCATTTATCGCAGCATTAAGAAGATTCACATCAAGACGAGGTACTCCCTCAGATATATATTCTGACAATGGAACCAATTTTAAGGGAGCAGCTAAATTTCTCAATGAACAATATGCATTGCTACATGCTTCTGAAATACAAGTTACATAACATATTCAGAGATTAATTGGCATTTTATGCCTCCCCATGCACCCCATTTTGGGGGAATCTGGGAATCAAACATAAAATCTGTAAAAATGATACTCAAGAAAGTTATTGGATCATCACTGTTAACCTTTGAAGAACTCACAACCTTTCTCACCCAGATTGAAGCAACACTAAATCAAAGACCATTAAACCCCTTAAGTGAAGATCCTAATGATCTTGAAGCTCTAACTCCAGCACATTTCCTTTCAGGCCCAAGCACATCTAACTTACCAGAGACAGACAACCAGCAAGCAAATTTAAGTATTAACCTATCGGCAAGATGGAAACATATCCAAGAATTAAAAAATATATATTCATTTTGCGTTGGAAAAAAGAATATGTCATAAATCTCCAGAAAAGAGGAATGTGGAAATCAGCCAAACCAAATGTAAAAATTGGAGATTTAGTCTTGATAATGTAACAAAGCATCAGTTCTTCTTCATGGGTATTTGGTAGAGTATCAAAAACCTTCCACGGTCCAGATATGCTGGTCAGAACTGTAGAATTGCGTACAGGTAAAGGACTACTTCGTCGTCCAGTGAACAAGGTAGCTGTTTTGCCTGTGCAGAGTGATTTGACCCTAACCACAGGCCCGGCCGGGAGTATGGAGAGGTTAGATTGACCAAATCTAGCTAAGCTCCCCTGGCGGCGCCACCGCCGGTGAGAAGCGGTACGCCTCCGGTGTTGGTGACGCAGAATCAGAGGTGGTGCGCATGCGCGGCGGAAAAAGAAAGCAGAAGGAACTTTTACCAAGAAGAATAAGCGACGCCATTTAAATGCGCGTCAAACATTTTTATATTTAATCCTTATGTTTAAATAAAGTACCTAAATTTAATCCAATGTCAGTCGTAAATTATCCAAGTTAAGTACACTATTTTGAACATATATTTAAGCAAGTTTTTCTACCAAAATGTTTATAAATAGTGTTTTTATTTACCGATAAGTTTTATTACATCTAGGTTTTTTTATCTAAAAGTTTTATTACCAACAAGTGTTTTTATCTATAAGTTTTATTATCACTAAGTTTATTATCTTAAAGATTATTTATCAAAAGAAAGATTTTCTACCTATTAATTAAGCACAAGTCAAAGTTATTTTTATCATTTATCTACAACAATAGTTCTGATTCCAAATTTTCTCAAACATTTCCTAGTTTACCATATCAACTAGTTTTGGATTGGACGTACCCGGCTTCGCCCGAGGTTTTACCCGAGTAAAGGTTTGTCTAGGGAACCTTTGTTAAAACAATTCTCTAAAAACTTATAAAAAAAAAAGATATATTTTGATAATTTGAAACTCGTAAATTTGAATCTCTCGATAAAGTGACCATTTTTTCCCGGTCCCTATGTGCCGTGTCATCCTGAATTTTGTCTTTCCTAATTTTCTACATTAGAAAATCATAGTTTTATCTAGTGAACATTTTTTCCCGGTCCCTTGAAAAATACTCGATAAGTTGAATAAAATCAATATTAATTGGTTCCCTCGGTAATAGGAAGTTAAAGGAATAGTATCTTCGCCTTGGAATTGTATCATTATTCTTGTCTCAAATAAATTGCCGTGTCATCCTGAGATAATCTTACTTTTGATAAATAATATTTAAGATAACAAACTTAGTGATAAGAAAACTTGTTATCATCGTCACAATGGGGGCGCTGCTTGCGAGTTAAATCTACAAATCTGCAAATAACTCTAAGGATATTCAAGATATTCATGAAATTATTTTTCAAACACCTTCCCGGTGATATACCTAATAATATCCCAAAATTTCAGGGCAATTGGATGTATGGTTTTTGAATCTATAGAGTACAGACAGACAGACAGACATTCAATTATATATATATATTATATTATTTTTTAAAAAATATTTTTGAGTTTCTGCTTGATATTGGATCATCTTGATTTTGGTTATCTTGAGGATTAAGCTATGGTGGTGCAGTCGTGGTTAAAATCTTGTAAGTAAAATAATAAAAAGTCTTGATCAGATATTGTTTTAATTGTGAACCCATGGAATATATATAAAACAATTTGATAAAAGTAATGCCTGTCTTAAGGCGTATAAATAAATAAAGCAAAAATATTATTTACATAATTACAAAAACTTTGGGTCGGCCAACGGGGAAGAACAACAATGAGATTTTATAGGGGAAGCATGACCTCTGGCGGTCGATTTAAGCAGAGTATTTTAATCTATGAAATTATAATTTTAAATAAAATAATATTTTTATATAACATTTTTAAATAATATATTTCAATATAACATATATATATATATATATATATATAGCCGTGCGGCCACGCGTCGCGCGAGCTCCTCGTATTTCGTCTTTCATTTGGCTGACCGCCCTTTTTGCTTTACCGAATCCATATCATCTGAATCGCCTTAAGAGAGGCTTCATTTAGAATCATCTTTTGGGTTTTTTCGCCCAGTTTGAAATTTTTGTTTATTTTATTTTTTTCATAAGTTTGCAAAGTTACAAGTTGTAACTTTGCCTCATTGTCATGGCAACGGCCGAGTCGGTCGTTGCGTCATCACCTCCATCTGTAAGCTCATTGGACGCTCACTCATTATCGTTACCACCATCATCATCACAAGCTGTGAAAACTAAATCTGCATACACCAAACCAAACGAAAAACAATCTGAAAATCTGCATTTCCAGAGGATGCAAATTACCTCTGAAGAAAGAAAAAATATTCAGGAAAAGAGGAAGGTAACCTTTGAAAATAGGAGTAAGAACATCAAGTCGACGATTCAGTTTGAACCTCTCCCAGACGCCACGGCGGAAGACCACCTGTTGGGAATTGCAGCCGTTATCGGCTTCGACAGCATCCACTCGGTGGGGAAAATAAATGGCCAGGCCATTGTGTCGGTGGCCAATAATGACCAGGCAGAAAGACTGATTAACGAAGGCTTTAAAGCTAAAGAGAAGACGGTGTTCCCAACACCTCTCTTCAGAACAGCCAAAAAGTACATCCTCTCCGGAGTTTTGGCCTTCATTCAAGACCAAGACATAAAGAAGGCTCTCGAGCCCTATGGCCATTTGTTAAGTGTCCGACCTCTCCCCTTCCCAACTGAAAACCCTCTGCTGAAGCACCTCTCCTCACTAAGGAGGGAAATTCTCTTCAAGTGTAACGAAAAAACAGCAATGCCGGCCATAATCACCATCCCATATATGGAAAACCTGTTTAAAATATTTATCGGAGAGGATGTAATCTGCAACAGGTGCCGGCGTCATGGACACATAAGAAGCAAATGTCCCTTTGACCCCGCGATTGGAGCAAGAGTCACTAAGACCTTCGCAGAAGCCCTGAACCAGGTGGTCCCTCCCCCTATGCATGAGCCAACTGATGACGGGGAAACGGAGCAAGAAACGACACCCGAAAAGGCGAAAGGCAACAAGAGAAGCCTGAGGGAATCCTCGGATGAGGAAACTGTTCAAACAAACGCTCCAGAACCTGGCAAAAGACCGAAACCCATCCAGCAGGATGAGGAACCTATGGCCGAAACTGGCGAGCCCCAAGAAAGCCAAAACAACCGTGTAGGGAATATCTTGGCTGAGTTGCCTTGTGAGGAATCTTTAAAAATAAAAAGGGCTACGGCCGAAAGGGACGATGACGCCATGTCGACACGCTCTTCTGTGTCCGTCGCATCATCACAGTTGTTGGAGGTGGACTCGGAATTCGACACTGAATCAGAACCGGAAATTGAAAAAATTGTTAGTACAATATTTAAGGGAGCTGGAGTCTCAAGGAGAAAAAAAGTTGAACGGCGGCTCCAGATGCACCCAAACCTACAAACAGATATGATGGACCTATATAAGAGGTTGAAAAAGCGGCATAAGAATATTGACTCTCTGAACAGCGATGAGAGGAGAAAGCTAAGAGATAAACTTGACAAAACGAAACGTATACTGAACGTCCTCGACGATATTTATGCCTAATGTCGAATCTCCTGTCATTGCCCCTTTGCTACTATCGTCCTACGTTTGACTTTTATCTTCTTCAGATTTTAATGTCTATACTGAATCTTTGTCGCTTTACTTACCTCTGCTTATCATAACTGAACTTTAATTTTAATTTTTTCACCCATGCTTAGCATAATCGAATCTTATTTTTATTACTACTATTCTGTATTTAAATTTTTTCTTTATCTCTTTTATTATTTTAAGTAGTTTTTATTTCGTTCTAACTTTGTTAATCTTTTACATTTCTTATTTATTTTTACTTACATTTATTCTCACTTCTCTTTTTATTTTATTTTATCTTTTCCTTTTTTCCCCTTTTTTTCATATATTTAAATTTTGAGAAGATGGACTCTCATGAGCCACCTTTTAATACCACATTGAAAATTGCGACGATCAACACCTGCGGTATTGCGAATAATGAAAGAATAACTTACTTGCAAGATTGGATCCATAAACAAGACGTCGATATCATCGCTATACAAGAGACCAACGTAGAAACTCTATCTCGAAAACATTTTGTTCGACTATACAACGTTCACGAGAATAAATCAAACAACCATGGTAGCGGACAGCTTATACTCTTTAGACGTTCTATTTTATGTTCGAATTTTACGATTTTAAAAGATGGAAAGATATGTGCGATCGAAACGAACTTACGAGAAAAACTTGTCGTCATCATCAACGTTCATTTATCTCATACACCTGTAGACCTGAAAAAAGACTTTGAACACATCGATCTATACCTGTCTACCTTCCCGAGAGACATCTCAATTATAATACTCGGCGACCTTAATGTAAGAGAAAAACCAGGTCGAACAGAAGCCAGAACGAAACTAACCGAATTAGAAAACTTTACTAGATTCCATAATCTCATCGATATATTTAGGATGTTAAACCCAAATGAAATTGGAACCACGCATGAAATCACAAGAGGGAACTACCAAACGAAAGATCGAATCGACTATATTTTCTGTTCATCGAATTTATTTAGCCTCTTTTATGAATGCCTTGTTGCCCCTTACCTCATCTCGGACCATGACGCCATCATAGCTAATTTACACTTGGATTGTCGTACCGAATGCTTGTATTTCATTAACAGAAACTTTTACAACTCGCTCGTCTTTGAAACTATTTTTAACTATGAAAACGATTTATTCCTCTCAAACTATACCAACCTTAAACCTGAATCGAAATGGAGATGCCTGAAAGTGCTTGCATATAGAATCGCATCTTGCGCGAGCCTCCCACAGTGTCTGCCTCGCCGAAGGTCTGCAATAACCTCCATCTACGATGATAATGGTATTCTCCTGCACGGCACGCGAATAATAGCAAACTACATATATGATTACTTTCGCGAAAGGAGCAAGCCTGACGTAGGAGTGAACCAAAACGAGATTTTATCCTATGTCAACGCTATCCCTGAAAACGTTATTGATTTTAATATGAATAACGAACCCTTTATTACGAATGAAGATATACTAGAGGCCATTAAAAACTTGCCAAATCGTAAAATGACAGGCGACGACAATTTACCAGCCGAATTCTACAAGAAATTTGCACATGCCACCGTTAACCTATTATTCAACGTTTTTGATCGCGCGAAAGAGGTTGGCGTCCTACCCGACTACATGAGGAGAGGCATCATTTTACTTTTACCGAAAAACGCGCGACCGACAACCATCCGAGACTTTCGCCCCATTACCTCGATGAACGCCGATTATAAAATTTTATCCAAAATACTCCTAAGCAAGATTAAGCCCTACGCCTCCAGCTTAGTACCGAGTGAACAAAAATATGCGGTCCCTGGGCGTTCCATTTTCGACATAATACCAGAGATTGAGAATAACATCTACAGAGCCAACTTGCTCGAAACGCCTCTCGCTCTCGTCGCCCTTGATCTTGAAAAGGCATTTGACTTAATCAATAGAAATTTTATCCTCGCGACGCTGCGGCGTATGAAGGTGCCAGAAATCTTTATACAATGGATTAACATAATATTTAACGAAAACGAAGCGAAAATAAATGTAAATAATGAAACCACGTCTGTTTTTAGCGTTGAAACTGGAGTGAGGCAAGGCTGTGGACTATCTGCGTTACTTTTTTCAATCGCAACTACCGGACTTATTTACAATTTGAAGGATTCACTCGACCCAACCACGTTATTTCGCGCATACGCAGACGATTTTATCTTTTTAATTAAAAACGATCGAGATTTTAATGTAATATACGACTGTTTCATGCGATTTCAAACTGTTTCTAGAATAAGGGTTAACTTTGCCAAGAGCACTGGCCTGTGGTGCGGAAGTTGGAGAGAAAGGACCGATGCGCCGTGTGGCTTTAAAATGAACAACAATCAAATTCGGATACTTGGCCTAATTTTCGAAAATAGTATTACGCCTTTCAAATCGCAATTAAATTCGTTTCAAACGAACGTCTTACAACATCTCTTAATTGCAAAAGACAAAATTTTATCTCTTTCTCTCCTTTCTAAAGCACAGTATTTAAACACGTATTTTATCCCTAAATTTACTTTTACAATCAACGCCGTTCTCCCGAACGATTCAATTTTAAACGATCTACAAAGAGAAATCGACTCTGCGCTCTACCTCTCGAAAACATGGACTGGTCTCCAAATAAACTGTCTGCCGATCGCGAATGGAGGACTTGGCCTTCTACACCTCTCCACGCAACGAGATCTTTTCGTCCTTAAGAGAATTCAGAAAAACGCTAACGGTTACCAAAATGAAAACGACTTTCTTTTTGAAAATAAAAATGCTACGAACTATTTGAATATTTTTAATTACGATCTCTACAATATCTCGTCGCCGCGGAATAAGCAAATTTTACAATGCGTAAAGAATATCGCGCCATCGTTCCACATTGATTTTACGAAAATGTCGCGTACGGACTACCTATACCTTACTATACACAAATGCCGCTTCCTAAACGATCTACGCCTCGAAAATCCAGCTCTTTTTAGCGTAAGAAAACTCAAAAGAATGAAGGATTTTATTGATAATAACGATAATATGCGTCCAATTAACGAACTCTTCTCCCACTCAACCAGAAAACTGATGAATGATTTCACGAATATATCGAACTTTTATGAAAAAATGAAAACGACGAAATTTCTTCCCCACAACAACCGTTCGTGTATACACCTACCTATCGTCTCTAATAACTTCAATAAGCCCTTCATTAGATTGAAGAGCATGGCGCTGCGAAACACAATCTTTGTGACGAATCTTGATCTGAACTACGCCAACAATAAAGTTGAAAGATGGCTAATCGACCGCGCGCCCTCTTGGCACAAGAAAAAGAACATATACGATGACATCGCCTGGCGACTTAAACTCCGAGCCCTCCCTTACCCACGGCGTTTTTCCAAGAATAACTGCCCTGCGTGCAATGGATCGCCTGATTTACAACATCGATATCTTGACTGCACAATTATACAGCCGATTTTAAACGACGCTATTTTGAAATGCTGTGCTCTAAAGAGAAATTACGTCTTTGACCCTATGAATTTTATCATGAATGATGATGATGACGCCATCAATGACATCCTTAACGAAGCAAAGTTCTATATATACAAATTATGGCTCGATGTAGATTTTTAACAAGTGTTATCTCCTCCCCCCCTAACAACGTTTCCCTGTAAAATTTAGGAGTGTTTGAATAAAAAGACCGTTTTGCGTTATATATATATATATATATATATATATAGCTAGATGAATGAATGTGTGTGTGTGTGTCTGTCCTTTATGCCTGACCAAACCACTGATTGGAACTCCATGAAACTTTGAGAAGTTATTTAGTATAGTACTGGGAAGGTTTCTGAAAAATAATTTCTTGAATATCTTGAATATCCTTAGAGTTATTTGCAGATTTATAGATTTAACTCGCAAGCAGCGCTACCATTGCGACGATGATAACAAGTTTTTTTATCTATAAGTTTTATTATCACTAAGTTTATTATCTTAAAGACTATTTATCAAAAGTAAGATTTTCTACCTATTAATTGCGCACAAGTCAAACAACGTATATATATTGGGAGAATAGATAAAATGATGATTTTGTAATGTAGAAAATTAGGAAAGACAAAATTCAGGATGACACGGCAATTTATTTGAGACAAGAATAATGATACAATTCCAAGGCAAAGATACTCTTCCTTTATCTTCCAATTACCGAGGGAACCAATTAATATTGATTTTATTCAACTTATCGAGTATTTTTCAAGGGAACGGGAAAAATGTTCAATAGAGATAAAACGATGATTTTGTAATGTAGAAAATTAGGAAAGACAAAATTCAGGATGACACGGCAATTTATTTGAGACAAGAATAATGATACAATTCCAAGGCAAAGATACTATTCCTTTTGCTTCCAATTACCGAGGGAACCAATTAATATGGATTTTATTCAACTTATCGAGTATTTTTCAAGGGACCGGGAAAAATGTTCACTAGATAAAACGATGATTTTGTAATGTAGAAAATTAGGAAAGGCAAAATTCAGGATGACACGGCACACAGGGACCGGGAAAAATGTTCACTTTATCGAGAGATTCAAATTTACGAGTTTCAAATTATCAAAATATATATTCTTTTTTTTTTCATAAGTTTATAGAGAATTGTTTTAACAAATGTTCGTTAGACAAACCTTTACTCGGGTAAAACCCGGGCGAAGCCGGGTACATCCGCTAGTATATATATATATATATTGAAAACAAATAAGGCATCTCCTGACCACGAGCACATGTGCTTTTTAGATGGCAGAGCGCCATCTAGTGGAGCAAAAATAAACTAAACGTTTATTTAGCTTGCTCCGTGATATTTGGCCAACCCAATTTCTTGATAAATCAAGAAAAGCCATCCATGAACGCGTTTCGCGCTGTTGACGCTCGTCAGCGTGGAGAAGGCTGTAACCACTACGACCAAAAAGATTTTTGGTCCCAATGGCATCCCGAAAAATCAAGAAATGGGTATTTAAGGCCAAATTTGCGTAAAGACGCTTAACACATGAAAAAAAACAATAGAAAAAAATAAAAGATAAGTGGGTCAGGTGTTGATATTAAAAACAAAGAAGGCATCTCCTGACCACGAGCACATGTGCTTTTTAGATGGCAGAGCGCCATCTAGTGGAGCAAAAATAAACTAAACGTAAGAGAAGACAATACCAGAACACCTTAAAGCCCCAGGTTCCTGCTCCCAGACAATACCAGGCCAACCCCTCGCCCCAGGTCTCTGCCGCTAGACGACCTGCCGATGCAAATCCAAGTCCAAGTTTCAGGCAGAAACAGACCCACCAAAATAAAGTCTACAATAAGAGTCCAGATACAAACAAAAGCAGGACGGAGGACGGAAGACCTATATGCTTTAAGTGCAATAGGCCAGGACACATTGCGCGTTATTGTAGGGTCAAGTTTGTGAGGATCGTAGAAGAGGACCCCTCAGTTTCCCAAGACAAGAGTCAAGAAAATCTTCAAATGGACGAAAGAAAAGATTATACACGGCCTCGCCTCTATGCGGATGTTTGTAATGACACACGAACGAATATTCCTACACGGAATAGATATTCCGTGTTGGAAGATTTAAACTAAGTGTCGCGCCTGATTCCTTCAATCAAAGCAAGTCGACCATAAATGGAATCAGAAAGTTGGACTCTAGGTACAAAATTAACATTAATGTAGACAAGATAGGTTTATGCGAAGATTTGATTGATACAGGCGCCGATCTTTCAGTGGTCGACTTAAGAACAGCATTTTGCTGGCCGTGACATAAATAGTCTCACTAAAACGTGTTCTGGACCCGATGGGAAAAAATAGATATGGTAGGTAGCATTATTTTAGATTTAAAAATTGATAACACTGAATTATCCCACGAATTTGTAATGGACACGCATCTACGAACTCTTATTCTTGGACGAGATTTCCTTTAAAAAAATGAATGCTAAAATTGATTGTAAACGAGAAACAATAAAATATAATTTGACGAGTAATCATGACATAAGCAATTATGATCTAAAAAATAAAGAGCACTACAGATACCGTTATACCTGAACTATCTATTAAATTGATTAGGGCCTCAATAGAAGCAGAGGATGGCGAATATGTCATCGGGGAGAACAACAGAATGACTCAAACAAATGGCCTTCGATTGGCAAGAAGTTTGCTTACTGTTGCGGATAAGAAAATCCATATCTGGATAACGAACCCTTATCCTCGACCTTTAAAAATCATGAAAGACCAAACATTGGCTTATGGAAGTCTTCCTGCAGAGGTAAATTTTATAGAAAATATAGAGAATCAGAATGAAAATGACGAAATACAATGTCAAATAAACAAAAAAAAATCATTTAAAGAACAAGAGAGGTTAAAACAAATTTTGGCCAAGTATACTGATTTGTTCTCATCGAGGTTAGGCAGGACCAATTTGGAAAAACATCAGATTCATACAGAAGACGCAAAACCGATAAAGCACAAGCCTTAAAGGTTAAGCGCTAGCTAAGGAACGAACCATCATAAAGGATCAAATAGACGAGATGCTTGAAGAAGGAATAATTAGACCATCTTCAAGTCCCTGGTCCGTTCCCGTCATATTGGTCAAAAAACGAGATGGCAAATACAGATTTTGTGTGGATTACAGGAAATTAAATGAAGTAACAGTGAAGGATGTTTATCCAATCCCAAGAATTGATGATGTAATGGATACTCTCCAATGATCCAAGTACTTCTCAGCAATAGATCTCAAATAGGGATATTGGCAAGTCGAAATTGAAGAGAGAGACAAAGAGAAGACGACTTTCACTACGGCACATGAGTTATATGAATTCAACCTAATGCCCTTCGGTCTATGCAACGCCCCTGATACTTTTGAGAGGAACATGGACAATGTCCTCGGAAATCTGAGATGGCAGATTTGCCTTTGCTACCTGGATTCACGCCTGATGGCTTGTTACTTGACATCATATCTTCGCTCTATATTTTTTGATGGGTATATATATTCTGAGAATAAATAAGATATATAATTTTATACAGTATATGAGATTAAATACAATTAAATGTTATTATATAAAAAGATAATTAGGCTTAAAAGTAATATTTACCGAAGAGCAATTTGAATTTAAATTTTGAGGAGGAAACAAATCCCTTGCATCCTTGTTGGCTCGTGCGCTGTTGGTAATACATTTCAGCTTATTTTTTATTTATTTAAGTAACCCAGGTTCCTGGAGCGTACAGAAATTTCAGCTTAGATTCTCAGAAGAGCAGCGAAAGGCGAAAACACGGAGCTCTTGCGACGCGTGGCCGCACGGTCGGCGTATGTATGTATGTATAAGTCATCCTTAAAGTTAGAACAATATTTTCAGTTTTAGGACATTTTATATATAATTGACATTTTACTTTGCTACTCGGAATAAATAAACTATGTATGTAGGTATGTGTTATTTTTATTTATTTTTATACGAAAAATCTTTTTACACATAGTACAAATAATTTTTAAATATAAAATAGGCGTTATTGTTAATTTTCAAAATATTCACACCTATATTTTACAAATATTAATTTCGTCCATAATATATATATATATATATATATAGAAGCAATGGGCGCCTCTCCCGTCAAAATAAACGTCAAAAACCGACGCCATCCATTGACCGTCGCCGCAACTAGCGGCCTCGGGTCGGCGACAAAGCCACAACACCAGCTTTGGCAAACTGAGAAGCGTCCACCTAGAGACCATGGTTTCGGGCTAATGGCCCTCGTCAGTCTAGGGCGGACTTTATTCCATGAGATCCACACGGGATCTAATGGAATCTTCACAATCTACCAAAGAGGTGTTTTGCTGGCAATGTGGCTGGGCCAAATCTATGGCTAGAATATAGATGGAAAATTTGCCGGGAGGAAATTAATCCATAGAAGCAATGGGCGCCTCTCCCGTCAAAATAAACGTCAAAAACCGACGCCATCCATTGACCGTCGCCGCAACTAGCGGCCTCGGGTCGGCGACAAAGCCACAACACCAGCTTTGGCAAACTGAGAAGCGTCCACCTAGAGACCATGGTTTCGGGCTAATGGCCCTCGTCAGTCTAGGGCGGACTTTATTCCATGAGATCCACACGGGATCTAATGGAATCTTCACAATCTACCAAAGAGGTGTTTTGCTGGCAATGTGGCTGGGCCAAATCTATGGCTAGAATATAGATGGAAAATTTGCCGGGAAGAAATTAATCCATAGAAGCAATGGGCGCCTCTCCCGTCAAAATAAACGTCAAAAACCGACGCCATCCATGGATGGCGTCGGTTTTTGACGTTTATTTTGACGGGAGAGGCGCCCATTGCTTCTATGGATTAATTTCTTCCCGGCAAATTTTCCATCTATATTCTAGCCATAGATTTGGCCCAGCCACATTGCCAGCAAAACACCTCTTTGGTAGATTGTGAAGATTCCATTAGATCCCGTGTGGATCTCATGGAATAAAGTCCGCCCTAGACTGACGAGGGCCATTAGCCCGAAACCATGGTCTCTAGGTGGACGCTTCTCAGTTTGCCAAAGCTGGTGTTGTGGCTTTGTCGCCGACCCGAGGCCGCTAGTTGCGGCGACGGTCAATGGATGGCGTCGGTTTTTTGACGTTTATTTTGACGGGAGAGGCGCCCATTGCTTCTATGGATTAATTTCCTCCCGGCAAATTTTCCATCTATATTCTAGCCATAGATTTGGCCCAGCCACATTGCCAGCAAAACACCTCTTTGGTAGATTGTGAAGATTCCATTAGATCCCGTGTGGATCTCATGGAATAAAGTCCGCCCTAGACTGACGAGGGCCATTAGCCCGAAACCATGGTCTCTAGGTGGACGCTTCTCAGTTTGCCAAAGCTGGTGTTGTGGCTTTGTCGCCGACCCGAGGCCGCTAGTTGCGGCGACGGTCAATGGATGGCGTCGGTTTTTGACGTTTATTTTGACGGGAGAGGCGCCCATTGCTTCTATGGATTAATTTCCTCCCGGCAAATTTTCCATATATATATATATATATCTCAATTTTTTTCCCCTCCATTGAATATAACAAAATATTTTTAAAACTTAATGCTGTTGACGTTATGTGGCGCTGAGTTTGTTGTTGACACATTAAATATGTTATAACACCTTGATAAAGGTTGGTGTTCAGCCAACTGAAACATTGGTAAAATAAATGATACTCCGATCCAATATATGCCATTTAATTAAATAATATAAGTATAAAAATAGGTATGTGAATGTGTATGTATGTATGTATGTAGGTGTGTGTGTATGTGTGACAATGACAATGAAACAGACTTTATTGACTGTTCAGTCAATGGTTACACTCAAAGAGTCAATGGGAAAATATTTACAATTAATTAATTACAATTATCCTGACTCTGTCAGGAGCCCAGGCCTAAGCACGGACAATTCCTTTTGGAAATTTTTCAATAGAGGGTGTCCTCATGGAGGGTCTGGATCATAGGATGGCAGAGCAGCCCTGAACTCAGATAGTGCCCTACGGATCATGGAAACCGAGTCCCGAGTGCGCTCGATGAGCCCATCTAGGAATTGGGCGACCACCTTCTTATGCTGCGGCGAGAAATCCCCGACCACGCACTCCCTCATCTCAGGGTCTCGGGCCGCGTCCACGAATTCGTCCGCGTCGATCGCTTGGAGAACGGGCTCCAAGCCGGGACCATGGATCAGTTCATCTATTAAATCCACAAAGTCCGTCCAATAGTCCGGCTCCGAGCCATCCTCCATACGGACAGATGGTGGAGGCGGAGGTGTGGCCATGGCCGGCGTCGTCTTTTGCCCATGGGGAGTGGGCGGTGTTGGCTCAGCGAGCCGAGGCGCAGGCAGTGGGGTACACATCTCTCTTCCTCCGTCATCGGAACGTCCTCCTCCATCTCCGTCGGGGCGGGCGGCGGGGGTGTTATCATAGCAGGTGTCCATTTTTTCTTGTGGGAAGTGAGCGGCGTTGGATGAGATGGTCGAGGCGCAGGCAGTGTGGATGTAGGAGGCACTGCGGCTGAACCGGTCCTCAGCTCTGACATGACCTATCCCAGGACCTTATAAATATTGCTATTTCCTCCGGGCCTTAGGTCGAGGATTTGGTTTATTAGGCCGGCAAGAGCATTGCTCTGCGGAGGGGTTAGATGTTGACCGCGCTTGTGCGCCTTGGTCTTCGAGGAGAGGATGTCCAGGACCTGCTCCCGCCCAAGACCAAGGGCGTCCGTCCCAGCAAAGTGTGTGTATGTGTGTGTTTATGTGTGTGTGTTTGTAGTTGTGTGTGTGTTTGTAGTTGTATTATGTATGTAGGTGTGTGAATGTGTATGTATGTAGGTGTGTTAATGTGTATGTATGCATGTGTATGGAAAAGTACCAACGAGAGGAAGATATGTCGATGTTTACCTCATCGTTCAGTACATAAACCTGAGAAACATGAGATATTAATGAGACTAGTGTTGAATGCCTAGATCAACTGTGATAATGGAATGCTATTGCTTAAAAATAGAAACAATAATTTGTTGGATTTTTCCAGAGACATTTTAACACTTTAATCAATGAGAAATTTAGGTATGGTTAAGGCCGACTTGATGGTAGGGAATTGATTTGCCTCGTTTGAAAGTCAGCGCGCTACCCCGTTATTGAAGGTGTAAATAAAAATATTGCATTCTATATTAATCCAGAATTTGCAGAGTGGTTGTTATTAATGAATGAGTATCAAAATTTCAATTGGCATTTGTAATGCTGATTTTAAATGCTCTTAATGTTTATCTGCACCTTTCCTATCAGAATGGACGAGCTGTTTGAAAGGTTAAACTATAGCTTTGATATCATAGGAATACACTGGACTAATGGGTTTTGAACAGAGATGTTCTATTGGATAGTTCATTCAGTTTGTTGCTCTTGTATGGCTTGGATGATCGTTATTATTGTTATTTGACTTTCTTTGGAACAGTATTGAACTTAAGTGAGGATACTTGACAGTTTTAAAGAGAGAGTATTTTAAGGTATATTTTAAATAAGATATGAAAATTGAAATTTACTAAATTCATTTTTATTAATTTTACCAGAATTGATCAGTTTAATTCATGCTGGGATCAAATAAGATATTTGATATGAAACTATGATATGTAGTTGCCTCACTCTTGCCTTCAGCGCCATTGGCTTCTTATTTCTTCACTTGGAAGATTCTCAGCAGGCCATTTTTAGCCGAGTTGAAAAAATCTTTGATGGTCTTGGCCTTTCGAGTGCTACGAGCATTTTCAACTTTAGGCGCCGGAATTGCTTCATCTCCAGTTTGGGTGCTTGATGAGACATTTTTCAAAGCAGTCTCTTGCGCGGTATGAGATGCCTGCACAAGTCAAGATATAAGCATATAACCCTGAAAGTTACAAGTCTTATAACTTTATGATGATTAGTGAAAGCTTTAAATATATGATTTTATTTAGAGTTATTTAAAGAAAATATAGATAAAATGTTGAATTCTTCAAAAATGAAATTGCATAATAGATATTTTTTTTATGAAATCAGGTAAAAAATAGGCATTATCTCTGTAAATATATTATGTAAATAATAAGTAATCTTAATATAATTAGGAAATGTCTGGGGACCTGAAATATGATGAAAATATCACACCTTATTTTTATTTATTTTTTAGTTATTAAAAATTTACTATGTGTTAAACATTATATGTTTATAATTCAGTATTTTAATACAATTATAATACTTGTAAAATACTGCAATATATGAAAGTGAAATTTAAGAAAAAAGAAATAATGTCCTCCTACTCACAAATTTATCCAGGAGATTGTTGGCGTCGGCGAGCTGTAACAGTAACATGTCAACACCTGTAGCTAACAATGATGAGCTGGAACACTTACCTGTTCTCTAAGTGTGGCGATGAACATCTCGCTGTCCTTTATCTTTTCTTCCAATTCAAGGCATCGTTCCTGAAACATGTCCAATCTATAGTGTTAGAGATAGGATTTTGGTAGTGAAGTGTGTGGACTTGTACAATTAGTTAGAAATCTGGTTTGTATATTGCATATGGCCAGAATATTAAAAAAAATATTTTATAAATGAATATTATTTACTATTTTAATAATAGGTTTGTCAGAAAATATGAGCAGAAATTCATATGGCGCCATATTCTATGTTTACATAAATAGAAAATGGGTATCATAACGAATAATGGTACTGATTGTTCTAATATTAAACAACTTTAAAGAAGGATAGCTTGGGATTCATACAAGAAACCTCACTTGGATTAAATATGCCACATCTCTCAATTAGATATAGCTGTCGGTTTAGGAATCTGAGCAGAGATATAATTATCTCAAATAATTCCTTTCCACAAACAGTATTTGTGAGATACAAGAAGAATCAGAAGGGACAAATATCTCACATATCACAAAATTTTAATTGAAAAAAAGGCTGATAATGGAGTTCTTAGACAATTTCGGGAGAAGACCCTACGATAACATCAAAAGCCTATCCATAGAAAGGTAGCTCTAAGAGTACAAAAATTCTTCAACCCCTAATCTTATGAATGTTATGAAATCGAAGTCGCGCTTGAACTGATGAGGGTCGAAGCCCGTAACCATGTTATACAGGATGACCTTTTGTCCAACTTTTCCAAAACTGGTATTTTGGCTCATACTTTATCATCACAAGAAAAGGTTTTTACTAGGGTGTTGCATATTTTGATCGTTCTGAAGTAAAATTAAAGGGAGAGTTTCCTCTTTTGGTAAACTTAGAGCTATGCCTGGGTTGTAAGATGGATGAGGTTGAAGATCCTGAATTGAAAGAATTGGGAAATGGTGGACAGCAAAAATGTGACAAATTTAACGTGTGGAGTTGTCTACACAATCCTAGAACTCACCTGGATGGCGGCGTCTCTTTCTTCCGCAGTTAGTGGCGGGGCAGGTGGAGCTGGGAACAACAGTATTATCTTTGAATAAAAAATTAATATCAGAAAACCATTTTAGAAGGTTTGGTTTTTGTTCTTCCAGTTTAATGTATTGGAAATATCGATGCGCTTGAACTAGCTCACCAGGCTGCAAAGACAGCTTCTAACCTAATTCCTTCCTACTCTAACCTTTCACAAAGCCTAGCCAGCAGCCAAGGAGATTTGCTAGTAAAATATTTTTCACTCATATGAATTTTTTGAATATTTCAATACTGTCCGTACTCTTACCAAGAGATTGTTCACCCACTGCTCCCTTCCACTGTTTAGAACCATTGAATTTTCCCTAATCATTAAACAGTTAGCCCGGTCCCAATACCCCCCCCCCCCCCCCCCCCCATTTCATACATAAGTATAAATTTGACCCTTCTTCCGTTAGACCTCCTGCAATTACCAGAAACAGTTGTTTACTTCCCTTCTCCACCCAATCAGTCGCCATCTCCCGCATCCTCAGAACGCACGGAATTAACACCCATTTTACTAATAGCAATAGTATCGGCGCCATCCTCAGACACCCTATCACCAGATTACCTAGATCTACCGTTGCTCGGTCCTCTGGTGGCTCGGTCTACTCAGTCTCTTGTAACGATTGCAGTGCATCTCACATAGGCGAGACTGGTAGGTCCGTGGCCATCAGGATGACCGAACACGGTAGATGCATTGCCAACAGAGACAACAGGTCGCTCATTTTCAACCATATTAACACCACCGGCCATTCATTCAACCTTTCCTCCCCTACCACCCTGTACTCTAATGTCAATACCAAGTACCAAAGGTTGATCATTGAAGCTATTTTATCCATCAATAACCATAGCATTAACAGACACATCGACATACCATCGCAGTATTTAGATATTTGTAATAACCTATAGGCCGTTCACTTCTTTCCCTGATCTTACTGTTAATCCCACCGCAAACAAACCACCCCCCACCCAGACACCTACCCCTATATAATTTTTTCCTTTGTCCGATGATCGCGCTGATGGCGGGCCATGCCATAGTTCCTCACTGTTGTTGGTTTTTTAATATAACATCACATTGGTTTAAGTTGATTGACATCCATAGATGATCATATGTTCTTCTATAAATTGCAATAGTCTTAGTTATGTTAAATCTGTCAAAAAATTTTTTAGTTTTCATTTTTTATTTTTAATTAGCATCACATCCTACTTTCGTCAAATATTTCTATAAAAAAGCCTTATTTCCATAACTTAATCTGATATTGTTAACTCATATATGGTTATGTATGCAGATTCCTCACATATCGATACTATATATAGCGTTATTTTCTCTCTCAATATGTTGTACCCGTCGAAGGGCGTGAAGCCCGAAAGCTTGTAGCCCATGTATATTAAAAAAAAATTTTCTCTTCGTTTTATAACTATTTACAATTCTATAAGAGAAATTTTCATGATTCATGTTAAAAAGATATATCATTCAGGCAATATTTACTATTCACCAATAAAATGTGTTCTCCATATTTGAATCCATATTTGGAAAAAATAAATGAACAGGATCTCTATTACACTTTCAACAGTGCAATAATAAACATTTCATATAAAAGTAAAAGTGGCGCTAGTTTGTGAATATTGCCAATAAATGGCGCTTAGTTTTGACGTCTATATTGACGGGAGAAAACTGTTTTATTTGATACGTCATTTTATATTTCCTGGAAAAATTACTATCAGAAGATATCATGAGTTTCAATATTTTACACTCTAACTTGAACGATAATGTCACCCGATATATTTTACACTCATTGAAAAAATTCAAGTAAGTGGAAATCTTTGGTGTCGCCAGTCGTTAGTCTTTTCGAAGGAGACAGAAGAAATTTTGTTCACACTTGATTATCTCGTGTCTTCAATAAAGGTTACTGTAATATCTTTCAGAGTTATTGTCTGAATCCCGATATACATGGTAAAAGGTATAGCTTCCTTAAGTTTTGTCCATTAGTGGATACTTTATACATTAAGAACATATGGCCCAATTGTAGCATCAACAAACCTTTCTTCTTCGGCAGCAATTTCTTCCAGAGGTTCTTCTTTAAATTCTTTGGCAACATTTTTGAGGTTACAGCTTTTTTAAATGGTGCAGATAATCTTGTAAGATACTTCTTTACTTTTGCAGACTGTTTTCTTTTCGGCCGTGGCAACTTCAATAATTCCATGGTAACTTGGAATTTATATTCTGTTGAAGGAACCTTTTATAGAGATTGAAGTGTGAAACATAAGTAGATCCTATTCTAAGCTAAGTCTATGGTGTTAAGAATGGTTGGGGAAATCGGCTCTAGATGGCATGCGCCACGGGATGCGCTGCAGATTACTCCACAGAGTGCGCCCACGTTTTTTTTCCGATTATATAAAGGAAGGGTATATCGGAGTAGGGAGGCAAGGAGAAGGTATTAGATCGGAGTAAGATGTTTGGCGGAAGGTGGATCAAAGTAGGAATGAGAGAAGTTGAAGTTAAAGAAGATAAAGTCAGAGGAAGAATAAGAGAAGATAGAGTTAAAGTCATAGAAGATAAAGTCAAAGAAAATAAAGTCAAAGAAGATAAAGTCAAAGAAGATAAAGTTAAAGAAGATAAAGTTAAAGAAGATAAAGACAAAGAAGATAATGTTGAAGTCAAATAAGATAAAGTCAAAAAGTTAAAGATAAAGAAGATAAAGTCAAAAAAGATAAAGTCAAAGAAGATAAAGTTAAAAAAGATAAAGTCAAAGAAGATAATGTTGAAGAAGATAAAGTTAAAGGAGATAAAGTCAAAGAAGATAAGGTCAATGGAGTTAAAGTCAAAGGAGTTAAAGAAAAAGGCAAAGAAGATAAGGTCAAAGAAGATAAAGTCAAAGGAGATAAAGATAAAGTCAAAGAAGATAAAGATAAGGTTAAAGAAGATAAAGTTAAAAAGATAAAGTCAAAGAAGATAATGTTAAAGAAGATAAAGTTAAAGGAGTTAAAGTCGAAGAAGATAAAGATAAAGTTAAGGAAGATAAAGTTAAAAAAGATAACGTCAAAGAAGAGAAGGTCAATGGAATTAAAGTCAAAGGAGTTAAAGATGAAGGCAAAGAAGATAAAGTTAAAGAAGATCAAGTCAAAGATGATAAGGTCAAAGAAGATAAAGTCAAAGAAGATAAAGTAAAAAATATAAAGTCAAAGAAGATAATGACAACAGAAGTAAAACCAGAAGAAAAAAACCAAAGAGATAAGATCGGGTGGAAAGATAGGGCAAGATTGGCAATATTATGAAATGTACATATGTAAATAAAGCAATTGAGATTAAGATTTGCAAATTAGTAAATAAAAAGTTCAATATTATTAGAAGGCCTGATAGTCATCTTTCTTTAGGATTTTAATGACTGGTAGTCATTCTTAGAAATAACACGAAACATATGGTATCTATGTGATTGGGGTACAAAGGACATAAAAAAAGAACAAATATGACCTACTTTGCCTTTATATTTAACCTTTTGATATTTTTCATATAAGAATGTAAGGATAGTGTGATACAGGTATCCTTGTATGTTGGTTAGTTTTGAGGGTTAGGGTATATTATCTAATTGATTCCTCTCATGATCTTACATTTATATCTTATGCTTTCTTTCTCTTCAAAAATGTGTACTTGGAAATCATAATGGATTTCCTAATTAAAAAATATACAAATCCTAGAACATTAGCTCATTCAAAGAATGGATATAGGATGGTATATTTTTAACACTACCTAATGAAAATTAAAATAAAGACAAGAAAATGGTTATTTACTCATTGATTCATGATATATTATAAATGTCACCATTCTACACACCAGCGTTTATACAAGGTATGTCCCATAAGTTCCCGGACTGGGTCCATAAAAAAAAAAGGTAAGATTTTTTTAAAATTTTTTTATTAAAACTTTTCAAAGTAATCCCCCCTTGCTTCAACGCACCAGCGCCATCGTTTCTCCCAATTGTCGAAACAGTTTTTATAAGCCTCTTTTGGAATGCTCTTCAATGCTAACGGCGATTTTTCTATTATGTCATCCCTGGTGTCAAAATGTCTTCCTTTTAGAACTGCTTTAAGTTTGGGGAACAGGAAAAAGTCATTTGGTGCGATGTCTGGGAAATAGGGTGGTTGAAGTAGGATTTGTGTCCCGTTTTTCGCCAAAAAGCTAGTCATCAAGTGCGCTGTGTGAGGGCGAGCATTGTCATGGTGTAGGATCCAGCCACCATTAGTCCATTTTTCTGGCCTTTTTTTTTTCGAATCGCTTCCCTTAGACGGCAAAGAATGCCCAAATACATATCCTTGATAACTGTTTGGCCTGCAGGAAGATACTCGTGATGAAAAATGCCCTTTTTATCCAAAAAAGCGACCAGCAACACCTTGTTTCTTGATTTCAATAATATGGATTTTTTGGGTCTAAGCTCACCCTGACATCTCCACTCGGCAGATTGATGCTTGGTTTCAGGATCATAGCCATAGACCCATGTCTCGTAGCCTGTGATTATCTTGTCTTTCCATTCCGGATCCGTTCTTGTCATTTCCAACATGTCCTCACAGGTTGCAAGCCGACACAGTTTTTGCTCATTAGTGAGGAATCTTGGGATGAATTTTGCAGGAGTCTTTTTGATTTGGTTACGATCCTTCCAATCGTTGTTTTAGAGATGCCTGTGTCTTGCTCTAGCTCCAGCAAAGTGGTTCGAGGATTTTCTTTTATCAAATCGGTGATTTTTTGCACATTTTCATCAGTCCTTTGAAATTTTTGGGCGTCCTTGATGAAGATCATCTTCAATGGAAATTCTGCCAGCTTTAAATCTAGAATGCCATTCAAAAACAATTGTTCTCTTTGGGGAATGCTTTATTAAGCATTTAAAAAGTTTCGGTTGCTGATATTTGAAGTTTCACACAAAATTCTATGCAAATCCTCTGCTTCAATTTTCGTTCCATCGTAAAATCGCCGCAGCGCTAGGTGTGACCTTTAAATAAATTAGAATAACTTTGGGGCGCGTGCACGTACCGCCTCGATATTGGTACCACCGTGTAGCCAGATATTTTTTCTATAATAAACAGTCAAATTCATTTACATTTTTCATTTATTTATTTTTTATGGACCCAGTCCGGGAACTTATGGGACATACCTTGTATATATTTGTAGTTTAATAAAGGTTGAAATTTTTTTCTGTTAACCAGCTGTATTTATAAAGCTACTGTAAAAATAAGTGAAAATTGGTTGATCATTAGTTGTAGGGGAATTGAAAATATGCAAATATAGAATAATTATAATGTTTATATAGTCAGAATATAGTGAAGTCTAATTAAATTTATTCCTACCCCTTATTTATTACCAGCTGCCCATGTTGCGTTCACCAGAAGGCCGCTTTTCACAGACCCCTTTTCCAACAGATTAATTCTTCTAGCACCTCTTCCTCTCCTTATCCCCATCGCTCCCTTTACCTCTCATTGGATGATATCCTTGGTCGCTTTCTAGAAAGAAATCATTAATGGTGTATAATAAAATTGGGAAAATTAATGAGAAGGAAAGTATTTGTTCATTGGATATGAAGTAATTCTCATCACACTATATACACTCATAGACAAAACTCAAGGAAGTGGAATGTTTATTTTTTGTCACCGGGGTGTCTGTTTTTTTTTTTTTTTTTTTTTTTTTTTTTTAAGGAGACAGGCAATTTTTCTATACTTGGTTATCTCGTATATCTTCAATAAAGGTCACTGAGTTTCAAATATTTTTCTGAGTTATTGTCTGAATCCCGATACACATACTAAAAAGTACAACTTCCTCAAATTTTGTCTATGAGTGTAGGTTTTGAATTACATACTCTAAGTTTGGCTACTATTGGACGCCAAATCTTAACGCCTATTATGTGGTCTTCATTTTTCTTCAGGCTAGTGCGCTTTTACTCTGGCCCACGACTGCACGTTGGTTTAAGAGAGGCCGCTGCGACGATGTTGGCTCCACTCATTGCAACATATATATAAATATATTACAAATTTCATATATATGGTATTATAACTTGCCCTTAAATTACATTTGGGTAAGTGCCATATAAAATCCTAAACGCTTGGGACTATAGAGTAGGTGACAATCAGGCTAGACATTCTATTGAGGATCCAGAAGTAACATCAAAGGCTCGTCTTTGACAGGAACTCCATAGAGACGCCTGTATCTGTTGGTCATTCTAAATATACGCATAGCAAACAGAAATTCCTGTTAAGATGTAATGGATAGTTCAACTAGACGCAGTCTACATTTTACTCGAGGCTATGAGCTGACTTTAGAAGCGACTCTACGGCCGACTATCTCTCAGTCCACACCAGGAGGTTCTGACTTTTATTGTGCCTCATGGTGTTTTCTTTAATTCACTTTACTGTTTCTCAACACAATATCTCTCAACTCATCACAACTTATGCAAGGGGGAGAGAACTGAGTTTTTCCACCTTCCACATGATCCTACTGTTTTCCCGACTGGTCCAACCAGTCTAAGTTAAGAGGGAGTACCAGGAAACACTGTTCTCCTGACAATATTTTATACAAAATATTCTTCTACTTTTTGAAATATTATTTTAATGTTCTTAGAAAAATAGGTATTTTAACTGCTATATTCCTGTTTACTGAACACACACGAACAACAATTCCAACTAGTAAAAATCTTAATTGGACTATTTGTTGGACAAATATCTAAGATCCTATTTGGATTTGGTGTTTTTAGCTTGTGAAAATAATATAAATATTATAGGTTATATAATTGCCTGACATTCGGCTCACGATTCCTTACTTTTGATAATATGAGTAGTTTAAACATTTGAAGGAAACTCCTTAGAGAGAGATTATTTGTTCTTAAAATGTATATATTGGAAATAAAATATTTTATTTTTCTGGGGATTATATATTTTTATTCATTGTTAGGGCACCATTTATCCAAAAGAACAAGAAGAACCCTCTCTTCCTAGAGCGGCCTCAGGCCAGTTGCTATTCTTCAGTGAAAGTTTCACGTCATTTTCTGGCGTAGACTTGCTCAGGAAAGGCTGACACGGCGGTTGAAGTACTGAAGACATTTGGCTGGCAGGGAGTTGGAATTGAGGCCTGAGAGGATGAAAGGTAGGTAGAAGGGCTAGTGATGACATTTGACAGAGGATGGAGGTTATCATTTGAGAAAGGGCTAATAGTAAACTTGAGCGGAATGAGATCAGTGGTAGGAGAATAGAAAAGGTGCAGATGAACATTAAGAGCTTCGATATATTGGGGGGAATTATTGATATTTCGCGGAAGTTGAAGACTTACAGACTTATTGAAAATTTGAGATAGTGGCTCTTCCGAAAATATTGCGGTTTAAAGGGAATTTTGGGGAAACATTTAAACTGGTATTAGCTGGTATGGTGAATGAGGCGAAGCTAGTTTTACTCTAAGAAATTTTATGCCAGAGAGAATTTGCTTAGTTAGTTAAAATACTCTAGAGGCGATAACATAACTGTTATGTGTTCCCAAAAGATGGAAGGACAATCTGTGTAAACTCTAAATGAACGATGGATGGTAAGGAAAACATATCCTAAGAAAATCTCTGAAAATCATTAACTAATAATATTTTTTCTGGAGAGGGTCTGTTACAAGAATACTTTATTATAATGAGATTACTTTTCCAATCTTACAGTCATGTAAACCTCACAGATCACACTTCAGATTTTATTAAAGTAGGGCAATAAAATATACCACAGATGATATTTTCCGTAGAATCAACATATTACCGAGCCATGGCGTAGTTAAGATCATATTGAGAATTTTCTAAGAGGACTAACAACCATCCTTAATTTCTTAGAAGTATTGAAATCTTTCAAAAAAAAAAAACATATTCCGCCTGGCCTTTAGTGTAGAAAGAATTTTGCTCACAGCATAAATAGTTTAATTCCTAAGACTTAAAAGCAAAGGAAATTGATTTTGTAATTGGAAATAGTTATTTCGGATATCAAATTTGATATTTGGACCAACGGCAAAGAGAGCAGATTTTGTCTTGACGTTATGTCAACGCCAATCCTACCCAAAGTCGATTCGCTTGAAATGAAAGGCAAATTTTTATTAAGTCACAGGCTAGAATACCTGAACAGAGAGAAATATTATTTTAGGATTAAGAAATCCATTTGTAGGAAAGAATCAGAAGGAATAGGACTGCTTGCTTAAATCTGAATTCAAGGAAACCTTGAATAGGAATTATTATACATTTTTGCTTTGTATAGAATCAGGACTACATAATTTTAAAATATATATGATATGTTTATATATGTTAAGTTGTTAGAGAAAGGAAGTGCAGTCTTTTTGTGTGTATGTGTGTGTATGTTTGTGTGTGTGTTTATGCAGATATGTTTGTGTAGGTGTGTGTGACAATTGACAATTAAAAAATATTTATTGTCATCTAGACAATATTACATATTTTCAAACAATAAAGTAGAGAGAGAAAATATATACAAAAAGAAAGAGAGAAAGAAAATATATACATATATGAAACTACAAGATGATGATGGGAGATGATGGAAGGAAACCTCGACGTTGGAGGGTCCTGGACCAGGCGATGAGCGGGTCCTCCACCGCTTCTCCGAGCCCAACCTGGACAAAGTAGCGATAGATTCGCAATTTTGCCGATGCCAGGATGGAAAGGGCGTCGTCCTCAAGGCCGTACCCGCCGAAGATCCAAGCCTGCAGGTCAGGGGGCCGCCCTATGATGTTGAAGGCCTCTCTGATGAGCGGCCTGATGGAGCGGCAGCACCAGTAACGGTGGCCGAGGGAGCGGTCGATGGACCCGCAGGCAGGACAGGAGGGGCCGACCGAGGCAGG
Organism: Cordylochernes scorpioides; assembly: GCA_030710605.1. Taxonomy (NCBI): domain Eukaryota; kingdom Metazoa; phylum Arthropoda; class Arachnida; order Pseudoscorpiones; family Chernetidae; genus Cordylochernes; species Cordylochernes scorpioides. The sequence continues at coordinate 56,217,531 of CP092876.1, forward strand.
ATGGGCCGGATGGGGCAGGGCGTGGAGGGCTAGCTTGAGAGCTGCGTCGGCCTCGTGACCCGAATAGGCGCAGCGCCGCAGCGAGGCCCAGTCGATCCTGGATGGTGGATTGATGGTGGGCGTCCATCTCGCCAGGAATCTGGAGATGGGCGTGGCGGCGAGGCGCGGGCGATGCAGGGCCCGTCGGGCCGAGCGGGTCGTGAGGCCGTTGAGGAACGGCGTAGCCGTCCCACGCAGCACCACGGCCGCAGCAAGGGAACTGGATGAAGGCGTGGACTCCGCCCCGAAGCCCACGGCGTTCTCGGAGGTCAGCCTCCGACAGAAGGCGCCCAGGGCCGCGGCGTCAGCCAGGGCCGAGCGCATAGGGCGGGCGATGAGGTGTTCCTCCTCGATGAGGTCCCGGACTCGGGCTCCGCTCCAGCGGGCGGGGGCCAGGAGGTCGGGAGGGCGGAGGAACCGGCAGCCGCCGATGATGGGGAGGTCCAGCAGCTGAGCCGTGGGGACCGCCCGGTGGTTGAGGCCCAGGATGTTGGAGGCCTCCTCCCATAGCTTCAGCACCCGGAGACGGCGGGGCTGGAGACGGGTGCCGTCCGGTGGAGGGTGGATCCAGGCTTCCCCGCTGTTGCCGCCGACCAGCCAGCTGAAGGCATTTCTGCCCCCGCGGAGCGCGACCTGCACCCCCTTGAGGCAGGCGAGCTGGAGCTGGGTCGCGAGGTCGAGGAGGCCGAGGCCTCCGATGGCAACTGGCCTCGCCATGAAATCGGCGGGAAGCCACGCCGTGTGGTCCTGTCCCCAGACGAATCTCGCCAGTCGGGCCTGCAGCTTGGCGATGGTCGGGGGTGATGGTAGGTAGCCATGCAGGTGGTGCTGGATGACAGAGCCCACCAGCGTGTTCGCCGCTCTTGCTCGCCCGACGAGGGAGAGGCCGCGGGTGAAGGGCGTCCATTTGCGGCAAGCAGTCTCCAGGAGGGCCAGGAGATGCTGCTCCCGGTGGGCGACGGTGCTCCTGGGGGCCATGTCGAGCCCGAGAACCCTGATGGAGGTGGTCGACCAGGAGGCGCCGAGAGGGGAGTCGCCGCGGTTGCGCCAGGCGCCGCACCAGAGGCCAGCGCTCTTCCGGAGGTTCACGCCAACTCCGGAGGCCTGCTTGTATTCTTCGAAAACGGTCGCCACCCGTTCAAAGTCTCCGTCGCGATGAAATAGGAGGACGATGTCGTCGGCGTAAGCGATGACATTGCCCACGCCGAGGGTCAACTCCAGGCGACGTAGCAGCGGCCCCGTGGCGATGCTGAAGAGTGCGGCACTAACGACGCAACCCTGTCTTAGGCCGTTGAGGAGGGGGAAGGCGGTGGTGTAGAAGCCTCCGGCCCGGATGGTGGCGTCCGCCCCGGCGTAGAGGATGTTGATCCAGGCCCTGAAGGCTGGCGGGAGGCGGAGGGACGTTAGCAGGGACTCCAAGAAGCCGCGGTCTAGTGAGTCAAAGGCGGACTCCAGGCCGTCATCTCCTCGCCGCGGACATCTATGGTTGCCAAGGCGATGTGGCCCGGCCACAGGATGCGTTGTTGTAGCACGGCTACGCCTCGTCCGAAGACGCAGGCGAGTCCGGATCCCGAGATGGCTACGGGATGGGCCAATACAACAGCACTGTAGCCGAGGCAGAGGTCTTGGCCGCTGCGCAGATGAAATGCGTTTGTCTCCTGGACAAACGCGATGTCCACGTGATGTTGCCTGAGGAGATGACAAAGGGCAAGGCTCCTCCCCCGAGTGGCGAGCCCTCGCGCGTTGATGCTGGCGATGCGGAAGCTCATTGTTGCCCTCCTGTAGGCATCTTCCCCAAGGTCTTCCGGAGGGTCTTGCAGATGGTGTGGTTGGAGTCTGGAACCGAGGCTATGATGGTGTTGGCCAGCTCTTTGAGGGCGGCGACCTGTGCCACTGTCAGCAAGTGCGCTCGGTTCTTCATGGTGGTCTCAGAGGTGAGGAGCTTCTGAGTCTCCTCGCATTTAAGGTCGGGCAGCCCGTTCCAGTCGATGGAGAGGCTGGGGGACTTCCTGAGGTGCTCCAGCAGCTGTTCGAGTGCGGCCTTTCCCTGGGCAGGCGTGGCGGGAGGTGAGGACAGCTTCTCCTCCGACATCACGTGGGCGAGCGGAGGGATGCGAGGCTCGGGGGGCCGCGGGGCAGCCAGGGAAGCAGGATGTGCAGCAGGGGCGGGGTGGGTGACATCCATCTGTTCGGCAGGCTGGTGTGCCGAGGGGATCGCCTGAGCCTCTATTGAAGTCTTCGCCGGTTGGACAGGGGACGCCGGTGTTGCGGGCGTAGGTGCCGGCTTCTTTGGTCGCTGAGGAGGAGGAGGGAGGGGGGGCTTTGCGTCGGTGGGAGACTCTGCTTGCCTGGGGCTGCTGTTCCCTTGTCTGGCGAGCGCTGGGCAGTTGGCTCTGCGGTGGCCCTGTTTACCGCATTTGGAACACTTGATTCCAAAGGAGAGGAAGGCCGACAGGGTGTCTCCCTTGGAGTGGATGGTCAGTCGGGTGGTCAGCGTCTCCAGCCTTACGCCCTCGCGGAGCAGGATGAACGCCTCCCGGCGGCCGTCGGTGAAGGTGAACTCCCCCATTTTGACCAGGATGGGGGCGATGGAGGTGACCCTCCCAAATTGGCCCAGAGCGGTCGCGATTGGTGCTCTCCTCCACAAAGCCGGGCAGGTTGGCCACGACTATGCGTTCCGCCCTCTTGCGGAAGGGGAAGACCTTGAGGGTCGTTCCCTCGATTTCCAGGCCGTCCGCGACCAGACGGTTCGCGAGGTCCTTGTTCGCGAGGCCCACGATGTAATGGCCGTTCATTCGATTGAACTGCGTGATGCTTTTTGGCCCCCCGAGTAGCGTGCTTATGGCCTTGAGGTAGGAGTAGTCCGGGATGTCTGGGCACAGCTCCACGAAGACGTAGTTCTCGTGGTTGGTTGTGGCTTGCCTCGCCTTTGCGTCAGCGATGTTGGCGCGTGTCGCCTTGATCTCGTGAGGCGGCACTGCTCTCGGCCCTGTTGGCCGCTTCCGCTGCTGGGGGCTGCGCTGCTCTCCAGGCTTGTTGGGCTGCCTTGCAGCGTGCTCAGGTGATGTTGAGCCGAGGCGCCTCTTCTTGCCCTTCACGACTGTGTAGCCGTCGTTGGCGTCCACCTCCGCCATCTCGCTGTCGGCCCAGTTGAGCGAGGTCGAGCTGGCTGTTGTAGCGCTGGTCGTAGCAGCAGTCGTCGGCACCGTGACGTCACCACTCGCGGCGGCCGGATTAGCATGCGTCTTGCCTCCCGGCGGATTTGCATGCTTTGCTTTTTCTTGAAAATCTTCAGAAATTATGTTCTGGAGATCGATTTTTGGTGATATTTCATCACCGGTTTGGAGTTTAAAGCTGGGCCTTTCAGGCACGTGTTCAGCTTCTTCTGGGCTTCCCGCCAGTATCAAATTTGGCATGTTTTTCGCCATCTACACACACGCCAGAGGCGAAAACGGCGGAGCTCGCGAAAGCGTGGCCGCACACCCGAGTGTATGTGTGTGTGTTTGTTGGTGTGTGTATGGAAAAAGTACCAATGAGGGAAATTGTATTGAGTTACAAGATATTGATGAGACTAGTATTGAAAGCCTAGATAAACTGTGTTAGTGATCTGTTATTTAAATGCTATTGTTTAGAAATAGAATAAAATATCTGTTTTCATTATTTGCCAAAAATAAGGAAGGTGGAAGGATTCTGTTACTTTATAATAAACTAATGTTTAAATATAGTCCGGAACCAATTTTTCAGGGATTAAAAAGAAGAAAAACAAAGGAAATATCTTAACCATGAGAAATTCTTGTAAAATAACCCAGAAAAAGAAAGTTTTTGTGTTCATTCATGGTCAGAAAGTAGTTGTTGTTTAGGTGCTGAATCATAAAAGTTACTAGGGAAAATTAAAACGAATTTCTTAAAGGTCTTAATGTTCATCTGCACCTTTTCTATGAGGATTGAATATTTTTCTGAATAATTATTTTGAACAGTTATAATAGATATTTTTAATATTGATGATTCTATTGGATATTTATGCAGTTTTTGGTCCAGATTGGCGTGGAGTTGGAAGGATATGGTTATTAGAAACATATTTGCCTGTTTATATATAATTTGTGTTAGGCTGTATTTTGAGGGGGAAATAAGCAGGTTCTTGGCAGCCAAAAGTATAGAAGAAAAACCGGAGACTTATGTCTTATGGTAGGATATAAATGGATAGTTGATGGGTTTTGAATTCAGACTATGAAACAATTGTGGTGCATTGCTTCGCCTTCAGTGCCATGTGCTACTTATTATTTCTTTTTAAAAATATTCCTTACGCCATTTATAGCGGAGTTGAAAAGGACTTTCATTCTCTTGGTATTTTGAGGGCAAGGAACGTTTTCAACAATAGGCGCTGAAATGACTTCAGGTTTTTCATCTCCAGTTTGGGTACTAGATGATATCTTAAATACAGCATTTCCAGTGGCGCGACGAGATGCCTGCACAAATCAAAATATAAGCATGAACTCTATAATTAAAAAGCTTAAATATTTAAGATTAATATCAAGGTGTTTTAATATATTATAATTTATTAGTTTTATTTTCAAATACAATAGTGTTTTCAAGTTTTGAATTCTTTGTACAATATAATTGTTCATGCCCCAACAACCTTAGCACCATGGGTATTGTACAATAGAAAATATATTTATTATCTGCTAAAATCTTCAAAAGACCCTAAATAATTTACCTATTTATAATTAATATACATTTATTACCTCAATATGTACCTCATACTATTTTAAGAACCAATCGTATAGATAATTGGTAATAACTAATTTCTTGAGACCAATGGAAAAATTGAGTTTAAAGAGAAAGAACATGTACATCTGTGAATGAAATAATCCTATGTTTAGTTTTATAATAAGTTCAATAGTTGAGCCTACTAATCATAAGTCATCAATACGTATTTTATCTCCAACAAATTTTACCGCAATTTATTAAATGATATGAATACCATATTGCTATGGAATCACAAACCCTAACTTAAAATTTCTTTATTAAATCCCTATTATAAAAATGTTTATGACCCTATTTAAAATCTGTTTCACCCTGTATTGAATGAAAAGAATATCTGTATAAATATCTCCATGAACCAGCCAATATAAACATTGTAAGGTTTGTGAAATAAAAATATACAAGTGACAATTTGTACTGGGATCAGGTGAATAAATTAAGAAAAAGGAATCTCCTGATTGTGCAAATAAAAGATACTGATGGCTTATGCAATATATCGGAATAAATATCAACTACATAAATTATCAACTTTATTCTGACAAATGGCGTAAGCCATCAGTCATTTTTAATTTAACGATCAGGAGATGCCTTTTTTCTTGCAATGAAACTTTTTTTCCTTTAAAAGTGTGACAGCGAATCACTAAAAAGTAGGAAATAAATTAATAAAAAGGTTATAGATTAATTATATAAAATAATATTAATTATCGCTTATTTCAGACTTTGTTATTTCAAAAATTGATTTAAATTAGATATTGAATAATTTAATAAATGTGAGTATTTGAAGAGAAAGAGAAGGGATAGAGCTATTTCTGTATAGATTGCTTCTTCACTCTGTTGGTTTCCTTATTAGTTCGCTTCTATATAATTTCTTCCTTTAAAATTTCCCCTTATTTGTGATTATGACATTTTATTTCTCAATGTTCGAAAAATGTATATGTCAAAATTGTGTAGATATAGGGATGTTTGAGCGTATTGATATAAAAAAAACAATGGTTGCCTGTAAAGTCGGTTTTACGGGCGAAGATTTTACGTGACAACGGTAGAATATTTATTGATATGAATATAATTAAATTGCACAATAGGAACAAGGAATTGAATGAAAATAAGAATTGCACAAATTTTAACTATAGAAATATATTTTGTTTACTAAAACATTGTACATGTAAACTTAAACTTAACTAATTCCTATTTGAGTGATTTTGTTGAGGATAGGACGATGATAGGAGAAATATGAAATGAAAGGAAGTGTTTCTGCTGTAATGTGTCTTGCGAAAGTCAAGTCGATAGTTGTTCTTTTTAACGTAGTTGACTTAGAAACGTTTGATACGCAATCAAGATTATACGTATTTTTCATGAAATTAAGAAACGAGTTGTCAGGCTTTACGTTTTTGTTAAAATCACCACACAGAAGAATCGGTATACTAGAATCAACTTGCACGAACGGTGGCACGTACTGGCTGTTGTGAATGTACGGACCGAGTCCTTGCCATAGTAACATTCCAATATCCTGCATACTAGCTCCTGGATGAATATATACAGCACCGAGTATAAACTCGAAGCTAGTATTAGCGGCGAAGCAAGTAACTTGCAGTACTTTAACAATGGCATTATCATGTGGATCATCGTGTAACCACAGTAAAATGTGAGCGTGCGGACTTCCTCTATGTTGAAACTCAATGCGAAGGAAATTATTGTGTATTTATAATTTAGCATCCGAGTAACATACGCCCGAATATACGCCCGAGTCTGAAGTTCTTGCATTATACAGCCATTATGGCTGTATTAAAACATTTACTTATATTAGATGTTAAAATTCTTGCTCAACACAGTTTAAAAAAAGTTTTCTTATATCTGCCACTTTTTCTTAATATTTGTAATTTTAAAGAATCAATTCGAAAATCAAAACATTTATTCAGATCGAAGGTTCAAATTTTTGCTAAATATATTTGAAACTATTTAAAATTTGTAAAATAATAATTAATTAATTAATTAATTTTAAACTAATAATTTACTTAACACTATCAACATTTATCAATAGTATGACATAACCTATAAACTCAGTTTCTCAACTTTTGTGTCAATCTAACAATTAATCAATCAATCATAGTTTACGATAATGAAATATCAGTGTACAATTATTTACCTTTATTGTTGTAGTTGTTGTAAATGACGAATCTAAGCACTCCACATTTTCACTACAGACACAGCTGACGATACTTTAACCACACGTGTGAACTTGTATTATGACGCTTTCTTGTTTTTCCAACGCCAAGAACGTTCGAGAAAGACAAAGACAGAGACAAGCATGCGCCGATTCAATGCGCCTAATTCTCTAGCGCTGCGCGCGCAGCACTCTCGTTCGGTGACTCATCGTAACGTTACCGGGCGTTACACTTTTTCATAAGTGACTCCCAGCCGCAACCTAATTTAAGACGTTGTCACGTCAAAAAGAAATATAACATCCATTTTTTTTTCGTCTCAAAGTTTGTTTCTGTTATATTATGCTTCTAGAGAATTTAGTATCAGGGTAAGGTGTTATCAAAAGTTTAGTGTGTTTGTTTATCTGATCTATTATCAAATCTCCTTATTTTTCTAATAATATATTCATCACTCTTATGAATTATTTTGAATATTTCAGTCCGTAATTAGATATTCTATTCAGGAATATATATATATATATATATATTAAGAAAAAGGCATCTCCTTATCGTGCAACTGAAAGTTGCTGTTGGCTTGCGCCATCTATCGGAATAAATATTAACTATTCTCGTTGATTTTTAATTATTCCAGAATTGGCCAAATACCCATTCTTGATTAGGGAAGAAAAGCTTACCACGGACGCGTTTCGGGCTGTTGGCCCTCATGGCGCAAGCCAACAGCAACTTTCAGTTGCACGATAAGGAGATGCCTTTTTCTTAATTTATGCACCTTATCCCAGTACAATGGCACATTTGTACTATTATTTCACATTGTGTAGCGTTCTCACGCAAATCTGGCCTTAACTACCCGTTTCATGATTTTTCAGGATGCCTTAATGACCAATTTTTTGGTCGGTGAGGTACAGCTTGCACCACGCTGATGAGGGCCAACAGCCCGAAACGCGTCCGTGGTTAGCTTTTCTTGATTAATCAAGAATGGGTATTTGGCCAATTCTGGAATAATTAAAAATCAACGTGAATAGTTGATATTTATTCCGATAGATGGCGCAAGCCAACAGCAACTTTCAGTTGCACGATAAGGAGATGCCTTTTTCTTAATTTATGCACCTTATCCCAGTACAATGGCACATTTGTACTATTATTTCATATATATATATATATATATAATTACAATTCACACTTCAAATGTTCTTCATATTGTCAAATAGCTCCATCCAGATGGGACAACTGTCAATCATCCCTGGACCCCGGGAGGGGGGAAGCTGATATGTAAATAAGGAAAACGGGACGGTGGCTAACGCCGTTCATTAGGATTAACTTTTAACTTGGGTAAGTTGTACAAAACTCTCTCTCCCTACAAATACCCCTTGTAATAAATTATTTAATCCCAAATTTGCCCTTGCTTTATTTATCTCCGCGACATATTTTGGTGGAGACGCTGGGTAGCGTGACGGAACTTCGAAGAAGTCGACGTCTACAGGGACGTGAACCAATTCTTCAACCTTTGCCACAACGAATAGAAATGGAAGACGACCACAGACCTACTGTTAACGGATCCTACCTCCCTTTTCAACGTCAACGAGATCCTTCTACCTTTTCTGGAGATGGAAATATAAACCCTGGACAGTGGTTGAAAGAGTACGAGAGAGTTTCGAAGTACAACAGATGGGACGAGACCATGAAGCTTGCCAACGTCGTATTTTACTTGAACGGAACTGCTGGAAGGTGGTTTGATAATAACGAAGAATCACTCAACTCGTGGAGAAGCTTTGAAGACGCATTCCGCGGTGTGTTCGGACTGCAGGAGGATTCTGCTCGACGCGCCGAGGAAGTTCTGAAGTCAAGAGCACAGAAGGCCGAAGAATCCAGCGAGTCATACATCCAGGAGATTCTTAGTCTCTGCCACCAGGTGAACCCTCGCATGGAAGAAGGTGAGATAGTTGCTCACATTATAAAGGGAATTTCGGAGGACACATACCAGGTATTGGTGGCGAAAGACATACAGACGGTAGATGAGATCCTGAAGTTCTGCCGTCATCTGACAACCGTCAAGCAGCGCCGGATCGGCCGTACGAAATTCGCCAGGTTGTCAAACGTAATGCCCATTTCGTGTGTTGACGACTCAGACGACTTGGCCGGCTTAATTCGCCGCATCGTTAGAGAAGAGATACAAAAGGTTTTCTCAGCACCTGAAGTGATCAATCCTCTCCGAGAGGTGAACGCCCTGGAACAGACTGTGAGGGAAGAGGTCAGCCGTGCTCTACAACCTACCAGACCACAAGTCAACGTGGTACAACAACAACCACGAACTCCCTATTATAATATCGACCGACCAACCCAACCCAGGAAGACGGAACATTGGAGGAACAATGGTCGCCATTGAGGAAAATCCTCCAGGGTATATTGCCGCTAAATTAAAAGAAAATTTTGTTATGGTCGAAATAAATGGACGCAAAATTAAAGCATTGGTGGATTCAGGAGCCGACTTTTCTGTTATTTCAGACAAATTTCGACGCGAACTAAAGACACCTCTCTTCAAAGAACCAGGTCCCATTCTTAAAGCCGCAAATAAAAATTTAATAGAGACCCTAGGAAAATGTGTCCTGAACATAGAAGTTAATGGTCTGAAGATATCCTTTGAATTCGTTGTTATGGTGGAATGCAGCCATGACATCATATTCGGATGGGACTTCTTCAAGGCCACCGAAGCCGTCATTGATTGTGGCAGAAATGAACTCCATCTCGGGGAAACCTCCGTCCTGGAATCTCGAGAGGAGGAAAACCAGAGATTGTTTGCTTCCGACGACTTTGTCATCCCGTCTAAATCAATAAAGAAGATCAGTGTGATAAACGAAGAAGTATGCGGTGTTAGAGATGTTTTAGTCTCAACTTCTAAGGACTTATTATTGAGAAAAGAAGTTCTTATACCAAACTCATTGGTTACATTTCGACACGGCCGAGGTAGCATTTGGGTGGCGAATGGAGCGTCTTGGCCGCAACTGATTCCATCAGGAATGAATATGTGCACCATGGAAAGTTATGAGAATGGGAATATCTGCAGTCTTATTGAATCCAGCGATAAGTTACAAGAAACGCAGCTAAAGTCACGTGAATGGTCACAGAAGATAAACCTTACTCTAGATCCAGGGCTGTCTGAAATTCAAAGGTTACAGCTTGTTTCATGCCTTGACGAGTTTATCGACATATTTGACTTTGGGAGTACTTCTATTAAGCCCACCAGTACTGTGAAGCACAAGATAAACACAGGAGACCACTCTCCTATCAAACAGAGGCCCTATAGAGTAGCACCAAGTGAACGACGACTAATTCAAGATGAAGTGAACAAGATGATTGAAAATCACATCGTGAAGCCCTCTGAAAGTCCTTGGTCATCTCCAGTTATTCTAGTTCGAAAGAAAGACGGGACCTGGAGATTCTGCGTAGATTACCGTCGATTAAATAAGATAACAAAAAAAAGATGTTTACCCTCTGCCACGCATTGACGATGCCTTGGACAGTTTAGCCGGCTCTAGTTACTTCTCCACGATGGATCTTCGGTCCGGGTATTGGCAGATTGAAGTGGACGAAAAAGACAGGGAGAAAACTGCTTTCATCACTCCAGATGGGTTGTATGAATTTCAAGTAATGCCTTTCGGTCTTTGTAACGCTCCAGCAACGTTTGAAAGGATGATAGATAGTGTTCTGGGCAGTCTTAAATGGAACATGTGCCTTTGCTACCTGGACGACATCGTAGTTTACGCACCTACCTTTGAGGAACATCTACGTCGTCTACAACTTGTATTAAGCTGCATCCAGAAAGCTGGACTAAGCTTGAACCACAAAAAGTGTCTTTTTGGATCAAGGAGGATAAAGATTTTGGGACACCTTGTTGACGCCAATGGAATTCATCCAGATCCAGATAAAGTTGAAGCCGTCTCTAAATTTCCGAGGCCAAGGAATATCTCTGAACTGAGGAGCTTTCTTGGATTATGTTCCTATTACCGAAGATTTATTGAGAACTTTGCCGACAAAGCTAGATCTTTGCATGACCTACTGAAGACTGAAAAACAATTTTATTGGGATGCAGCTCAAGAGAAAGCGTTTGAAGTCCTTAAAACAGCTCTAATTTCAGAGCCTGTCAAGAAACGATTCTATTGGCCTGGCCTTTATAGAACTGTTCGCCAATATGTAAGCCATTGTCGGGAGTGTCAACGAAGGAAGAAATTACCTCGACGTCCGGCTGGACAACTTGTATCCATACCGCCCGTAGAAAAGCCATTCTATAAGGTCGGGGTCGATCTCCTTGGAAGATTTCCAGTTTCTAAAGATGGAAACCGTTGGATCATTGTGTGCACCGATTATATGACAAGGTATGCCATAACGAAAGCGATCCCAGACGGAGGAGCAATCGAAACAGCTAAGTTCCTGGTTGAAGATGTTATCTTGAAGCATGGAGCTCCTAGAGAAATGATAACAGAGATCGCGGAAGAAATTTCATTTCTCAAGTAATAAAAGAGATCAATGCTCTGTGCGGAATTGTGCACAGATTTACAACGGCCTACCATCCCCAGACCAACGGCCTGACTGAAAGGTTCAACAAAACTCTGGGAGACATGTTGTCCATGTACACAGGTGTCGAGCAGAAGGACTGGGACCAAGTTTTACCCTACGTGACTTTTGCTTACAACACTGCTAAACAGGAGGCGACCGGCTACACTCCGTTCTTTCTTGTCCACGCCCGCGAGGCCGAGACCTACATCGATGCCGTACTACCCTACCTACCAGATGAGATCTCTGACGACTACGTTGGGGAACTTGTGACCAGAGCTGAGGAAGCGCGTCAACTCTCCCGATCACGCCTTCTACAATCACAGGCGAAAGACCGTAGACTTTACGACCAGAAACATACTCCAGTCTATTACCAGAAGGATGATCTTGTGTGGGTTTTTACTCCCATCCGAAAAGTAGGGCTCTCAGAAAAGCTACTGAAGAGATACTTCGGTCCCTACAAGGTGACCAAGAAGCTTTCAGAAGTTACGTATGAAGTAGAGCCCGTGGACCCGTCTTCCCGATCACGGAAATCCAAGGATATCGTTCATGTCATTCGGATGAAGCCCTACCTGGACCCTGAAGAACAACATTCCATTCTGCTAGGGAACACAGGCCGTGATAGATTTCCTTCCAGAACAAGGGCTGAGACAAGCTAATCAGCGGGTCGCTGTTTTTTCTAAAGAGGGAGTAATGTCAAATAGCTCCATCCAGATGGGACAACTGTCAATCATCCCTGGACCCCGGGAGGGGGGAAGCTGATATGTAAATAAGGAAAACGGGACGGTGGCTAACGCCGTTCATTAGGATTAACTTTTAACTTGGGTAAGTTGTACAAAACTCTCTCTCCCTACAAATACCCCTTGTAATAAATTATTTAATCCCAAATTTGCCCTTGCTTTATTTATCTCCGCGACAATATTTAAGTTTGTATTATGTATAAAATAAACATTCGTGCTTTTATAATCTTTCATTTCATATGTATAGATAGCGCGTTATTGCTTTGTGTTAATATATGTCTAACTGACCTTGTCTTTATTGTTTGCGGAAGAGCATTGCTCGATACAAATATTTGAATGCAATTCTACTGTACTATAGGCTTATGTCCATAGTTTTCTTGAAAACGATTTCTGAGATTCCACCCTTCATTGCTGCGTATATAAGCAGAATCGTCCAATAAAGTATTAGAGCTCTGAGAAGCGGTCTGGTGGATTAAATTGGCGAAACCGCTGGGAGGGTTCACCACTGATGAGCCAAGCCCTCCCAATACATATTTTTCTCAGTATCATTATCTCAGTAAGGGCAGTAGAAGTTCGTGATATGTATAAAAGAAACATCGTGCTTTTAAATTCTTTCATTTTATATATATTGATGGTGCGTTATTGCTTTGTGTTAATTTTACTTCTGTATTTGAAAACACCAGGATCTCCTTTTCCTTCTCAGACACAATGGTGCAGTAATAAAAACATGTCATATAAAAAAGGTGCTGGTAATTTGCTGTGACAGTCAATAGCTGGCGCCTAGTTTTAACGTATATTTTGATGGGAGATGTGACCTTTATTTAATACATCATTATACTCCCAGCAAAATTACAATGTAAAGATATCGTAAGTTTCAAAATTTTTGCAATCTAACTTGAATGATAATATCAGATGATATACATATTATACACTCATGGACAAAACTAAAGATTCAGAATGTCTAGTCGCCAGTCGTCAGTCTTTTTGAAGGAGACAGAATCAATTTTGTTTACACTTGGTCATCTCGTGTGTCTTCAATAAAGGTCACTGTATTTCAAACATATTTTTCAGAGCTATTGTCTGAATCCCGAAACACATGCTGAAAGGTACCATATTCTTATGGTTTATACACGTGTGTAGATTCTCTCTCTAGTTTATCCAAATTATGATCAAAATAAAAATGAGAGTCAGGATCAAAACTTTATTCAAATGTGATCTTTTCTTTCAACAGAGTTTGTTATTGAAAAATTCTCTCAATGAAGACTTTGGTAAAATTTAGGTTGATATTTTAAGTTCAGTTCTTCCGTGTTTCTTTCCATTAAGAATCAGTAGCCGAATTGGAGCGGAAACAAACCTTTCTTCTTTGGCCGCAATTTCTTCCAGAGGTTCTTCTTTAACTTCTTTGGAATCATTTTACAGGTTTGTTTTTTAAATGGTGCAAATAATCTTTTGATAAACTTCTTAACTTTTTCGGACTCTCTTCTATACGGCGGCGGCAACTTTTATAATTATATTTTATCATGCCATGGTAACTTGGAATTTTTATTCTGTTGAATGAACGTTTTATAAAGATTGACGCGTGAATCATAAGTAGATCCTTTTCTAAGCTAAGTGTATGTTATCTAAGGGATTTTGTTACAAATTAACATAAAAAAGAACAAATATAACCTACTTGCCTATAAAATAAAAGGATTTAAAAAAGCGCGAATGCTTCTTTTATACATAATACAAACTTCTACTGTCCTTACTGCGATGAAAAAATATATTGGGAAAGCTTGGCTTATCAGTGGTGAACCCTCCCAGCGGTTTCGCCAATTTGATCCACCAGACCGCTTCTCAGAGCTCTAATACTGTTTTGGATCATTCTGCTTTTATATTATACACTGAAGGATGGGATCTTAGAAATGGGTTTCTAGTAAACTATAGACATAAGCTTATAGGACAGTAGCATTACATTCAAATATTTGCTTCGAGCAATGCTCTTCAGTAAACTATAAAGACAAGGCCAGTTAGGCATAAATTAACACATCGCAATAACGCGCCATCTATACATATAAAATAACAGAATTTAAAAGCGCGAATGTTTCTTTTATACATAATACAAACTTCTTATGTCCTTACTGCGATGAAAAAATATATTGCCTTTATTTTAACATTTTGACATTCTTTATACATGAATGTCATGATAGATGATACAGGAATCCCTGTGTATGTAGATTAGTTTTGAGGGTTAGGGTATATTGTCTATTTTATTCCTCTCATGATCTTACATTTATATCTTCTGCTTTCATTCTCTTCAAAAATGTGTACTTGGGAATCATAATGAATTTCCTAATTGAAAATTATACAAATACTAGAACATTAGCCCGTCCAAAAAATGGATATAGGCTGGTATATTTTTAACACAACCTAATGAAATTAAAATAAAGAACCAGAAAATTGTTATTTACTCATTAATTCATGATATATTACAAATATCACTATTCTACACCAGCGTTTATATATATTTGTAGTTTTATATAGATATTATAGAACTTGGCTCTGGGGTTAACGATATGACATTTCATAGAAAGAGCAAGTAATTTAGTTTAGTTTCTGTTTCATAGACTAAGTTTTAATTTTTTTTATCTCCCTATTTTCAGCACCTTATCGTTTTTCTTACACTTTCACATATCCATATATATATATTGTTGCATCAATTTTAATGCGCCCTCATTTATTCAAAATTTTCTATGATATTTAATATTTATTTAAAACAGATTATTTAGATTATAATCATTCCTTTTTATAGTTACATTCCTTTTGTAATATTTTATTGTACATATATCTTGATTGGTTATTGGAGCGAGAGAGAGAATCTGGATGAAGACTCAGGATCATGACCTACGAAGAAGACGACGAATAAATAAACAATAATTTTTGAAAGTAATTTATTTTTATTTACTTTTATTTATTTGCTTTGAGTATGGAAACCCACTCGGGAAACGTGTATAACACCAAGAAGGAAGAAACCAAGGTCGACGACCCTTCAAAGCTGCAACTTGGTGTAACAATATACAGTGGTACCTCGACATACGAGCGCCCCAACATACGAGTTTTTCGAGATACGAGCCGAAGAGTAAGTGATTTTTTGCTTTTAGTTACGAGCGAAATTCGAGATACGAGTTCGGTTCGGTAGTGTTGTAGATATTAATCTGTGATTTTCTTTTGACCAGTACTTTTGTTTTGTTTTTGCTTTTCCTAAAATGTTTCTTTCTTCTTCTTCATTATTTGTTCTATATGCAAAGCTTTGTTTTTTGAGACTTTAATAAACAAATTCAAGTTTATTATATTTTTGTGTGCTTTTAAAGTTAAAACACAACAGGTAGTAACACGCAGTCGCGCCATCACGATCAGTTAGCAGCGTGCTTCCGCTGTGATAAGTTGTGTTTTGTGTTCGCGTTTTGTGTTGCGTTTGCATTTACAGTTTTAGTTCATTTATTTTTATAACCATGGATCGGAAGAAAGTTTGTAAAAAGTCAAGTGCTAAAAAAAAGATGATGAGTATTGAATTAAAACGTGAAATTATAGAAAAACATGAGCAAGGTGTTCGAGTTGTTGACTTGTCGAGGCAGTATGGCCGTAGTACAAGCATGTCAAACTCAAATCCTAACACGAGCCAAATAAAAAAGTAATAAGATTATGTGGGCCACAAAAAATACTTATGGCGATGTACATACGTTATGTATGTAGGTATAATATTATCAAAACTTACGACTTATGTATGGCGACCAGTGGTTCGTTATTAATAAATAAATTATGTATAATTACATTTTTTTAAAATTAGGCAACACATTTTTATTTTTTTTTTTTATTTATAAAAAAAAATTAATTAAAATATATTGTCTGGTGGGCCGCAAATTTATTCGTTGTGGGCCGCATGAGGCCCGCGGGCCGCGAGTTTGACATGCTTGCCGTAGTACGTCCATAATATGTTCTGTGCCGGAACATTCTGAGAGGGAGGAAGAAACAAACCTCCTTGGACATGTTTTTTTCTAAACGGCCTACAGGTGAAAGCGAGAAAAATGTAGCGAAAAAGGCAAAGACCAGTGAGGATATCTAATTTATTTTTTTACATTCTCTTTTTTGTTTTTGTGCAATAAATATTTGATATTTATAAATACGTTTTTATTATTTAAAACCACGTAACAAAAATAACTGGGGTGACATTTTGGAGGTTGGAACGGATTAATGGTAGTTCAATTGTTTTGTATGGGGAAATTTGCTTCGAGATACGAGTAATTCAAGATACGAGCAAGGTTGCAGAACGAATTAAACTCGTATGTCGAGGTTCCACTGTATATATATATGGTAATTTAAACCAACAACCCCATATTCTATATAACTTATAACAAGATTTTCATGTTGTATAATAGAAACACATCTGTAAATGTTTATATGCATGATTGACATGTGTAATTACATCACCATATGTAATGTACTTTGTACAAACTGAGGATAAATAAATAAAACTCTGTAATAGATTAAGAGTTGAGCTGAAGCAAGAGATAGAAGTCATAACGTCTAGAATCGAGATAGATTTAGAATTCCCACAACAAAGTCTAAAATGGAAACTTCCCCGGCGCCAGTGTCCAATTTCACCCGTGATCCACCCTCGTGTGCATCTGTTGAAATGCAACACTCCCTTTCTCGGAAAATATTTAAAAGGCCCCCGTCTTTAGCCAATAATACAGTCAATTGACAGACTCTTCACCATCTGCGTGAATCCTCGTCGGTTGTACCCCAGATCCACCTCATCGACCATGTAGCCCAGTAAGAACTCTTCTATCTACATATTTCGCTCCTAGCTCAACTTTTATCTGTTCATGGAACTTTCCGAGTGCAACTGTGTCTTTGTTTTTTTGTGTGGACATTCCCAAGCTTTCCACTCTGCCTCGACCACGACTGCCTGTACTCTGTGAAAACTGGAAAAGGTCTTCCAAGGTGTACAAGGTGTAGGGAGGTACTGGAAAACTCCTTATCCTGACTGTTCCTCTCGGTCAACACAGTATAGCGAGAGTCAACAAAATCCCATCACATAGTTTAAGTCGACTGGAAGCTCTCACCATAATTTTAGTCGACAGGATTCTGCAAGAGGCTACCAGACCTCATCACATATATATATTTATCCTAATGAAGGGAATGTGAAGTTTTGAGATAGAAATTTAACTTGTGTGATTTGTTTTGCCTCACTTTGATTTTAAGGTTCGAGATTCTAACTCCAAAAGGTTTTTGAGAAAGAAACCTTATTTCTCATTTCTTATTTATAAGAAAAGGAATTTTACTTTAAAAATTCATATCTCAACTGTCAATGCGTTTCGAATTGAAATCATAGCTCAATGATAGACAAACATACTAGTTATGTAACTAGATCTATATAAACGTATGCACTTTTCAATGAACAAGTCATGAAACCTCTCCAGGTTACTGTACATGAGCCAAATTGATCCAGCATTTCCAGCAAGAAGGGATAACTTAGTTTTTCTCACTTCCACGTGGTTCTTTTGTTTTCTCGAACGGTCCAACCAGTCTAAGTTAAGAGGGTGTACCAGGAAACTCTGTTCTCCTGAAAATATTTTATATATAAAAAATATTCTTCTACATTTTGAAATATTATTTTAATGTTCTTAGAAAAAAAAGGTCTTATAACAGCTATATTCCTGTGTACTGAACAGACACACAACAATTCCAACTATTAAAAACCATAATTGGACTATTTGTTGGACAACTATCTAAGATCCTATTTGGATTTGGGGTTATAGTTTGTGAACATAATATAAATATCATAGGTTTATAATTGCCTGGATCAAATAATCAAAAGTACGTAATCGCGAGGCGAAATGTTTCTAGTAAGTTTTGGAGAAATATTTAGCCGAGCTTTTGAGCATTTCTGCCTTGCTACAGGAGAAAAATGAAATGATCGAAGGCTCGGCTGAATACTTAAATACTTTCTACTTAAGTTTTGCCCATGAATTTATATATATTCGAGTGTCTCTAATTATAATGATATTCTTGTTCGCTGAACTGATAACAGTCCCAACTATATATGAGACCATAATTGGAATATTTTTTGGATAACTATTTAAGACCATATTTGGTGTTGTTACCTTGTGAACATAAAACAATATGTGTGGGGTTTGAACATTTTGATAGAAGCAATCTTAGTGTATATAATTTGTTCTTTAGAAGAATATTAGAAAAATACACATTTGATTCTGATTGATGATATAGTTTTATTCATTTTAAATGCACCATTTTTTTTTCAAATAGAACAAGAAGAACCTCCATCTCCCAGAGCGGCTACAGTGACCAGCTGATATTCTTCAGTGAAAGTTTCACGTCATATTCTGGCGTAGTTCGCTTGGAAGAGATTGCGGGGGCGGTGAAGATGATGAAGACATTGCATTTGCGGCAGGTAGTAATTGGTGTCAGAGGGAAGGTGAAGGTAAAGGTAGAGGAGATATTGATAGCATTTGTTGGGTGGAGGTTGACGTTTGAGCAGTGCAGAGATAAACTTGTGCATAATGAGATCAGTGATAGAAAATTAGAAAAGGTGCAGATGAACATTAAGAGCTTTTTGTCTTTGGAGAATTATTGATATTTCGCGGAGGTGAAAAACTTGAGGACTTATTACAAATTTTTAGATATTGTCTTTTTAGAGAATTTTGTTGTTTTGAGGAAATTTTGGAGAAAATTTTAAATCGGTTAGCTGATCTCGCCTGTATTTTGATTGATGAATAGAGATTGGTTAAGATGCTTCGAAAATTGTGAAGGTTCAACTTCATATCTGTTGATACTCAAGAAAAGACTCAAAATCGGATATCGAAATCGTTACCTATAAATATTTACTCTGGATATGCGCGATAAAATGTAGATACTAACCAAACTTGTATTACACCAGATTTGCTTACTTAGTCAAAACTGCTCTAGAGGCCGTAACCTCACAGTGATATATCCCCGAGAGATGGAAGAAGAATTCAAGCTCTGAAAAGACTTCGGATGGTTAGGAAAAATCTCACAGAAATTCTCCTGCAACGAAACTGACCAATAAAACCTTTTCTGGAGAAGGTCTGTCAAAGGAATATTTATTATAATTAGAATATAATTCTCTATTCGTGCAGCCAGAAAAACCTTTGCTCACACTTTAGATATAATGAAAGTAAGACAATATATTTAACAACAGGATCTATTTTCCAGAAAATTTAGCACAGCGTGGAGGCATGAATTATTTGAGTTCAAATGCAAGAACATCACAAGAGGGCTCACAAATCCACAAAACTTAATTTTTTCTAGATGAATTTAAAATTTTCAATAAAACACAGCACCCACTTCTTCTGGCCTTCGAGTGCAAGACATTTTTCCCATAGCGAAAATTTTAGTAATGAAGATTTGAATCAAAAGAATTCGAATTCGACTAATGGCAATTGAGATAGTTTTTGACTAGACCATACGTGGACGCTAATCCTACCTTAAGGACGATTCATCTCAAATGATAGGATATTTTTTATTGAATCACAGATCAGAACACCTGTGAACGGTAGGGAATTTTATCTTAGGAATAAGAGATCCATTTGTAGGAAAGAATCAGAAGGAATAGGACAGATGGCTAAAATCCAAATTCAAGGCAACCTTAAAAAAGGAAAGTGAAGAGAATTATTCTGTATCGTTATATTGGAAGGATAATAAGAAGGAAATGTTATAAATTATTGCTGTTAGGAGAGTCACAACTCTAAAATTTGGAAATATATTTGATAAGGTTTTATATGTTGAGGTATTTATGGAAGGTAAGTGCAGTCTTTGTGTGTAAATGTGTAGTTTGTGTGTGTATGTCTATGTGTTTATGTGTTTCTGGGTATGTATGTATGTGTGTGAGTCTGTGTGTATGTGTGCCCTTGTGTGTGGGTGTATGTATGCGTCTGTTTATGTGAGTGATGTGTGTGTGTCTTTGTGTGTATATGTGTGTATGTGTGTGTATGTACTATAAATTTATGGTTCACAGGGAGAAATATTAAATGATATATGTTATAAAGGTCAGAGATTTAGTCCTAGAGATATCAGAATAAACTGGAATATGATTCAAATGGTTGAATTAATTTCAGAGAGTGATAACAACTCGGAAAAGCAAAGGTCAAAATTTCACGCTGATATTTTTGGCTAGATATCATTTTGCAAAAATAAAGAGGGTGGGAATGATTCTGTTACTCTAGAATAAACTTATGTTCATAGATAGTCCTGAACCCCTTCTCCAGATATTAAAAAGAAAAAAAGGAAAAAGTACAACAAGGGAGGGGGGTGTGAAATATAGGCCAGAAAAAGGAAGAGAGTTTGTTTGGTGGCGCGGAGAGGAAAGTAGTTGATGTTGAAGAAGCTGTGAGCTATGAGCTTAGATATGAGAAGAAATATCAATAGAAGGGTAAAGTGAGCATCAAAGAATGTTGAGGGTGTCCACCCAAGAGTTAATAGAAGTGCGAAAGAGGTGTTTTGCCATTAGAGGAATATGCCCAAGAAACTACATAGTGTGGAAATAATGGAATTTGGATTCTCAAAGAGAGGTCATTTGCTGAGGTATTTTCAGATTTTACAGGTAGTCAATTCAATCTTTTTGTTCCACGATGATTTTCGAAGTATCCATATGTTACTGATCAAGAAAAACCTAGATTATTATCAAATATTCATCAAGGGCCTTGCTTTTTATTAAATATCAGAAACAGAAGTTTCGACAGAATAAGAAAAAACTTTTTTTTTCTGAAGTATTTTTCCTATTATGTATGTTTCCCCAAAGTATTCAATTAAAATATGAATAGGTGCGCAAAGAATTTTCATGTGTCATTGTTCATGATTTGAATATAATCTCTCAGACTTAGTCAAGGTATTTGAAAAGTAGCGAATCCCTGTTACTAGAGTATTAATAATTATGTTGCAAATTTATGTATTATTGAATTTCACAGTGGTATGATAATGGATCATTAAAGTTACTATGGAAAATTATTGATATAATTATGATTTTAAAGCTCTTAATGTTCATCTGCACCTTTTCTAAGAGAATGGAGGTTTTTATGAAATATTATTCTACAATATTCAATAGCTGCTTTTGAAATCAGGATATTTGTTTCGGTTCTTATGAAGATCAAGGATTAAAATCAGAGATTGCAGATTATCATAATAATTAATTTTCATCATTTTTCCAGATTCTAGCAGTCAATTTCTTTTTTGGGTGAAATCCTCACTATTGAAAGGGGATGGGGGGAGATTTAAGCAGATAGAGTAGTCATTATAAAAATATTTATATTATTGTTTTATGAAAGGATATAAACGGATGGTTAATGGGGTTTGAAATCAGATTATCAAACGTTTAAGGTGTATTGCTTCGCCTTCATAGCCAGATGCTACTTATCCTCTCTATTTAAAGATCCTCTTCACGCCATTTGTAGCGAAGTTTAAAAAGTTTTTAATCTTCTTTGCATTTTGAGGGCAAGGAACATTCTCAACAATAGGTGCAGAAATGAATTCAGTCTTTTCACCTCCATTTTGGGTGCTTGATGAGACCTTAATCACAGCATTCCCTGTGGCGCGACGAGATGCCTGCACAAGTAAAAATATAAACATAAACCCTTTAATTAAAGTGCTTAAAAAAATTTATATTTATATGATGGTTTTTAATATATTAATTATTAATTAGAGTTATATTTAAATACAATAGTGTTCAACTCTATTGAAAATATCTGTACAATATAATTGTCAATCCCACAACCTTAGCACCATGGGCATTGTACAATAGATAATATATATAAATTATGTGCAAAAATAATTAAACCCTAATAAAATTCATCAATTTATAACTAATATATACATATTATCTCTCAATATATGTACCTTGTAAAATTTCAAGAACCAACCATATAGACAATTGGTAATAACTAATTTCCTGAGACAATTAAAAAGATTGACTTTAAAGAGAGAGCAAATGTTTACCTGTTTATGAAATAATCCAATTCACATAAATCATTTATTGAGAGAAATAGTAAATAGAAATTTTTAAAACAATTAACCATCTGAGAAATTTGATTAAAATCACACTTATATGTTTTTGTCTAATAATTTTTAGAAATTTACGATGGTAAAACTATATATTTATAATTGAGTCTATAAGAAATACAAGAATTAAAGTATGGATGTTTCTTTTGAACATAAAATAACTTCTACTGTCCATAGTTTGATTGAATACCATTTCTGAGATTCCACCCTTCACAGTGAAGTATATACACAGTCTAGCCATAAATTCTGTTACAAACAAGTTTATAAATTAAATCATTAAGAACAAAAACTAATGGATTATAAATACATATTTTATTAGCCAATAGGACAAAGATTTTAAATATATACAATCATTCAAAATGTCCTCCCTTATTTTTGACACAGGATCTCAAACGTCCGGGCCACTGATCTATGGCGGCACGCAGCTTTTCTAAGGGTATTTCTTTCATTGCTCTCACAAATGCTGATTTCAATTGATCCAAATTATGATATCTTTTAGAGCACACCTTCTCCTCTAAATATTCTCACAAACTGTAATCAAGGGGGTTTAAATCAGGGCTTCCAGAGGGCCATTCATTGGCCTTTATGAACTCCGAACATTCGTCTTCAACCATTGTTGAGTTGACATAGCTTTGTGAGCAGGAGCTGAATCTTGTTGAAATATCCAATGTTCTCCATTAAACATTTTTCTTTATTCAGAGGCTTTACTATTTATTCCAAAGTATCTTCTTGATAGTTTTTAGCTGCAGTTTTTACCCCTTTGGCACGGAAGTGGAGATCTGTTACACCTTGGTAGCTAACTCCCTACCAAGCCATGACAGAAGAAGGATGGTGACTTTTTCAAGTCTTCTGACTTTCAAGGAAGCTTCTAGAGAGCTACAAGCATATATCCTATCATTCTGACGATTAATCTTTTTCTCGACGGTGAATATTTTCTCGTCTGTGAAAAGGATTCTATCATGACACCGACCATCATGCCGCGCCAACAACATTTTTGATCTAACTCTTCTAATATCTCTAAGAGCAGGGGTTATCAAATGACTTGTGCGTCGTTTGAAAGCTCTGAGTCCAAGGTCTTCGTTGATTATTCTGGAAAGGGTTCTTGAAGCTAAATTCATCTGCTTTGCGAAGTTCTTTTGTTTGCGGCGTGGATTTCGACGAAATCTTTCGCGAATGGCTTTTATAGCTGCTTGCGTTCATTGCACGCGCGGTCGACAAGATCTTTCAAGGTCATTAATAGTGCCAGCCTTGTTGAACCTTTCAATGGTTCGATAAACAAATTGACGCGTAATATTCAAATTTTGTAAAAGTTTAAAAATGGATGAAGGACTTTGGCCTACCTTGTGCAAGGCTATTACAGCTATAGGTTTTCTTTAACATCCCAATCCATTATCAAAAAGCAAATATATTCCGATTTTTTTCTAAACACGTGTGTGCACGAGATATTCAAATAACAACTACTGTATTTTGCATACTTCACGTGCTCAAATTAAAATTTTTATCACTGATTTGGTTTTGTAACAATATTTATGGCTAGACTAAGTAAAGGTAGAATCGTTCAATACAGTATTAGAGCTCTGAGAAGCAGTCTGGTAAATGAATTGGCGAAACCGCTTGAGAGTTCAACATTGAGGAGCCAAGCTCTCCGAATAATTTTTTCATCCCAGTAAGTACAGTTGAATTTATTTTATGTTCAAAAGAAACATATGTGCCAATAATATTTGCATTTACAATTTATAGAAGGCGAGTTATTGCCTTATAATAATTTAGTCTATTCATGAAATACTGCAGTTAATGAAATTGAAATTGAAGAAAAGGTAAATATTTTCCTTCTGCTCACCAATTTGTCTAGGAGATTGTTGGCGTAGGCGAGCTGTAACAGCACCACGTCAGCACCTGTAGCTAACAATGATGAGCTGGAACACTTACATGTTCTTTAAGTGCGGCGATGAACATCTCGCTCTCCATTAACTTGTCCTCCAATTCAAGGTATCGCTCCTGAAACATGTCCAATCTATAGTGTTAGAGATATGATTATGGTAGTGAAGTGTGTGGACTTGTACATTTAGTTTGAAATCTGGTATGGATATAGCACATGGCCAGAATATTAAACACTATTTTATAGATTAATATCATTTACCCTCTTCATAATAAGATTTTCAGGAAATTAAGTATAAATTCAGAATGTCGCCAATCCTATGTTTACATAAATGGAAAATGGATATCATAACAAAGAAATGCTATTGATGGTGCTAATATCAAACATTTCTTCAAGGAGGATAGCTGTGGTATTCAAGAATCTGTGTTAAATCTGTTATATATCTTTTTAGGTGTGGCTATAGGTTTAAGAATAGGGAATATCCAATCAGGAATAAATATCGCAATAATTCCTCTTCATAAACTGTGATTGTGGGATCCAAGAAGAATCAAAGGGGAAAAAATCTCGCATACAACAAAATTTAATGGAAAGAAATCTCTGAAAACTGAAAACATATTCTTAGAGGAAAAATGGATTTACACAAGAAATAACATTTGGGTTAAATCTGCTAAACTCTCAAATTGATATAACTTTAAGTTTAAGAATCTGAGCAGGAAAAATACTCAAATAACCCCTCCTCACAAATTTAATTGTGAGATACAAGAAGAATAAAAAGAGAAAAAATCACGCATATTGCAAAGTTTTATAATTAGAAAAAAAAAACTCTGAAAAACTGAAAAGAGGACTAGATTAGAATATATTCCTAGAGGAAGAATGCGGCATGAGAAGATCTATAAAATACAGATCAAAATAATGAGGTGCACTATAAAGGTAAGTATAAGATATTTTCTTTGAAGATGAAAAATGAACCTGGAATGTGCGTGTGCCTCATTCACATACCTTTGCAACGCTTAATAACCTCAGATGGAAAAGTAAAGTAAACATAATGTGACAATTATTATGTGTGGAGTTGTCTACACAATCATGAACTCACCTGGATGGCTGCGTCTTTTTCTTCTTCAGTTATTCGGGGAGTAGGTGGAGCTGGGAACAACAATATTTTAATTTTGAAAAAAATATTTAATATCAGAAAACCATTTTAGAAGGTTTCATTTTGTTCTTACAGTTCAATGTATTTGAAATATCAACGCGCTTGAACTCGCTGACCAGGCTGTGAAGACTGTAGCAGCTTCTAACCTGGTTCCGTCCTACTCCATCCTTCCACAAAGCTAGCCCGTAGTCGTGCCCACTCATCTGCTATGAATGCCTGGACCTTAGTTTACTCTAAAGAATATACAAACCGAAATCTAAAAAGATTTGCATACAATCCTATTTGCCTTAGGTCATTCCTGTCCAATATTTGTCTTAGAATGGCAACCACTACCATCCTTACTGGTCACGGTCACCTTCTTGCAGATCTAGCACTCTGGCATAGAGATCTAGATCCAAAATATCCTCACTGCTAGGAAAAGTCACAAACTGTAGACCACCTTTTCTTCTCCTGTCCAGCTTTTATGTAACACAGGCTACAAACGCTACTTGGAGTACAAGACTTCAGCCCTACAGCCTCTACTTCCTGACTGGCCTGGAACTACCTGGTTCACCGCAGCTCTTCCCATGACTAGACCTCTAGACCAGTGATTCTCAACCAGTGTTCCGCGGTAATTTTGTGTGCCGCGAAATTCTAAAAATGTGCCGCCGAATTTTAGTCATATGATTATGTTCACGTTTGTATTGGTTTTTCTTTTTTTTCTTTTTCATTTTTTTACTTTTTAAAATAACGAAATTATCAAATTGAATGTTAGAGATGTATATTACTTATATTTTGCATAGAAATATTGATACATAATTTGAATTTTCTTGCATTCAAGTTAGCAAAAGTGTGCCGCGAAATTCTAAAATGGTGCCTCCAAATTTTCAAATCTTTAAAATAATGCCGCAACAAAAAAAAGGTTGAGAATCACTGCTCTAGACTGTAGCTGTACAGCCCGGGTAGTTGGTGATATACACTCCAGGATCACGGGTTACCTCTATTTTATATATCGACGTGTTTCGTTTTCTACATGTGTATAAATATCTCCATGAACCAGCCAATATAAACATTGTAAGGTTTGTGAAATAAAAATATACAAGTGAC
This sequence comes from Cordylochernes scorpioides, assembly GCA_030710605.1. Classification (NCBI taxonomy): domain Eukaryota; kingdom Metazoa; phylum Arthropoda; class Arachnida; order Pseudoscorpiones; family Chernetidae; genus Cordylochernes; species Cordylochernes scorpioides. The sequence continues at coordinate 56,243,967 of CP092876.1, forward strand.
AATTTGTACTGGGATCAGGTGAATAAATTAAGAAAAAGGAATCTCCTGATTGTGCAAATAAAAGATACTGATGGCTTATGCAATATATCGGAATAAATATCAACTACATAAATTAACAACTTTATTCTGACAAATGGCGTAAGCCATCAGTCATTTTTAATTTAACGATCAGGAGATGCCTTTTTTCTTGCAATGAAACTTTTTTTCCTTTAAAAGTGTGACAGCGAATCACTAAAAAGTAGGAAATAAATTAATAAAAAGGTTGTAGATTAATTATATAAAATAATATTAATTATCGCTTATTTCAGACTTTGTTATTTCAAAAATTGATTTAAATTAGATATTGAATAATTTAATAAATGTGAGTATTTGAAGAGAAAGAGAAGGGATAGAGCTATTTCTGTATAGATTGCTTCTTCATTCTGTTGGTTTCCTTATTAGTTCGCTTCTATATAATTTCTTCCTTTAAAATTTCCCCTTATGTTTTGTGCTTATGACATTTTATTTCTCAATGTTCGAAAAATTTATATGTCAAAATTGTGTAGATATAGGGATGTTTGAGCGTATTGATATAAAAAGAAATATAACATCCATTTTTTTTTCGTCTCAAAGTTTGTTTCTGTTATATTATGCTTCTAGAGAATTTAGTATCAGGGTAAGGTGTTATCAAAAGTTTAGTGTGTTTGTTTATCTGATCTATTATCAAATCTCCTTATTTTTCTAATAATATATTCATCACTCTTATGAATTCTTTTGAATATTTCAGTCTGTAATTAGATATTCTATTCAGGAATATATATATATATATATAATTACAATTCACACTTCAAATGTTCTTCATATTTAAGTTTGTATTATGTATAAAATAAACATTCGTGCTTTTATAATCTTTCATTTCATATGTATAGATAGCGCGTTATTGCTTTGTGTTAATATATGTCTAACTGACCTTGTCTTTATTGTTTGCGGAAGAGCATTGCTCGATACAAATATTTGAATGCAATTCTACTGTACTATAGGCTTATGTCCATAGTTTTCTTGAAAACGATTTCTGAGATTCCACCCTTCATTGCTGCGTATATAAGCAGAATCGTCCAATAAAGTATTAGAGCTCTGAGAAGCGGTCTGGTGGATTAAATTGGCGAAACCGCTGGGAGGGTTCACCACTGATGAGCCAAGCCCTCCCAATACATATTTTTCTCAGTATCATTATCTCAGTAAGGGCAGTAGAAGTTCGTGATATGTATAAAAGAAACATCGTGCTTTTAAATTCTTTCATTTTATATATATTGATGGTGCGTTATTGCTTTGTGTTAATTTTACTTCTGTATTTGAAAACACCAGGATCTCCTTTTCCTTCTCAGACACAATGGTGCAGTAATAAAAACATGTCATATAAAAAAGGTGCTGGTAATTTGCTGTGACAGTCAATAGCTGGCGCCTAGTTTTAACGTATATTTTGATGGGAGATGTGACCTTTATTTAATACATCATTATACTCCCAGCAAAATTACAATGTAAAGATATCGTAAGTTTCAAAATTTTTGCAATCTAACTTGAATGATAATATCAGATGATATACATATTATACACTCATGGACAAAACTAAAGATTCAGAATGTCTAGTCGCCAGTCGTCAGTCTTTTTGAAGGAGACAGAATCAATTTTGTTTACACTTGGTCATCTCGTGTGTCTTCAATAAAGGTCACTGTATTTCAAACATATTTTTCAGAGCTATTGTCTGAATCCCGAAACACATGCTGAAAGGTACCATATTCTTAAGGTTTATACACGAATATAGATTCCCTCTCTAGTATATCCACAATATGATCAAAAGAAATATGAGAGCCAGGATCAAAACTTGTTTCATTTGTAATCTTTTCTTTCAACAGAGTTTGTTATTGGAAAAATCTCTTAATGAAGACTTTAGTAAATTTTAGGTTCATATTTTAATTTCTGTTCTTCCATGTTTCTTTCCATCAAGAAGAAGCGGCCGAAATGGAGCGGAAACAAACCCTTCTTCTTTGGCCGCAATTTCTTCCAGGGGGTCTTCATTAGCTTCTTTGGAAACATTTTACAGGTTAGTTTTTTAAATGGTGCAAATAATCTTTTGATAAACTTCTTAACTTTTTAGGAATGTCGTTTTAACGGCGGCGGCAACTTTTATAATTCTATTTTATTATGCCATGGTAACTTAGAATTTTATTTTGTTGAATGAACCTTTTATGAAAATTGATAGGTAAATCATAAGTTGATCCTATTATAAGCTACATGTATGTTATCTGAGTGATTTGGGTATAAATGAACATTGAAAAAAAATTAACTATTTTGCCTATATTTTTAACCTTTTGAACTTCTTTATATAAGAATGTAAGAATAGTGTGATACAGGTATCCTTGAATGTAGGTTAGTTTCGAGGGTTAGGGTATTTTTTTAATTGATTCCTCTCATGATCTTACATTTATATCTTCTGCTCTCTTTCTTTTCCAAAATGTTACTTGGTAATCATAATGAAGTTCCGAATTGAAAAATATACAAATTCTAGAACATTAACCCGTCCAAAGAATGGATATAGGATGGTATATTTTTAACAGTACCTGATGGAATTTAAAATAAAGAAACCGAGAATTGTTATTTACTCATTAATTCATGATATATTATAAATCTCACCATTCTACACCAGATTTCATATATATTTGTAGTTTTAAATTGGTTAAAATGTATTTTCTTTCTGTTAACCAGTTGCATTTATAAAGCTACAGTAATAATAAATGTAATTGGTTGATTGAGGAAAGGTTGTAGGGGAATGAAAAATATGCAATTATAGAATAAACATAATATATATATAGTCAGAATATAGTAAAATCTAATTAAATTCATCCCTATCCCTTATTTGTTACTAGCTGCCCATGTTGCTGTTCACCAGAAGGCCGCTTTTCACAGACCCCTTTTCCAACAGATTAATTCTTCAAACACCTCTTCCTCTCCTTATCCCCATCGCTCCCTTACTCTCTCATTGGACGATATCCTTGGTCGCCTTCTTGAGAGAAATCATTAATGACGCGAAATGAATTGGGAAAATTTATAAAAAAGAAAGTATCTGTTCATTGGATATGAAGAAAATCTCATCACACTATATACACTCATAGACAAAGCTTAAGGAAGTGGAATGATTTTGATGTCGCCGGTTTTCTCTTTTTTTTTTTTTTTTTTGAAGGAGACAGAGGCATTTTTTTTATATTTGGGTATCTCGTGTGTCTTCAATAAAGGTCACTGTGTATCAAATAATATTCTGAGTTATTGTCTGAATCCTGATATACATGCTAAAATGTACAACTTCCCATAAGTTTTGTCCATGAGTGTAGGTGTTGAATTACATGCTCTAGGTTTGTCTAATGTTGACGCCAAATCTCAACAATATACCAGCATTCAGAAGAAAAATGTGAAATGGTCGAAGGCTCGTCTTAATAATAATAAACAAAAAGAGGGGGGGATCGGTGGTAAGATGGTCTAAACCGTTGGTTTTCGACCGCTATGACCCAGTTTCGATTCCAACATTTGGCACTTTTTTAGGTTAAAAAAAAGCTCCAATGGCCTCCGACCTTTGCAAAAGTCCAACCCCACCAGCGAGTGCAAGTAACCAAACGGGGCTTTGGCACATTTGTAAGTGCAAAGTCGAACTGCTTTTCACATGTGTAAACATGTGGTGCACTTACAGTAAAAGCAGTCGCCTACTTCTACCCACCATGATCATCATGGCCTGTGCCAGGTGTACTAGGGATAAGCAAAGAGAGAAATAGACAATAAAGTTTTCGCCTCACGATTTCTTGATTTTGATAAGTAGTTTAAACATTTTAGAAAATACTTTTAGAGTATTTGTGCGTGTTCTTAAAATGTATATATTAAAAAAATAAAACATTAGATTCTTCCTGGGGTTATATATATTTTTATTCATCGTGAGGCACCATTTAATCCAAAGAAACAAGAAGAACCCTCTCTTCCTGGAACGCCCACAGGCCAGTTGCTGATTTTCAGTGAAAGTTTCACGTCATTTACTGGCGTAGACTTGTTCAGGAGAGGATGCGATGCCGGTTGAAGCAATGAAGATATTTGATTGGCAGGGAGTAGGAATTGAGGCCGGAGAGGATGAAAAGTAATTAGAAGGGCTTTTGATGGCATTTGATAGGATAGAGGTTAGCATTTGAGAAAGTACTGATGGGCAGCTTGGGCGGAATGAGATCAGGTATAGAACTTTAGAAAAGGTGCAGATGAACATTAAGAGCTTTGATATATTGGGGGAAATTATTGATATTTTGCGGAAGTAAATACTTACAGACTTATTGGAAATTTTGAGATAATGGGTTTTCAGAAAATGTTGTGGTTTAAAGGAAATTTTGGGAAACATTTGAATTGGTTTTAGCTGGTTTAGTGAATGAGGCGAAGCTAGTTTTACTTTAAGAAGTCTTACGCCAGAGAGAGAATTTAATTTGTTTGTTGAAAATACTCTGGCGGTAACATAACGGTTATGTTTTCTCAAGAGATGGAAGGACAATATGTGTACGCTCTAAATGAACTATGGAAGGTCAGAAAAACATCCCAAGAAAATCTTTGCTAATCATCGGCTAATAATATCTTTTCTAGAGAGGGTCTGTTACAAGAATCCATTACAATGAGAATACTTTTCCAATCTTATAGTCAGGTAGACCTCAGATCACACTCCAGTTTCAATCGAGGTAGGGCAATAAAATATACCACAGATGATAATTTCCGTAGAATCAACATAGCATAGAGCCATGGCGTTGTAAAGATCATATTGAAGAATTTTCTAAGAGGACTCTCAACCATCTTTAATTTGTTAGAGGTATTAAAATATTTCGAAAAAAACAAAACATATTCCGTTTGACCTTTTGTGTACAAATAATTTTGCTCATAGCATAAAAATAATAATCCTTAAGATTAATATCAAAGGAAATTAATTTTGTAAATGGAATTAGTAATTTCGAATATCAAATTTGATATTTGGACCAACGGCAATAGAAGCAGATTTTGTCTTGACGTTATGTGAACGCCAATCCTACCCTAGGACGATTCGCTTAAAATGAAAGGCAAATTTTTATTAAATCACAGGCTAGAATACCTGAACTGCGAAATTTTTATATTAGGAATAAGAGATCCATTTGTAGGAAAGGATCAGAAGGAATAGGACTGCTGGCTGAAATCTGAATTCAAGGAAACCTTGAAAATAAATTGTTATAAATTATTGCTTTGCGTAGAGTCAAGACTCCATAATTTGGAAATATATATGATAAGGTTATATATGTTAGATTGTTAGAGAAAGGAAGTGCAGTCTTTCTGTTCGTGTATGTGTGTGTTTAAATTTGTGCCTATGTTTGTGTGTGTGTGATTATGTTTATGTAGATGTGTTTGTGTAGGTGTGTGTGCATGTTGTATGTATATAAGTGTGTGTGTTTATGTGTGTGTGTTTGTAGATGTATCTATGTATGTATGTATGTAGGTATGTAGGAGTGTGTTTGTAGATGTATGTATGTATGTATGTAGGTGTGTGAATGTGTATGTATGTGTGTGTGTCTGTATGGAAAAAGTACCAACGAGAGGAAGATATGTCGATGTTTACCTCATCGTTTAGTATATAAATCTGAGAAACATAAGATATTCTTGAGACTAGTGTTGAATGCCTTGATCATCTGTAATAATGGTCTGTTCTTCGAATGATATTCTTTAGAAATAGAACCAATTCTTTGTTGGATTATTCCATAGACAATTTTACGCTTCAATCAATGAGAAGTTTAGGTACGGTATAGGTTAACTCGACCAAATTTCTTCTGAACTACGTAAAAATAGAAATTTTTAAATTTTAATATACCATCAATGATCGACATTTTAACTGAATATACCAATGATCTTAACTGACTGAAGCCTTCCATGCTAGTTGAATCTTTTCAAATTAGCATTGTGGCTTCATTAAATATCATATTCATCTATGTTTGGTTGAAGTTCATCCATTCAATTCCAAGAGAATTTGTTCATTACTGTAACTGTAATTCTATATTAATCGAGGATTTGCACAGTGGTTGTTATTAATGAACGAGTATCAAAATTGCAGGTGGTATTTGTAATGCTGATTTGTAAATGCTCTTAATGTTCATCTGCACCTTTCCTATCAGTAGAGACGAGCTGTTTGAAAAGTTGAAAATATTGCTTTGATATCATATGAGTACATTGGTCTCTAATGCCTTTTTCAATGAAGATGTTTCTATTGGATAGTTCATTCAGTATTCTGCTCTTAATAGGCTTGGATGATCGTAATTATTGTCATTTGGCTTTATTATGAACAGTAGTGAACTTAGTTTTAAGTCAGGATGCGTTACAGCGTTTTTATGAGACACTATGAGGTTCTTTTTTAATTGATATATGGAAATTGGTATTGATCGATTTAATTTTTCATGAAATTTACCGGAATCGATCAGTTTAATTCATGCTGGGATCAAATAAGATATTTGATATGAAACTATGATATATAGTTCTCAACTCTCGCCCTCAGCGCCATTGGCTTCTTAATTTTTCTTCTGGAAGATTCTCAGCACGCCATTTTTAGCCGAGTTGAAAAAATCTTTGATCCTCTTAGCATTTGGAGTTCTAGGGGCATTTTCAACTTTAGGTGCCAGAATTACTTGATCTCCAGTTTGGGTGCTCGAAGAAACATTTTTCAAAGCAGTCCCTTGCGTGGTATGAGATGCCTGCACAAGTCAAGATATAAGTATATAACCCTGAAAGTTACAAGTCTTGAAACTTTAAGTTGAATATTAAAAGCTTTTAATATATGATTTTATTTAGAGTTATTGAAAGAAAATGAATAAAATGTTGAATTCCTATAAAATGAAATTGCATAAGATATTTCTTTTGATTCATATGGAAAAAAGGTGTTATCTCTGTAAATATATTATGTAAATGATGAGTATATTAAAATAATAAGGAAATGTCTGGGGACCTGAAATATTAAAAATATCACACTCTTATTTGTTTTTTATAATTTAGTTTTTAGAAGTTTACGATATGTTAAACATGATATATTTATAATTTAGTCTATTAATACAAATATAATACTTGTAAAATACTGCAATATATGAAAGTGAAATTTAAGAAAAGGGAAATAATGTCCTCCTACTCACCAATGTGTCCAGGAGATTGTTGGCGTAGGCGAGCTGTAACAGCACCATGTCAACACCTGTAACTAACAATGATGAGCTGGAACACTTACATGCTCCTTTAAAGCGGCAATGAACACCTCGCTGTCCCTTATCTTATCTTCCAATTCAAGGCATCGCTCCTAAAACATGTCCAATCAATAGTATTAGAGATAGGAATTTGGTAGTGAAGTGTGTGTACTTGTACAATTAGTTAGAAATCTGGTTTGGATATTGCATATCACCAGAATATTAAATATTATTTTATAAATGAATATTATTTACTCTTTTATTGATAAGTTTGTCAAAAAATATGATCAGAAATATTTATGGCGCCATATTCTATGTTTACAGAGATATAGAAAATGGATATAAAGAAATGCTACTGATGGTAATAATATCAAATATTTATTCAAGGAGGATAGCTGTGGGATTCACACAAGAAACCGCACTTGGGTCAAATCTACCACAACTCTCCAATAGATATAGCTGTCGGTTTAAGAATCTGAGCAGAGATATAATTAGCTCAAATAATCTTTCTCCACAAACTGTAATTTTGAAATACAAGAAAAATCTAAAGGGACAAACATCTCGCATATTACAAAATATTAATCGAAAAAAAGGCTGATAATGGAATTCTCAGACAATTTTGGGAGAAGACCCTACGATACCATCAAAACCTAGCTATAGAAAGGTAGCTTTCAACCACTTATCTTACTATTGTTATGAAATCGAAGCCGCGCTTGTACTGATGAGAGCCAAAGCCAGAAACCATGGTATACAGGATGGATTTTCATCTTATTTTTCCAAAACTGGTATTGTGACTCATACTTTATCAACACAAGAAAAGATTTTTACTAGGGTGATGCCTATTGCCATCGTTCTGATGTACAATTAAAGGGAGATTTGCCTCTTTTGGTAAACTTATAACTGTGTTGGTTGTAAGAAGGATGATGTTGGAGATTCTGCATTGAAAGAATTGGGAAATGGTGGACAGCAACAAATTTCATGTTTGAAGTTGTCTAAACAATCCTAGAACTCACCTGGATGGCGGCGTCTCTTTCTTCCGCAGTTAGTGGCGGAGCAGGTGGAGCTGGGAACAACAATATTATCTTTGAAAACAAAATAATATCAGATAAGCTATTTTGAAGATTTTATTTTTGTTCTTCCAGTTCCACGTATTGGAAATATCGAGGCGCTTGAACTAGATGACCAGGCTGTGAAGACTGTAGCAGCTTCTAACCTGGTTCTGTCCTACTCCATCCTTCTACAAAGCTAGCCCGCAGTCGTGCCCATTCATCTGCTATGGAAGCTTGGACCTTAGTCTACTATAGAGAATATACAAACCGAAATCTGAAAAGATTTGCATCCAATCCTAACTGCCTTAGGTCATTCCTGTCCAATATTTGTCTTGAGATGGCTACCACTACCATCCAAACTGGTCACGGTCTCCTTCTTGCAGATCTAGAGTTCTGGCATAAAGATCTAGATCCATCATGTCCTCACTGTTAGGAAGTGTCACAAACTGTAGACCATCTTTTCTTCTCCTGTCAACATTTCATGCTACACAAGCTACAAACCCTACTTGGAGTACAAGACTTCAGCCCTACAGCCTCTACTTCCTGACTGGCCTGGAACTATCTGGTTAACTGCAGCTCTCTCCATGAATAGACTGTGGCTGTACAGCCAGGGGAGTTGGTGATTTACGCTTCAGGAAATCAGATTACATCTATTTTTTCTCTCTCTCTCTCGACATAGTATAAAAATGTGAATTTGTACTGGGATCAGGTGGATAAATTAAGAAAATAGGCATCTCCTGATTGTACTACTAAAAGTTGCTGATATCTTACGCCATATATCGAAATAAATATCAACTATATAAATATAAAATTTATTCTGATAAATGGTATAAGCCATCAGAATTTTATTTCACAATCAGGAAATGTCTTTCTTCTTAATTGTAACTTTTGTTGTTCACTAAAAGTGTTACAGCGAGTCACTGAAAAGTAGGAAATAAATGCATAAAAGGGTGGGGAGTATTTATTTAATCATATTAAATACTATTAATTACACTTATTATAGACATTGATATTAAAAAAATAGATTTTGAATAATTTAATGAAAATGAGTAATTGAAGAGAGAAAGTGAAGGGATAGAGTTATTTTTTAATATTTTGCTTCTTCTCTTTGTTGGTTTACTTCTTAGTTTACTTCTATATCGATTCTTCCTTTAAAATATCCCCTTATTTGTTCATATGAAATTTTATTCCTCAATGTTTGATGTATTATATAAGTCGAATTTGTGTAGATACAGAGATGTTTGAGGGCATTGATGTAAAATGGAATATAACATCCAGTATGTTTCTAGGCAAGTTCGTTTCAGAGTAAGGTGTTATCACTAAAGGTTTAGTGTGTTTGTATATTTTATCTCTATAATTAAATCTTTTTTTTTTATATTAAAATATTCATCATTCATGAATTATTTCGAATTTTCCAGTCCATAAATAGATATTTCATTCAGGCAATAAATACAAATCACCCTTAAAATATTATCCATATTTAGGTTCTGTACTTGAAAACACCAGGATCTCTGGTGCATTAATAACGTGTCATTTAAAAAAAATTGTCCTAGTTTGTGCAGATTAGCAATAGATGGTGCCTAGGTTCGCCGTCTATTTTGATGGGAAAGTGGGACTCTATCTTATAGATATTATACTCTTGGTAGAGAATACCTATCTAAAGATATCATAATGAGTTTTGATAGTTTACCCTCTAACTTGAACGATAATATAACCCGATATATTATAAACTCATTGACAAAATTCAAGGAAGTTTAAACCTTTGGTGTCACTAGTCATCAGTTTTTAGAAGGAGACAGAAGAAATTTTGTTCACACTTGATTATCTTGTGTGTCTTCAATAAATGTCACTGTAATATATTTCAGAGTCATGTCTGAAACCCGATATACATTATAAAAGGTACACATTTCTTAAGTTTTTTTTTCCATGTGTAGATATTCAATATGCATGTATATCTATATTTTTTATAGTATATCCATAATACCCACTCGATCATGAGAAATATGAGAGCTAAGATTAAAACTTGTTTCCTTTATCACATCTTTTCTTTCGAATAGTTTGTTATTGAAAAAAACCTTTTCAATCAACAGCTTGGTAATTTCTTAGTTGATATTTTAATTTCTGTTCTTCCGTGTTTCTTGACATTAAGAAACAACTTCCCAATTGTGGCATCAACAAACCTTTCTTCTTTGGCCGCAATTTCTTGCATAGGTTCTTCTTTAATTTATTTAGAAACATTTTTTAGATTACACTTCTTTTTTAATGGTGCAAATAATCGTTTAATAAAATTCGTAACTTTTTTGAACTGTCTACTTCACGGCGGCGGCAACTTTTATAATTATATTTTATTACGCCATGGTAACTTAGAATTTATATTCTGTTGAATAAACCTTTTATACATATTGAAATGTGAAAAGGTTGATACTATTCTAAGCTAAGTGTATGTTATTAGAGTGGTTTGGGTGCAAATGAACATAGAAAAAACAAATATGACCTACTTTGCCTTTTTATTTAACCTTTTGACATTATTTATATAATAATGTAAGGAAAGTTTGATACAGGTATCCCTGTATGTAGGGTAGTTTTGAGGGTGAGGGTATTTTGTCTTACTGATTCCTCTCATTATTTTACATTTATATCTTCTGCTTTCGTTCTCTTAAAAAATGTGTACTTGGGAATCTTAATGAATTTGCTAATTGAAAAATATTCAAATACTCGAACATTATCCCGTTAAAATACTTGTAAAATGGCATATTTTGAACACTACATAATAGAAATTGAAAAAAAAAACAGAAAATTGTTCTTTACTCATTAATTCATGATATATTATAAATGTCATCATTCTACACCAGTGTTTATATATTTGTAGTTTTATATAGGTCAAAATGTTTTTTTTTTTTACTGTTAACCAATTGTATTTTTAAAGCTAACGTAAAAATAAGCGATTGCTCGATTAAGAAAAGGTGGTTGGGGAATGGGAAAAAGGCAAATATAGAATAAATATAATTTTTATATCATCACAATACACGAGATGGTAAAGTCTAATTTCTGTAGATACCAAAGAGTTGGCTATATAGTCTCTAACCTCTCTGTAAGACAGTGTAGTCAAGCAAATTTGACACAGCGCTATGCTAAAAAAATTCTTCAAAGGGTTCAATAATACGCTTCAAAAATAAAATAAAATTTATCATATAAAACAAGTTACTTCATTCAAGGATTATACTTTCAATGTTTCAGGTTAAATATCGCTTCAGTGTATAACAATACTGAATACTTTGAGTATTCAATTTAGCATACCTGAAGTATATAATATATTATGTGGATTTTCATACATGTTAAAAACACGCAATTCGTTCATATTTAATATATACATTTATTTAAAAAATGTACTATTGTTCCAAAGGCAATAAAAGAAGAGTTCACTTCTCTGGAGAGGCTACAAGCCAGATGATATTCTTCAGTGAGAGTTTCACGTCCTTTTCTGGAGTAGCTTGGTCAAGAGAGGCTAACTGGACGGTGGAGATGATGAATGCATCGTTTAACAAGAGGTAGATATCGAAGTCAGAGGGAAGGTGAAGGGATAAGTAGAGGTGCTATTGATGGTATTGGACGGGATAGAAGTTGACGCTTGAACAGTGTGGAAGGTAAACTTGAGCGATATGAGAGCAGATATGGCAGAGCAGAAAAGGTGCAGATGAACATTATGAGCTATTAAAAAACGAAATAAAAAAAATAAAAGATAAAAAGATCAGGTGTTGAAATCAATATTAAAAATGGCATATCCTGACCAGGAGCACATGTGCTTTACAGAAGGCAGAGCGCCATCTGGTGGAACAGAAATCAACTAAACATTGATTTAGCCTGTTCCCTGATATTTGGCCAACCCAATTTCTTGATAAATCAAGAAAAGCCATCCACGAATCAGGATCAAAAAATCTTTTTTGGTCGCAATGGTTCAGCCTACTCCACGCTGACGAGCGCCAAAAGCGCGAAACGCGTTCGTGGATGGCTTTTCTTGATTTATCAAGAAATTGGGTTGGCCAAATATCAGGGAACAGGCTAAATCAATGTTTAGTTGATTTCTGTTCCACCAGATGGCGCTCTGCCTTCTGTAAAGCACATGTGCTCCTGGTCAGGATATGCCATTTTTAATATTATGAGCTATGTATTTGGGGAATTGTTTATGATTAGGGGTCGTGAATGGCGCCGGGCATCGTATGGCAAATATTGAGATGAAATTTTTCAATGATTTTTGAGATGATAAAGAAATTGTCATCAAACATTGAATATAAACTGAGTAGCTACTTGCCTCTATAGCTGGATGATTTAATAGAGAAGGGTTATGATTACAATGCGAATTTTGAAATCGTACCTAACTATATTGTAACAAAGTATTTTTTTATTTCCCTCTTTTGATTATCTTTTGTTCATCACTCATAGTTTATTCTTGCCTTAAAAAAGTAGTTGTCTCATCCCGAAGTTGTTCCTTTCTAATTTTCCACGTGACATTTGGTGGAGATGCTGGGTAAATTAGGGAAGACAAACCGAAGATCGCCGAAAAGACCTAGAGGCCATAGGTGCTGTGATATACATTTTCGAAGACTGGCTCCAGGTTTCCACCAACGTGTCAAAGCCAAGAATTTCCTCTAATATTATGATGTCCCTATAGACCAAGCATGTCAAACTCGCGGCCCGCGGGCCTCATGCGGCCCACAACGAATAAATTTGCGGCCCACCAGACAATATATTTCAATTTTAAAAAATTTATAAATTAAAAAAAAATTAATAAAAATTTGTAGCCTAATTTTTTAAAATTGTAATTATACATAATTTATTTATTAATAACGGACCACTGGTCGCCATACATAAGTCGTAAGTTTTGATAATATTATACCTACATACATAACGTATGTACATCGCCATAAGTATTGTGTGCCTTAAAGTTTAAAGAAAATATTCTTTCGGAGTACTAGAAAATTTTTTTTTAAGTTACGTTCAATAATTTGTGCAGTTATTCTTGTGTCTGGTAAGTTAAAAAATATTAATTTAAAAAAAAAAATTAAAATATTAATTAAAACTTTTATTATTTTGTGTTAGCGATTACCCTTTTTTTTCAGACCTTTGTATTCAATATGTCTTCATCAAAACCAAGTGGCAGTAAAACTAAACGGAAAATTGCTGACGAACATAGGAATTTTCAAGAAAAGTGGGAATTAGAGTATTTTTGCTCTGAAGTAAAAGATAAAATCATCTGCTTGATATGTAATAATGCTATTAGTGTACCAAAATTATATAACATTAAACGTCATTATGAACAACATAAATCAAAATATGATACCTACGAAGGTTTAATGAGACAAGAAAAGTTAAAATAGTTCAAGTTGGGAATGAAAAAACAACAGTTTATGTTTACTAAAGTATCACAAGAGAGTGAAGCGGCGGTGCATGCAAGCTACGTTTTATCGGAGATGATAGCTAAACACTCAAAACCTTTTACTGAAGGTGATTTCATCAAGGAATGTTTAATTAAAGCTGCAGAAATTGTTTGTCCTGGAAGTGTGAAGACGTTTCAAGCAATATCTTTGTCTCGAAATATCGTTGTGGAAAGAGTTACTGATATAGCCAGAAATTTAAATGATCAGATAAAAGAAAAATCATCTTGTTTCGAAGCATTTTCCATTGCCTGTGATGAGAGTACGGACATTGGGGGCGTAGCTCAGTTAGCTGTTTTTTTTTTTCGAGCTTGCGACACGGATTTCAACATTTTTGAGGAAAGATTGGAACTAGTACCGATGCATGGCACTACTACAGGAGAAGATATATTTAATTGCGTTTATGATCTTCTGAAAAAAATACAATTTACCTCAATCAAAATTGACTTCTGTAGCAACAGATGGAGCTCCTTCAATGACTGGAAAAACCAACGGTTTCGTAGCATTACTGCGAAAAAAACTAAGTGAAATTTCTGATGGTTCCAATATTCATCATAAGCATTGCATTATACATCAGGAAGTATTATGTACGAAGGTAATAAAAATGGACAATGTGTTGACACCTATCAAAAAATTCATCAATTTCATAAGATCTCGAGGTTTAAATCAGCGACAGTTCTCTCTGTTCTTAACTGAATTAGAAAGCGAATATTCAGGTTTATCATACTATACCGAGGTACGTTGGCTATCATGCTCCAAGGTTCTCGAACAATTTTGGGACTTGAAAGAAGAAATATGTCAGTTTTTAATAACCAAGAATCAAGACATCACTTTGTTTTCTGATCAAGTATGGTTGCAAGATTTTTCCTTCATGGTTGACATAACAAAACATTTGTCGGATTTAATTTTGAAACTGCAAGGAAAGGATCAGATCATTACCAACATGTGTGACCAAGTTAATGCATTCAAATGTAAGCTAGTTCTTTGAGAAAAGCAGTTGAAAACGAAGATTTAATGCACTTTCCGACATGCAACATGTACAAATCAAGTTTAGGTGAAACTGCATCGTATCAAAAATATGCGGAAAAATGTTTAAGTCTTAGAAATGAATTTGAAACAAGTTTTCTGATTTCAAATCTTTGGAAGGCAAGTTTACTTTGTTTTCTTCGATTTTCTCGATAAATATAGAATCAGTACCTAATCATATGCAAATGGAGGTAATAGATATCCAGTGCGATTCAGATTTAAAGGCAAAATTCATTGAAGTTGGCGTTTCTGAATTTTACAAATATTTGCCAGCCAGATTTGAAAACACTCGAAAATTAGCATATGAAATTATGTCCATGTTTGGAAGTACTTATCGGTGCGAGCAGTTATTTTCACTTATGAAAGGAAATAAGACTCCAATCAGATCGAGAATTACTGACGTTCACCTTGGGTCAGTTTTAAAATTAATCACTGCGAACAAGATTTACCCCGAAGTAGGAAAGATGGTAGCAGAAAAGAGATGCCAAATATCAGGGAGAAAATATTAACTTTACTTTCTTTTTTCTTATTAGTATTTTTTAAAATAAACCTACATAAATGTTACTATAAAAATTTAATTACTTGTTTTCTTTTTTTTTTTTTTGCGGCCCACATAATCTTAGTACTTTTTTATTTGGCCCGTGTTAGGATTTGAGTTTGACATGCTTGCTATAGACAATACGACAACAAAGCCGCTCTTCATGCCGCAAGAAAAAGGACGCAAAGGTACTAGGGACAAAGTTCCAAGACTTCAATGGAATCCTTGGCAGAAGAACGTCAGATCCATGTCAGTAACTACAATAATTGTTATGTTATAATTGACTAGAAGTAGTAATTCTTATAACGCCTTAGGCGTGTTATAATTGTTTCCGCTTTAATTTAAACCTCTTTTGACTTGTGATGATAATTACATTTTTTAAAAACCCTTTTATATTCTGGATAATATTTTTAAAAGAGACTAAATTCAAAATATGTTAAATAAGTATATGTGGATAACAGAGAGAG
Source organism: Cordylochernes scorpioides (assembly GCA_030710605.1). Lineage (NCBI taxonomy): Eukaryota > Metazoa > Arthropoda > Arachnida > Pseudoscorpiones > Chernetidae > Cordylochernes > Cordylochernes scorpioides. The sequence continues at coordinate 56,259,714 of CP092876.1, forward strand.
CATATTTCAGAGCACAGAATGTTGAATTTTTATAAAGAACTTCAATATATACCTATGTGTATATAATTACCAAAAATTATATAATCGATAAAGGATGATATATAATACACTTTAATTCTGATAGTTTCTGGTTCATAACTTATGGGAAGTTTTGAGATAGAAATTTAAGTTGTGTGTAAACAATTTGCCTCACTTTGATTTTGACAGTTTTCTATTCTGACAAGATTCTAACTCCAAGACGTTTTGAGAAAGAAACCTTTTTTTCTTTTCTCCTTTATAAGAAATATAATTTTACTTTGAAAATTCATATCTCAAATGCCAATGTGTTTCGAGTTGAAATCGTGCCTCAATGATAGACAAACATGCTAGTTATGTAAATAGATCTATATAGACGTATGCACTTGTTCAAAGAACAAGTCATGAAACCTCTCCAGGTTACTATACATGAGTCAAATCGACCCAGCAGTTACAGCAAGAGGGGAGAACTGAGTTTTTCACCTTCCACGTGGTCCTTCTGTTTCCCTGACCGGTCCAACCAGTCTAAGTTAAGAGGGAGTGCCAGGAAACACTGTTCTCTTTACAATATTTTGTACAAAATATTCTTCTATTTTTTGAAATATTATTTTAATGTTCCTAGATAAAAGAGGTCTTCTATCAGCTATATTCCTGTTTACTGAACACACATAGAAAACAATTCCATCTATTAAAAACCATAATTGGACTATTTGTTGGACAACTATCTAAGATCCTATTTGGATTTGGGGTTTATAACTTGTGAGCATAATATAAATATTATAGGTTATAAAATTGCCTGGATGAAATAATCAAAAGTACGAAATCGCGAGGAGAAAAGTTTTTTGTGTGTTTTTTTATTATTCAGCTGAGACTTCGAGCATTTCTGCCTCGCTACAGGAGTAAAAATAAAATGATCGAAGGGTTGGCAAAATAATAAATAATAAAAAACAAGAAATTTTATCCTCTCGAATTCTTACTTTTGATAATATAAGTAGTTTAAACATTTGAGGAAAACTCCTTAGAGAGAGAGTATTTGTTCTTAAAATGTATGTATTGGAAATAAAACAAAATATTCTTCTGGGGATTATATATTTTTATTCATTTTTTAGGCACCATTTTATCCGAAGGAACAAGAAGAACCCTCTCTTCCTAGAGCGGCCTCAGGCCAGTTGCTATTCTTCAGTGAAAGTTTCATGTCATTTTCTGGCGTAGACTTGCTCCGGAGAGGCTGCGACGGCGGTTGGAGTGATGAAGGCATTTGAATGGTGAGGAGAAAGAATTGAAGCTGGAGAGGATGAAAATTGAGTAAAACGGCTATTGATGGCATTTGGGGTTAGCATTTGAGAAAGTATTGATGGTAAGTTTGGGCGGAATGAGATCAGTGATAGAAGTTTAGAAAAGGTGCAGATGAACATTAAGAGCTATGATATATTGGGGGGAATTATTGATATTTCGCGGAGGTGGAAGACCTACAGATTTATGGAAAATTTGAGATATTGGCTTTTCAGAGAATTTTGTGGTCTTAAGGAAATTTTGGGGATACATTTAAACTGGTATTACCTGGTATGGTGAATGAGGCAAAGCTAGTTTCACTCTAAGAATTTTTACATCAGAGAGAGAATTTACTTAGTCTGTTTAAAAAATATTCTAGCGGCGGTAACATAACAGTTAGGTGCTCCTAAGAGATAGAAGGACAATCTGTGTAAGCTCTAAATGAACTATGGATGGTCAGGAAGAACAACCCAAGAAATTCTCTGCAAATTATTGTCTAATAATACCTTTTCTGGAGAGGGTCTGTTACAAGATAACTTTATCACAATGAGAATACTTTTCCAATATTACAGTCAGGTAAACTTCAGCTCACACTTCAATAAGGCAATAAAAAACCACGGGAGCTATTTTCTGTAGAATTAACATAGCCCAAACCCATGGCGTAGTTAAGATCGTATTAAAGAATTTCTAAAGAAGACTCGCAACGATCCTGAAATTCTTAGCAGAATTAACATTTTTCTATAAAAACAAGCACTAATTCAGACTGGCCTTTAGTTCAAAGAATTTTGCTCACAGCATGAAAAGTTCAATTCTTAAGATTTACAATCAAAGGAAATTGATTTTTTAATTGGAAATAATTATTTCGGATATCAAATTTGATATTTGGACTAACGGCAAAGAGAGCAGATTTTGTCTTGACGTTATGTCAACGCCAATCCTACCCTAAGAGGATTCGCTTAAAATGAAAGGCAAAATTTTATTAAGTGACACACTAGAATACCTGAACAGCGGGAATTTTTATATTAGGAATAAGAAATCCACTTGTAGGAAAGAATCAGAAGGAATAGGAATGCTGGCTTAAACCTGAATTCAAGGAAACCTTGAAAAGGAATTGTTATGAATTATTGCTTTGTATAGAGTCAGGACTACATAATTTGGAAATATATATGATATGGTTATATATGTTAGATTGTTAGAGAAAGTAAGTGCGGTCTTTTTGTGCGTGTATGTGTGTGTTTAAATGTGTGTGTATGTTTGTCTATATGTTTATGTAGATGTGTTTTTGTAGATGTATGTGTGTTTGTAGATGTATGTAAGTGTGTGTGTGTTTGTAGATGTACGTATGTGTGTATGTGTATCTGTATATGTGTCTGTGTGTGGGTGTATGTGTCTGTGTGTATCTGTGTGTGTAAATGTGTATGTATGTGTTTGTTTGTACTAGAGACCTCTAGTTCAGAGGAAGAAATATTGGTTGCTATATGTTCTAAAGGTCAGAGATGGGGTCATCGTCAGATCAAAATTAACTGGCTTATTGTTCTAGTGGTTGAATTTTTTTCAGAGCGTAATAACAATTTAGACAGAAAAATGTCACGCGGAATTTTGCCCAGATCTCTAAATAAACAATTTCTTTTGAAGCCTATCTTATAGTTCATCACCTTTTTGCCTCTTTTTGCCAAAATGAAGAAAGATTGGAAATGATTCTGAAACTCCATAATAAAATAATGTTTAAAAATAGTACTGAGCCGATTCTTCAGAGATTAAAAAAGGAAAAACAAAGGAAAAACCTTAACCATGACAGGTTCATGTAGAAAATAACACCAGAAAAAGGAAGATAATGTGTTCGGTTTGAGGTCGGAATATAGTTGCTGTTTAGTGGCTGAATTATAAAAGTTACTATATAGAAAATCAATATCATGATTATCTGAAAGCTCTTAATGTTCATCTGCACCTTTTCTATGAGGATTAAATTATTTTTCTGAAATATTATTTTGAATAGTTCAAATGCATATTTTAAATATTGATGCTTCTATTGGATATTTTATGCAGTTTTTGGTCCAGATTGGCTTGGCCTGTTATAAGTTTTGTCAATTGGATTTATTCAAAACAGTATTTATCATTCTTTTGAAGTCAAGATATTTGCCTTGGGTTCAATATGGTTCATCAGATTGAAATCGAAGTTAATAGGATGTTATTATAAATCATTTTTATCAAAATTTTCAGATTCTATTAATTAATTTATTTTTTTGCGTGGGATCCTCAGCATTGAAAGGGAATGGGGCGGTTAGGGGGGAGGTTTGAAAAGATATAGTAGTCATTAGAAACATAGTTGCTTAATTATATACAATTTGTCTCTGGCTGTATTTTGAGGGAAAAAAGAAGCAGGTTCTTGGTATCCAAAGCTATTGAACAAATTCGGAGATTTATGTCTTATGATTGAATATGAACGGATGGTTAATGGGTTTTAAATTCAGAGTATCAGAAATTGTGCTGCCTTGCTTCGCCTTAAGTGCCATATGCTACTTATTATTTCTTTTTAGAAATACTCCTCACGCCATTTATAGCGGAGTTGAAAAATACTCTCATTCTCTTGGTATTTTTACGACAAGGAACATTTTCTACAACGGGCGCTGAAATGATTTCAGGTTTTTCATCTCCAGTTTGGGTACTAGATGACACCTTGAATACAGCATTCCCTGTGGCGCGACGAGATGCCTGCACAAGTCAAAATATAAACATTAACTCTACAATTAAAAAGCCTAAACCTTTGATATTAACATCAAAGTGTTTTATAAATTACGATTTAATAGTTATATTTTCAAATACAAGTGTTTTTAAGTATTGGATTCTTTGTACAATATAATTGTTCATCCCCCCACAAACTTAGCACCCTGGGTATTGTACAATAGATAGAATATATATGAAATATCTGCCAAATCTTCAAAAGACCCTAAATAATTTACCTATTAATAACACAGGTCTACAAAAAAAAAACTTTTTTTTTTTGCCGGAGAAAACCTGATGTTGATTCTAATGTAAATTTTCATGCTGAATTCAAAAATGAAATCAGAAGTTTTCCATTGCCCATTTTTCTTGCAGGATAACCATTTTTTCTATAAATTGGTATATGCAGAAAATGTTACGTAAGTATTTTTAAGTAAACATCATTACATTAGCTAGCGCTTTATTTTTGAAAAGAAAAGTTGATATGTGAAGCCAAAAGCTTTATTTTATTTTTTATTAATTAAATTTTATTTTTAAGAATCATAAATATTAATTTAAATAACAATTTATTGAATTTTTAATTAAATATGTTTATTTTATAATGCAATCTGTTTTGCTTTCAATTCAAAAATAACGACAAGCTCTGGAATGCTATTTGCTGAATAACAGTTTTAATATATATATTTAAATTGAACCTAACGATTTGTTTAATAGATTTGCATCAGAAGTGACAGGTAAATTTGAAGTGATCAGTTTATTCTTCTCTATCGATTTGTTTTTATAAATCGTGTGCACTAGACTGTGTCAATATGCCGAGGTGTTGCATTAATATTCCTGATATTTTCTGTTACATTTGTGGCGAATTAAAAGTTCGTTGGCGAAACTTTACACCGCTCATCAAAAAGTACTATCAACTTTATTTTGGCTGTAAAGTCGGTTACCGAGATAAGACTTGGGCTCCTCATTATTGTTGTGAAATTTGTGCTCGACGTCTTACAGGGTGGATTAAAGGTGAACGTCATATGCCTTTTGCGGTTCCAATGATATGGAGGGAACCTAAAGACCATTCTTCATGCTGTTATTTTTGTTTAACAAAGACTACAGGTATAACATCCAAATCAAGACACACAGTTGAATATCCAGATTTGCCTTCTGCTATGAGACCGGTTCCTCATAGTGATATTTAACCTGTGCCACAGCCTCTTGAAAATGTAATATTTAGTGACGATGATTCAGATAGACGAGAGAAACAGGCGGATGGCACAAATTTTGAAGCAGGTGCTTCATCTGAACCTCATTTGTTAACCCAAGGAGATTTGAACGACCTCGTACGTGATTTAGATTTATCCAAAAAACAGAGTGAACCTTTAGACTCTAGGTTAAAAAGCTGGAATCTGCTGCATAAAGGCACAAAAGTATGCCTTTTTCGCAAGCGTCAAGATGATTTTCAAGACTTATTTTCACAAGAGAATGATTTAGTATATTGCAATGATGTTGTTAGTCTAATGAAAGTGCTTGGTCATGACCATGATACAGAAGAGTGGCGTTTATTCGTTGATTCTTCAAAAATTAGTTTGAAAGCTGTTCTCCTTCACAACGGAAATAAGTTCCCATCAGTGTCAATAGCACATGCATCCAACATGAAAGAGACTTACGAAAACATGAAACTGCTTTAGAAAAAGATAGAATATGAAAGATACGGTTGGAAAATATGCAGTGATTTGAAAGTCATTGCTCTCATGCGTGGATTACAGTTTGGATATACAAAATGTTTTAGTTTTCTCTGCGAGTGGGATAGCAGAGATAGGGAAAGGCATTACATTAAAAAAAAAAGCTGGCCAAACCGTGAAATCATTACTCAAGTACATAAAAATATTGTAAATCCTCCCCTGATTGATTCAAAAAAATATTTACTTACTACCATTACATATTAAACTGGGATTAATGAAGAACTTTGTCAAGGCAATGGATCGAAATGCCAGTAGATTTGCCTACCTAAAACAAAAATGCTCTAGCATAAGTGATGCGAAAATTAAAGAAGGTATTTTCGTTGGACCTCAGATTCGAGAATTGCTGCAGGATGGAAATTTTCAAAATATTTTGAATGAAGTCGAAGCAGCAGCATGGAATTCCTTTAGAAACGTTTGCAAGAACTTCTTAGGAAGTGTCAAGGTTGAAAATTACCGAGACATAGTTAATGATCTGTTTCTTTCCTACAAGGCACTGGGATGTAACAATTCTCTCAAAATCCATTTCTTGCATTCACATCTGGATTTCTTTCCAGACAATCTTGGTTCAGTTAGCGATGAGCATGGTGCGAGGTTTCATCAAGATATATCAAGCATGGAGAAGCTGTACCAAGGTAAATGGAATCCCGTTATGCTTGCTGACTACTGGTGGACACTCAAAGAGGGATTTACCACAAGCAAAGTATAGAAGAAAATCCACTGCCACTACTTTTCAATAAAATAATATAGGCCTATATTATAGGCCTATATATTAAAAACATTTCCAAATTTCAAGTAGGTGTATCTCAAAAATCTTGCGTGATAGAAAAACCCTAACGGTATATTTGGAATCAGCAGAAAGAGTTAAATTTAGATAAGATGCTGTTTCTTTTAGGACAAAGAAAAATATGTTTTGATGAACCAGTGTAATGTAATAAGGTTTATGCAAAATGCTTACGTAATATCTCTTGCATTTTTTGCTGTATTTATCCCAATACCAAAAAAAGGCTGTCACGCAAAAACCATGGGTGATGGAAAAATTCTGATTAGATTTTTGAGTTCAGCATGAGAAGTTACACTAGAAACATCATCAGATTCTCTTGGGCAAAAATCTTGTTGACCAGTGTAATTAATATACATTTTATCCTTCACAATATATGTACCTCATACTATTTTAAGAACCAATCGTATAGATAATTGGTAATAACCTAATTTCCTGAGACAAATGGAAAAATTGAGCTTAAAGAGAGAGCACGTATCCATCTGTAAATGAAATAATCCTATGTTTAGATTTATAATAAGTTCAATAGTTGAGCCTACTAATCATAAATCATCAAAACACATTTTCTCCAACAATACTTTACACAATTTATTAAATAATATGAATACCATATTCCTATGGAATCACAAACTTTTCAACTTAAAATTTCATTTAAAATCCCTATTATAAAAATGTATATGACCCTATTTAAAAACTGTTTCACATTGTATCGAATGAAAAGGAAAGAAAAGAGTTTTAGAATATTAATTCATAAACAACTACGAAGAAAACTACAAAGTTCAAATATAAGAAACTCAGCATAGATAATGTTAAAATGTACATCTGATTGGACGAGATGAATAAGTCATAAGGATAATACTACATGTGAGAGAATCTTCACGTCTCGTGATTTTGTATGTGATATTTGATTGAAATCACACTATTTGTTTTTAATTATTTAGTTATTAGAAATTTATATACGATTGTAAAAACTATATATTTATAATTGAGTCTATAAGAAATACAAGCATCAAAGTATGGATGTTACTTTTGAACATAAGAAAAAACTTCTACTGTTCATAGTTTGATTGAATACCATTTTTGAAATATCACCCTTCAGTGAAGTATATATATGTAGAATCTTCCAATACAGTATTAGAGCTCTAAAAAGTCGTCTGGTATATTAATTGGCGGAACCGCTTGGAGGGTTCACCACTGATGAGTCAAGCTCTCCAAAAAATATTTTCATCCAAGTAAAGACAGTGGAGTTTGTTTTATGTTCATGTTTAAGAAACATACGTGCCTTAATCTTTGTATTTATTATTTATGAAAAGGCGAGTTAATGCCTTATAATAATTTAGTCTATTCATGAAATACTTAAGTTAATGAAAGTGAAAGTAAGAGAAAGGAAATAATGCCCTCCTACTCACCAGTTTGTCCAATAGATTGTTGGCGTAGGCGAGCTGTAACAGCACCACGTCATCACCTGTAGCTAACAATGATAAGCTGGGACACTTACATGTTCTTTAAGTGCGGCGATGAACATTTCGCTCTCCCTAAACTTTTCCTCCAGTTCTAGGCATCGCTCCTGAAACATTTCCAACTATAGTGTTAGAGATATAAATTTGGTGGACTGGATATAGTGTGTGGACTTGAACAATTAGTTTGATATCTGGTTTGGATATTGCATATGACCATAATTTTAAACATTATTTTATAAATAAATATCATTCACTCTCTTCATGATATGTTTCTTAGGAAATTAAGTAGAAATATAGAAGGTCGCCATATCCAATGTTTACAGAAATGGAAATGGATATCATAACAAAGAAATGCTACTGATTGTGCTAATATCAAACATTTCTTCAAGGAGGATAGCTGTGGGATACAAGAAACTTGTTATATCTGTTATATACCTTCTTTAGGTGTGGATATAAGTTTAAGAATAAGGAATTTCTAATCAGGAATAAAAACCTCAAATAATTCCTCTTCATAAACTGTAATTGTGGGATACAAGAAGAATCAAATGGGAAAATATCTTGTATACTACAAATTTTAATGGAAAGAAATCTCTGAAAACTGAAAACATACTCTTAGAGGAAAAATGGATTCACACATGAATCAACATTTGGGTTAAAACTGCCACAACGCTCAAATTAAAATAGCTTTAAGATTAAGAATCTGAGGTTAAAAATGCTCAAATAAACCCTTTTCCCAAACCTTAATTTTGAGATACAAGAAGAATAAAAAGGGCAAATATCCCGCATATTACAAAGTTTTATAATTAGGAAAAAACTCTGAACAACTGAATTAGAGGACTAGATTAGAATATACTCCTAGAGGAGAAATGCTGCATGAAGGTCAATAAAATACAGTTCAAAATGAGGTGGTACACTATAAAGGTAAGTATAAGACATTTTCTTTGAAGATGAAAAGTGAACCTGGAATGTGCGTGTGTCTCATTCATATACCTTTGCAACGCTTAATAACCTAAGATGGAAAGGTAAAGGAAACATAATGTGACAATTATCATGTGTGAAGTTGTCTACACAATCCTAGAGCTCACCTGGATGGCTGAGTCTCTTTCTTCCGCAATTACTGGCGGAGCAGGTGGAGCTGGGAACAACAATATTATCTTTGAAAAATAATTAATATCTGAAAACCATTTTAGAAGGTTTTATTTTTGTTCTTCCAGTTCAACGTATTGGAAATATCGACGCGCTTTACTAGCTGACAAGGTTATAGAGACTGTAGCAGCTTCTAACCTGGTTCCATCCTACTCTATCCTTACCCAAAGCCTAGCCCACAGCCATTCCCACTCATCTGCTATGGAAGCTTGAACCTTAGTCTACTCCAAAGAATATACAAACAGAAATCTAAAAAGATTTGCATCCAATCCTTCCAACTTAGGTCATTCCTGTCCAAGATTCATCTTGGGATGAACTCCACTACCATCCTTACTGGTTACGGTCACCTTCTTGCAGATCTCTGATATAGAGATGCAACATGTCCTCACTGCCGGGAAGAACCACAAACAGTAGACCACTTCCTTTTCTTCAGTCCAGCTTTTATGCTACACAAGCTACAAACACTACTTGGAGTACAATACTTCAACCTTGCCGCTACTTCCTTACTCCCTACCGGCCTGGAACTACCTGGTTCACCGCAGCTCTCCCCATGACTAGACTTCTAGACTGTGGCTGTACAGCCCGGGTATTTGGTGATTTACGCTCCAGGATCCCGGGTTACCTCCATTTTTTTAATCTCTCTCGAAGCGCTCCGCGTTCTTCACATATAAAAATATCTTAATAAATCAGCCAATATATACATTGTAAGATTTGTGAAAAAAATTTTAAAAAGGCATCTCCTGATTGTACAACTAAAAGTTATTGATGTCTTACGCTATTTTTATCGTAATAAATATCAATTATATGAATATCAACTTTATTCCGACAAATGGTGCAAGCCATCAGCAATTTTTAATTCCACAATCAAGAGATGCCTTTTTTCTTAATTGCAACTTTTTTTTCCTTTAAAAGTGTGACAGTGAGTCACTAAATTGTAGGAAATAAATTAATAAAAAGGGGGGGGTTGTAGAGAAATCATATAAAAATAATATTAATTATCGCTTATAATAGACATTGATATTAAAAATAAATAAAATTAGATTTTGAATGATTTTCTAAATGTGAATAATTGAAGAGAGAGAAAGAGAAGGGATAGATATTTCTGTATTTTTTTGCTTCTTCTCTTTGTTGGTTTCTTTTTTGTTCATTTCTATGTAGTTTCTTCCTTTAAAATTTCACTTTATTTGTGCTTATCATATTTTATTTCTTAATGTTCGAAGAATTTATATAAGTCAAATTGTGTAGATATAAAGATGTTTGAGAGTAATAATATGAAATTGAATATAACATCCAGTTTTCTTCATCTCAACCTTTTGCGTCATATTATGCTTTAGACAAGCTAATATCAGAGTAAGGTGTTATCAAAAGGTTTGTGCGTTTTTATATTTTATCTTTGAATAAATATTCCTATTTTCTGGTCAAATATTCATCACTCATATTAATTATTTTAAATATTTCAGTTCATAAAAATATATTATATTCAAGAAATAATTATATTTTAATGTGTGTTATCCATATTAAAGTTCTGTATTCAAAAACCAGGATCTCCTTTTCCCTCTCACACACAACGGTGTAGTAAATAAACACATGTCATATTAAAAGGTTGCTGGTAATTTGCGGAGACGGCCATTAGATGGCGCTTAGTTTTGACTGCCTTTATTTAATACATCATTATATTCTTGACAAAATTACTATCTAGAGATATGGTAATAAGTTCTAAAAGTTTTCACTCTAACTTGATCGATAATATCCACTGATATATTATACACTCATGGATAAACTTTAGAAAGTGGAAAGTTTTTGTTGTCACCGGGCGTCAGACCTTTTGAAGGAGACAGAAGCAATTTTGCCACGCTTTGTTATCTCGTGTGTCTTCAATGAAGTCACTGTGTATCAAATATCTTTCATCAAATGTTTCAAACAAATAGACTTCGTCTAGCAAAAAGCTTAATGTTATAAGATTATATCTTGATAACTAATGCGTATCCTCGACCGTTAAAAATAATGAAAAACCAAACATTGGCTTTTGGAAATAGTCAAGAGAAAATAAATATGAATAGAGAAAATGAGGTAGATGAAAATGAATCTCGATTTCAAATAAATGAATATCATATACATGCCAAAAAGTACAACTTCCTCAAGTTTTGTCCTTGGGTGTATATTCTAGTATATATCCATAATATAATCATAAGAAATATGAGAGCCAGGATAAAACTTGTGTCAATTGCAATATTTTCTTTCAATGAGTTTGTTATTGAAAACAGTCTTTCAATCAAGAGCATGGTAATTTATAGATTGATATTTTAATTTGTGTTCTTCCGTCTTTCTTTCCATTGAGAAGCAACGGCTTAATTGGAGAGTAAACAAACCTTTCTTCTTTGGGTGCAATTTCTTCCAGAGGGTCTTCTTTAGATTCTTTGGAAACATTTTGTAAATTACAGGGTTTTTTTAAATGGTGCAAATAATATTTTTATATAGTTCTTAACTTTTGCGGAATGTCTTCTTTAGAGCGATGGCAACTTTAATAATTATATTTTATTATGCCATGGTAACTTGGAATTATATATCCTGTTGAATTACCTTTTTATTAGAATGGAGCATTAAAACATTATCCTATCGGTTATATTAACACTACGGTATATATATAAATGGTAAAAATACATATGTATGTAGCTAAAAAGACAAAGGTCGCCTCTCCCATCAAAATAAATGTCAAAGCTAGACGCCATCCTCTCGACAAACATTTCTATTTATGTATGTATGTATGGTAGGTAAGAAATTTGATATAATCATGACGCATATGCATTTTTTGAAGAAAGGTACAGGCAGCCAGGATAATCATGGTGGTTAGAATTTGTGACTGCTTCTACTTTAGGCGTACCACATGTATATACAGGTTCGGTTGTCTGCTGTCATTGTTGGAGCTGGACTTTTAAAAAAGAATCTGCTGCCATTGGAGCCTTTGTTTCATTTGAAAAAAGTTCCCAATTCGAGATTCGATCCCAAGTCTTGGTTGTCGAAAACCGGCAGTTTATACAACTCGTCCACCAAACCCCGCTCTCACATTCTTGTATATATTTAAACTATAACGAAACGCTTTGCAGAAAACTTTTCCTTTCTTTCTAATATATACTCCTGCTAATCTTATTCTGAATGTGCATATTAAATTTGAGATATAAATGATAGAGTGTCAAAATTGTTCATTAAAACATTAAGATATTGTCGCGGAGATAAATAAAGCAAGGGCAAATTTGGGAATAATAAATTTATTTAAATGGTATTTACCTTCTAGTTCTCCGAAAAATTATTTACAAGAGGTATTTAAGGGAGAGAGAGTCAGATGATAAAAACAACTTATCCCCAGGTAAAGATAATAATAATGGGCGGCGTCAGGCACTGAGGGTCCCGTTTTCTTTATTTGCAGATCAGCTTCCGAGAACCCCTCACACCTGAGGACCCCCCCGGGGTCCAGGGATGATTGACAAGTGTCCCATCTGGATGGAGCTTCTTGACAATATTATGAATTAAACTTTTGAAATTAATATTTTGTAGTGATATATCAATTTTTATTTTACAAAAAGTAAAAACATCTGACCAATAACGTGCAAAGACCTGCAAAAATATCTGTTCTCCATATCTTCTTCTACTTGTCCATACAGCCATTTTGGCCACCACAGTGTTGCTCGTGGTGGACCTTGGTATGGAGTCGTCTTCACAAAGATCTGGAGTCCAGACTCTACCTCGCTCCTGTCCCGGGAACTACCAGTGAACTTGGAAGTAACTGTGCCACTGGCTGTCATCCTTCATCCACTATATTGGAGAAGCAATTAGTGTTCCTATTGGATAACTATTGGATCTAAATGTTGGATGTTATTTTGAAAAAAAGTGGTGTTTGAAATAAATCTCATTAATAAAACACAATATATGCAAATGTGTTATGTCAACCGTGAGTGGTTGTCATTCTACACTCATGGACAAAACTTAAGGAAGTTGCACCTTTCAGTGTGTATATCAGTATAAAGACAATACCTCTTAAAGATATTTTCACACAATTACTATTATTGAAGACACACGAGATAACCAAGTGTGAACAAAATACCCTCTGTCTTCATAGAATAATAATAATAAAAACAGACGTTTGGCGACATTGAAGACTTTTCACTTAGGTTTTGTCCATGAATCCATATATTCGAATTTCTCTAATAATAATGATATTCTTGTTTGCTGAACTGATAACAGTCCCAACTATATATAACACCATAATTGGAATATCTGTTGGATAACTATTTAAGACCATATTTGGATCGGTGTTGTGACCTTGTGAAAATAAAATAATATGTATGGGGTTTGAACATTTTGATAAAACAATCTTATTGTATATAATTTGTTCTGTAGAGGAATATTAGAAAAATACACATTTAAATTTGATTGATTATATAGTTTTATTCATTTTATGTGCACCATTATTTTCAAAGAAAGCAAGAAGAACCTTCGTCTCCCAGAGCGGCTACCGTGGCCAGCTGTTATTCTTCAGTGAAAGTTTCACGTCATATTCTGGCGTAGTTCGCACGGGAGAGATGACTGGACGGTGAGATGATGGCGACATTGCATTGGCGGCAGGTAGTAATTGTAGTCAGAGGGAAGGTGACGGTAGAGGTAGAGGAGATATTGATGGCATTTGTTGGGTGGAGGTTGACTTTTGAGGGCAGGAGATAAACTTGGGTACAAGGAAAGTAGTGATAGAAGATTAGAAAAGGTGCAGATGAACATTAAGAGCTTTTGTCTTATGGGAATTATGAGGTGAAAAACTTGAGGACTCATAGCAAAATTTTCAGATATTGGCTTTTCAGAGGTATTTGTTGTTTTGAGGAAATTTTGGGAAAACATTTAAAACGGTTATCAAAGATATTTTCAACATATTCATTAGAGAACCATTATATCCATTTATCTATTACAGGATATTATTTATTATATAACAGACCAGAATACCTGAGAACAGTAGGAATTTTTATATTAGGAATAAGAGATCCAATTGTAGGAAATTATCAGAAGGAATAAGAGAGATGGCTAAAATCCAAATTCATGGAAACCTTTAAAAAAGGACAGTGATGAGCATTATTCTGTATCGATATATTGGAAAGATAATAAGGAAGAAATGTTATAAATTCTTGCTGTTTGAAGAGTCACGACTCCAAAATTTGGAATAATATATAATAAGGTTACATATGTTAAGGGGTATTTAGGGAAAGTAAGTGCAGTCTTCATATGTGTGTAAATGCGTGTGTATGTCTGTACTTGTGTGTATATGTTTGTTTGTCTTTGTGTGTATGTACGTATGTATGTATGTAGGTGTGTGTGTGTCTATGTGTGTCTGTGTCTATGTATGTATGTATGTATGTGTGTCTGGGTGTGTATGTGTGAGTCTGTATGTGTATGAATGTGTCTCTGTGTGTGGGTGTAGGTGTGTATGTATGTGTCTGTGAGTAAGTATGTGTATGTATTAGAGACTTCTGGTTCAGATGGATAAATATTAAATGATATATATATTCTAGAGGTAAGAGATGTGGTTATCGTCAGATCAGAATTAACTGGCGTGTGGCTCTAGTGGTTGATTTAATTACTTTTGACTCTAAAATATTAGTTTTAATAATTCATAAGCTTCTTTTTAAAGTTGAGTTAAAACAATCTTATTCACAATCCTTTAAAGAAAATTTGTATTTCCCAAAGAGGTTATCGCACAAACTTATTTTCAGATTTAACTGGTTATCAATCAAACCTCTTTTTCCCACATTGATTTTCAAAAGCCCCCCTCCCCCATTCCATACATATGTTACTATGATTATAAAAACCTAAATTATTATAAAGACTTTATCAAGGATCTTGCTTCTTATATAATTTTGAAACAGAAGTTTTGACAGAATCAGAAACATATTTCTTTTGAAGTATTTTTTCTTTTCGCATTTGAAAAGCAGCGAATCTCCATTACTAAAGATATAAATGACGATTTTGCAAATTTAGGTATTTTAAATTTTCACAGTGGTATGATAATAGATAATTAAAGTGACTATGAAAATTATTGATAATATTATGATTTTAAAGCTCTTAATATTCATCTGCACCTCTTCTATCAGGATGGAGTCTTTTCTGAAATATTAAAAAAAAATAATCAATGGCTGCTTTTGAAATCAGGAAATTTGTTTCGGTGTTTATAAAGATCAACGGATTAAAATCAGAGATTGCATATAATCATTATAATTCATTTTCATCATTTTCAAGATTCTATCAGTTAATTTATTTTTTCGGTGGGATCCTTACTATTGAAAAGGAATGGGGGGAGGTTTAGAAGGATAGAGTAGTCATTAGAAACATATTCATAGATTAATCTCTTATGATAGGATATAAAGGGATAGTTGATGGGTTTTGAATTCAGAGTATCAAACAATTGTGGTGCATTGCTTCGCCTTCAGTTCCATATGCTTCTTATCCTTTATTTTTAAAGATCCTCTTCACGCCATTAATAGCGGAGTTGAAAAAATATTTTATCTTGGCATTTTTAGGGCAAGGAACATTCTCAACAATAGGTGCTGAAATGACTTTAGTGTTTTCACCTCCAGTTTGGGTGCTTGATGAGACCTTTATCACAGCATTCCCTGTGGCGCGACGAGATGCCTGCACAAGTCAAAATATAAACATGAACTCTACAATTAACTAGCTTAAAAACTTTGAGATTTTAATGATGGTTTTATTTATTAATAATTAATTAGAGTTATATTTAAATACAATAGTGTTCAGCTCTATTGAAAATATTGGAACAATATAATTATTAATCCCACAACCTCAGCACCATGGGCATTGTACAATAGATAATATATATGAAATATGTGCAAATATACTTAAGCCCTAATAAATTTCATCTATTTATAACTAATATATTCATTTTATCTCTCAATATATGTACCTTGTAAAATTTCAAGAACCAACCATATAGACAATTGGTAATAACTAATTTCCTGAGACAATTAAAAAGATTGACTTTAAAGAGAGAGCAAATGTTTACCTGTTTATGAAATAATCCATTCACATAAATCATTTATTGAGAGAAATAGTAAATAGAAATTTTTAAAACAATTAACCATCTGAGAAATTTGATTAAAATCACACTTATATGTTTTTATTTATTTAGTTATTAGAATTTTATGATGGTAAAACTATATATAATATATAACTGAGTCTATAAGAAATACATACATTAAGGTACGGATGTTTCTTTTGAACATAAGAAAAAACTTCTACTGTCCATAGTTTGATTGAGTACCATTTCTGTGATTCCATCCTTCAGTGAAGTATATATATGTAGAATCGTCCAATACATTATTAGAGCTCTGAGAAGTAGTCTGGTAGATTAATTGGCGAAACCGCTGGGAGGGTTCATCACTGATGAGCCAAGCTCTCCAAATAATATTTTAATCCCAGTAAGGACAGTAGATTTTTGTTTTATGTTCAAAAGAAACATACATGCCTCAATATTTGCATTTACTATTTATAGAAGGCGAGTTATTGCTTTATAATAATTTAGTCTATTCATAAACTACTGCGGTTTATGAAAGTGAAAGTAAAGAAAAAGGAAATAATGTCCTTCTGCTCACCAATTTATCCAGAAGTTTGTTGGCGTAGGCGAGCTGTAACAGCACCACGTCAACACCTGTAGCTAACAATGATGAGCTGGAACACTTACATGTCCTTTGAGTGCGGCGATGAACATCTCGCTCTCCATTAACTTGTCCTCCAATTCAAGGCATCGCTCCTAAAACATGTCCAATCTATAATGTTAGAGATAGGATTTTTGTAGTGAAGTGTGTGTACTTGTACAATTGGTTTGATATTTGGTTTGGTTTGGATATGGCATATGGCCAGAATATTAAACAATATTTTATAGGTTAATATCATTTACTCTCTTATTAATAAGGTTCTTTTAGGAAATCAAGTAGAAATTCAGAATGTCGCCATATCCTGCTAAGTAAGCAGCCTAGGTGCATGCTACGCATGCACGCTTGTGGACCTTCGAGGTCTGGGTGGCCACTACTCCTAGGATGCCGTCATATCCTATGTTTACAGAAATGGAAAGTGGATATGGTAATAAAGGAATGCTACTGATGGTGCTACTATCAAATATTTATTGAATGAGGATAGCTGTGGGATTCAAAACCTGTGTTAAATCTGTTATATATCTTCTTTAGGTGTGGCTATAGGTTCAAGGATAAGAAATATTCAATCAGGAATAAAAATCTCAAATAGTTCCTCTTGATAAATTGTAATTGTGGGATATAAGAAGAATCAAATGGGCAAATATCTTGCATACTACAAATTTAATGAAATCTCTGAAAACTAAAAACATACTCTCAGAGAAAAAATTGGTTCACACATAAACGACATTTGGGTTAAATCTGCCGCAACGCTCAATTAAATATATCTTTATGTTTAAGAATCTGAGCAGGAAAAAATAGTTCAAATAATTCGTCTCTACAAATTTTAATTGTGAGATACAAGAAGAATCAAAAGGTGCAAATATCTCGCATACACAAAGTTTTATAATTAGATAAAGCCCTCTGAAAAACTGAATAAAGAACTAGATTATAATACACTCTTAAAGGAAAAATTCAGCATGGAGATCAATAAAATATAGATCAAAATATTGAGGTGCACAATAAAGGTAAGTATAAGACATTTCTTCGAAGATGAAAAATGACATGGAATGTGCGTGTGCCTTATTCACATACCTTTGAACGCTTAATAACCTAAGATGGAAAAGTAGAGGAAACAAAATGTGACAATTATCATGTGTGGAGTTATCTACCCTTATCCTAGTGCTCACCTGGATGGCTGCGTCTTTTTTTTCTGCAGATACTGGTGAAGCAGGTGGAGCTGGGAACAACAATATTATCTTTGAAAAAATAATTAATATTATATATATAAAAAAAACAATTTAGAAAGTTTTATTTTTTTCTTCCAGTTCAATGTATTGGAAATATCGACGCGTTTGAACTAGATCACCAGGCTGTATAGATTGCAGCAGCCTCTAACCTGGTTCCGTTCTACTCTATGCCATGCTCACAGCCATGCCTACTCATCTACTATGAAATCTTGAACCTTAGGCTACTCCAAAGAATATACAAACAGAAATCTAAAAAGATTTGCATGCAATCATATCTGCTTTAGGGCATTTTTGTTCTGATTCGTCTTGGAATGGCAACCACTACCATCCTTACTGGTCACGGTCACCTTCTTGCAGATCTAGCGCTCTGGCATAGAGATCTAGATCCAACATATTCTCACTGCCAGGAAGAGTCACAAACTGTAGACCACCTTTTCTTCTCCTGTCCAGCTTTTAGGCTACATAGACTGCAAACGCTACTTGGAGTACAAGATTTCAGCCCTACAACTTCTACCTTCTGACTGGACTGGAACTACCTGGTTAACTGCAGATCTCCCCTTGACTAGACTTCTACCTGGGTCACCTTATTTTCTCTCTCTCTCTCGACGCGCTTCGCCTTCTACATGTGTATAAATATCTTAATAAATCCGCCAATATAAACATTGTAAGGTTTGTGGAAAATAATATAGAAATGTGAATTTGTACTGTGGGATCAGGTTAATAAATTAAGAAAAAAAGGCATCTTCTGTCTGTGCGACTAAAAGTTACTATCTAGTATTTATCAGAAAAATATCAACTATATAAATATCCACTTCATTCCGACAAATAGGGCGCAAGCCATCAGCGATTTTTAATTGAACGATCAGGAGATTCTTTTTTCTTAATTTCAAATTTTCGTTTTCCTTCAAAAGTGTGACAGCGAGTCACTAAAACCTAGGAATAAATAATTAAAAAGGTTGTAGAGTGTTTATTCAACCATAAATATGTATAATATATAAAATATCGCTTATAATAGACTTTGATATTCCAAAAAATGAAATTAAATTAGATATTGAACAATTTAATAAAAGTGAGTAATTGAAGAGGAAGAGAAGAGATATTTATTTTGTATATTTTGATTCTTCTCTTTGTTGGCTTCCTTATTAGTTATTTTCTGCATAGTTTCTTCCTTTAAAATTTCCCCTTATTTGTCCTTATCAAATTCAATTCTTAATGTTCGAAGAATTTATATAATTCAAAATTGTGTAGATATAGAGATGTTTGAGGGTTTTGATATGAAAAGGAATATAACATCCTGTTTTCTTCGTCTCAACCTTTGTTTCTGTCATATTATGCTTCTAGACAAGTTAGTATCAGAATAAGGTGTTATCAAAAGTTTAATGTGTTTGTATGTTTTATTTATGATAAAATATTTATATTTTTCTAGTCAAATATTCATCCCTCATATGTGTTTTTTCGAATTTATCAGTCCATAAACAGATATTTCATTCAGGCAATTATTGCAATTCACACTTTATAAATGTTCTTCATATTTAGGGTCTGTATTTGAAAACACCAGGATCTCCTTTTCCCTCTCACACACAATAGTGCAATAATAAACACATGTCATATAAAAGGTCAGGTAATTTGCTGTGACAGTCAATAGCTGGCGTCTAGTTTTAAGGTCTATTTTAATGGGAGATGTGACCTTTATTTAATACAGAGGGTGTTCACACTTATAGGAAACAAGTTTTATTATGAAATATAAAAAATTAACACCATATTTTAAATTTTTTAAATGTTCTATTTGAAAGCCTTTTTGTTTATTTACAGAACGGCACCTGAATTTCCACGATAGCAGACACTTTCTGATGATGGTCATACTCAAAAGATCCCATTCTTCCTTTACCACTTTCCAGAGACCTTCAATTGTCCTAGGGTGTCTCTTTCCAAGTGCTCTTTTAAGGCATCCAAAAATGCAAAAATCCATCGGGGCTAAATCAAGAGATTTTACAGGGGTTCTGTTCTTTGGAATAGTGTTGATTTCTGTTCTTTGCCTTAGATCTTCCAAATAAGCTTGGGTTGAAGATGAGGTATGACTTGTGGCGTTATCATGGTGAAACCAGACTTTGTTGCTCTGTTTTCCATCGATAAAGGGAATATCATATAAAAATATAGGTTATAAAATGTTGTTTTGATAGTACTCCGAGTTTATTTTGGCATTTCTTTCAACTTTTCTTATTTTTAATTTTCCTTCATATGATATACCGCATGCCACCATAAATCCTTTGGGGTAACTTTCGGCACATTCCTTCAACCAAATTACCCCTAGATTTCTTCACCCTTTTTTGATAGTATATAGCTCTTTTTCTGTCGCATTCGGTTAAATATACCCATGCTACGTCATATGTAACAATAAATTTCCATCTATCAGCAGCCAAGAAATTTTCATAAAAATATCTGTAGATAGTGTGTCGCTGACGAATATGGCTCTGAGACAATTTGTGAACCGCATGATTTTTGTAGTTTTTAGGCCTAAATCTTTATTTATTATTTTATTTTTTGTTGACACTGATGTTCCTATTAATTTGGCTATATCTCTTTGTGGCACAGGATTTTCTTTTGTAATATATTTTTTTCACTTTTTTGACAGTTGCAGGAGTTCTTACAAATATAGGGTGATAATCTTTTGTCCATTTCTCCGTAGGTGCTTTGAATAAAAACTTGATATTTTTGTCGTTAATAATATTATAAATACCTTTTTAGAAATGTTGATATCATCTTGTTTGCATATTTTAATTATGTCCAAATAGGTAAGATTAGCTCTTGAAAGTCCTAAAATATAACCTCTTATGAAATTATTGTATTTGAAGGGCATTTTTTTTTTTATTTTTAAAAAATGTATTGCGTGTTAGAATTAGCTTAAGCCTTTTCGAATTCCACGTTGTTGATTTTTTTAAAATCAGGTAATAGTTCCTTTTTTAAACCGGGCGCTCGTTTACTATAAGTGTGAACACCCTCTGTACTTCATTATACTCCTGGGAAAATTACTATCAAAAGATATCAAAGTGAGTGTCAAAAGCTTTTACACTCTAACTTGAACGATAATATCAGATGATATATATATATTATATACAGTCATGGACAAAACTTAAGGAATCAGAATGTCTAGTTGCAAGTCGTCAGTCTTTTTAAAGGAGACAGAAGCAATTTTGTTTACACTTGGTCATCTCGTGTGTCATCAATAAAGATCACTGTTGAAGAAGGAATCGAAGTTAACAACGACGAGTTTCTTTTATTAATGCTTTAAATCGACAAGATTTCGGACTTGCCAAATTTATATATCAAATATATCAAATATATTTTTCAGAGTTAGTGTCTGAATCCCGAAACAAATATTAAAAGGTACAACTTCCTCAAGGTTTAACACGAGTGTAGATTCTCTCTCTCTAGTATATCCATCATATGCTCAAAATAAATATGAGAGCCAGGATCAAAACATGTTTCATTTGTGATCTTTTCTTTCAACAGAGTTTGTTATTGAAAAATTCTCTCTATGAAGACTTTGGTAAATTTTAGGTTGATATTTTAATTTCTGTTTTTCCATGTTTCTTTCCATCAAGAATCAGTAGCCGAATTGGAGCGGCAACAAACCTTTCTTCTTTGGCCGCAATTTCTTCCAGAGGGTCTTCTTTAGCTTCTTTGGAAACATTTTACAGGTTAGTTTTTTAAATGGTGCAAATAATCTTTTGATAAACTTCTTAACCTTTTAGGAATGTCGTTTTAACGGCGGCGGCAACTTTTATAATTCTATTTTATTATGCCATGGTAACTTAGAATTTATATTCTGTTGAATGAACCTTTTATGAAAATTGATATGTAAATCATAAGTTGATCCTATTATAAGCTACATGTATGTTATCTGAGTGATTTGGGTATAAATGAGCATTAAGAAAATTAACTATTTTGCCTATATTTTTAACCTTTTGACCTTCTTTATATAAGAATGTAAGAATAGTGTGATACAGGTATCCTTGAATGTAGGTTAGTTTCGAGGGTTAGGGTATTTTTTTAATTGATTCCTCTCATGATCTTACATTTATATCTTCTGCTCTCCTTCTTTTCCAAAATGTTTACTTGGTAATCATAATGAAGTTCCGAATTGAAAAATATACAAATCCTAGAACATTAACCCGTCCAAAGAATGGATATAGGATGGTATATTTTTAACAGTACCTAATGGAAATTAAAATAAAGAAACAGAGAATTGTTATTTACTCATTAATTCATGATATATTATAAATCTCACCATTCTACACCAGATTTCATATATATTTGTAGTTTTAAATAGGTTAAAATGTATTTTCTTTCTGTTAACCAGTTGCATTTATAAAGCTACAGTAATAATAAATGTAATTGGTTGATTGAGGAAAGGTTGTAGGGGAATGGAAAATATGCAATTATAGAATAAACATAATATATATATAGTCAGAATATAGTAAAATCTAATTAAATTCATCCCTATCCCTTATTTGTTACTAGCTGCCCATGTTGCTGTTCACCAGAAGGCCGCTTTTCATAGACCCCTTTTCCAACAGATTAATTCTTCAAATACCTCTTCCTCTCCTTATCCCCATCGCTCACTTACTCTCGCATTGGACGATATCCTTGGTCGCCTTCTTGAAAGAAATCATTAATGACGCAAAATGAATTGGGCAAATATATAAAAAAGAAAGTATCTGTTCATTGGATATGAAGAAAATCCCATCACACTATATACACTCATAGACAAAGCTTAAGGAAGTGGAATGATTTTGATGTCGCCGGTTTTCTGTTTTTTTTTTTTTTTTTTGAAGGAGCCAGAGGCATTTTTTTTATATTTGGGTATCTCGTGTGTCTTCAATAAAGGTCACTGTGTATCAAATAACTTTCTGAGTTATTGTCTGAATCCTGATATACATCCTAAAAGGTACAACTTCTCATAAGTTTTGTCCATGAGTGTAGGTGTTGAATTAAATGCTCTAAGTCTGGCTAATGTTGACGCCAAATCTTAACAATTTACCAGCGTACAGAAGAAAAAAATGAAATAGTCGAAGGCTCGTCTAAATAATAATAGACAAAAGGTGGGGGGTAGGTGATGAGATGGTCTAAACCGTTGGTTTTCGACCGCTATGACCCAGGTTCGATTCCAGCATTTGGTACTTTTTTAGGTTTAAAAAAAAAGCTCCAATGGCCTCCGACTTTTACGAAAGTCCAACCCCACCTTTGGCACATTTGTAAGTGCAAAGTCGAACTGCTTTTAACATGTGTAAACATGTGGTGCACTTACAGTAAAAGCAGTCTCCTACATCTACCCACCATGATCACCATTGCCTGTATCACGTGAACTAGGAAAAGGCAAAGAAAGAAATAGACAATAAACTCTACGCCTCACGATTTCTTGATTTTGATAATAAAAGTAGTTTGAACATTTGAGAAAACTCCTTTAGTATTTGTGCGTGTTCTTAAAATGTATATATTAAAAAAATAAAACATTAGATTCTTCTTGGGGTTATATATATTTTTATTCATCGTGGGGCACCATTTAATCCAAAGAAACAAGAAGAACCCTCTCTTCCTCGAATGTCCACAGGCCAGTTGCTGATTTTCAGTGAAAGTTTCACGTCATTTTCAGGCGTAGACTTGTTCAGGAGAATGCGACGGAGGTTGAAGCAATGAAGATATTTGATTGGCAGGGAGTAGGAATTGAGGCAGGAGAGGATGAAAGGTAATTAGAAGGGCTTCGATGGAATTTGATAGGATAGAGGTTAGCATTTGAGAAAGTACTGATGGGCAGCTTGGACGGAATGAGATCAGGTATAGAAGTTTAGAAAAGGTGCAGATGAACATTAAGAGCTTTGATATATTGACGAAAATTATGATTATCGCGGAGGTGAAAGATATACAGATTTATTACAAATTTTGAGATATTGGCTTCTCAGAGAATTTTGTGGTTTCAAGGAAATTTTGGGGAAACATTTAAACCGGTATTAGCTGGTTAGGTAAATGAGGCGAAGCTAGTTTTACTGTAAGAAGTCTTACGGCAGAGAAAGAATTTTCTTAGTTATTTATTATATTTTAAGAGGCGGTAACATAACAGTTATGTGTTCCCAAGAGAAGGAAGGACAATCTGTGTAAGCTCCAAATGAACTATGGATGGTCAGGAAAAACATTCCAAGAAAATATTTACAAATCATTGACTAATAATATATTTTCTGGAGAGGGACTGTTACAAGAATACTTTTTTACAATGGGAATACTTTTCACAAATCTTACCGTCAGGAAAATATCAGCTCACACTTCAGATTTAATGACATAAGAGCAATGAAATGTACCACAGGAGCAATTACCCATAGAATTAACATAGCACAGAGCCATGGTGTAGTTAAGATCATATTAAAGAATTTCAAAAAAGGGCTCGCAACCATCTTCAAATTCCTAGCAGTATTAAAATATTTCAATTAAAAAAAGACACAAATTCTGTCTAGGCTTTTCTGTGCAAATAATTCTGCTCATAGCATAAAATTTTTAAATTTGAAGATATTCAATCAAAGGAAATTGGTTTTGCAATTGGAAATGGTTATTCTGGATATAAATTTGAAATTTTGACCAATGGCAATAGAAGCAGTTTTTGAATAGACATTATGGGGGGACGCCAATCTTACCCTAGGACGATTTGCTTAAAATGAAAGGCAAATATTTATAATATCACAGGCTGGAATACCCGAACGGCGGGAATTTTGAGCTTAGAAATAAGGGATCCATTTCTAGGAAAGAATCAGAAGTAATAGGACAGCTGGCTGAAATCTAAATTCAAGGAAACCTTAAAAAGGAATGGTTATAGATTATTGCTCTTTATAGTTTCAGGACTCCATAATTTATAGATATATATGATATGGTTGGATATGTTAAGGTTTTTAGAAAAAGGAAGTGCAGTCTTTGTGTGTATGTGTGTGCAATTGGGTGTGCATGTGTTTGTGGGCATGTGGGTGTATATGTTTGTGTGTTTGTAGGTGTGTGAATGTTAGTTTGTAGGTGTGTGTGTGTGTGAATGGGTGTGCATGTGTTTGTGTGCATGTGGGTGTATATGTTTGTGTGTTTTAATGTGTGTGAATGTTAGTTTGTATGTGTGTATGTATGTATGTATGTGTTTGATGGTGTGTGTATGGAAAAAGTACCAATGAGGGGAAAACATATTGAGTTACAAGATATTGATGAGATTTGTATTGAAAGCCTAGATAAACTGTGTTAGTGATCTGTTCTTAGAATGCTATTGTTTAGAAATAGAATTAAATATCTGTTTTCATTATTTGAAAAAAGAAGGAAAGTTGGGAAGGATTCTGTTACTCTATAATAAAATAATGTTTGAAGATTGTCCCGACCAATTTTTCAGAGATTAAAAAAGAAGAAAAACAAAGAAAATATCTTAACCATGAGATGTTCCTGTAAAATAACTCCAGAAAAAAGGATGAGATTATGTTCATTCTTGATAGGAAAGTAGTTGTTGTTTAGTTGCTGATTCATAAAAGTTACTTTGGAAAATTAAAATGATTTTTTGAAAGCTCTTAATGTTCATCTGCACCTTTTCTATGAGGATATATTTTTTTCTAAAATATTATTCTGAATAGTTACTATTATTATTTTCAAAGTTGATGCTTCTATTGGGTATTTTATGAAGTCTTTCGCTCAGATTGGCTTGGATTATGATCAGAGATTAATGGGTTTGGAATTCAGAGTATCAATCAATTGTGGTGCATTGCTTTGCCTTCAATGCCAAATGCTACATATTATTTCTTTTTAAATATCCTCTTTACGCCATTTATAGCAGAGTTGAAAAAGTCTTTCATCTTTTTGGCATTTTGAGGGCAAGGAACATTCTCAACAATGACTTTAGTCTTTTCACCTCCAGTTTGGGAACTTGATGAGACTTTAATCACAGCATTCCCTGTGGCGCGACGAGATGCCTGCACAAGTCAAAATATATGCATTAACCCTACAATTAAATAGCTTAAAAACTTTGATATTTACATGATGGTTTTTTATATATTAATTATTTATTACAAGTATATTTAAATACAATAGTGCTCAATTTTATTCAATTAATTGTACAATATAATTGTTCATTCCACAACCTTTGCACCACGATCATTGTACAATAGATAATATATTTGAAATATCTGCCAAAAGTTTCAAAAGACCCCAAATAATTTACCTATTAATATTTAATATACATTTTATCCCTCAATATATTGAAACGATGCAGCAGAGAAGTAGCAGGGAAGAAGTGGGAACGCCAAGAGAAGAAGGGCCCCTTCTTCTCTGTGTTGATTGACAAAATTCCAGAGGAGGGGGTGGCAGACAGTAGAGGGGAGTCCAGCTGGCGTCGCCGTGGGGAAGGGATCAGCCGAGCCCAGCTGGTGCCGCAGTGGAAGGAAGCTGGCCGGCCTGCCGAGGATTTGTGTGTGCCGAGAAGACATGGCAGTCTGGGGAGAGAAGTCTGTCTGAGAAGTGGGCCCCGAACGTGTGGCCGTATGGACTGACCGGGAAGACGGTAGCGGAGAAGGATCCCTCTAGTGGCGGCATTGAAGGCAAGTTAATCTTCTACTGTATAGTTACTTATATCCCTTTCAAAGATCTGGTAATAAATCCATAGTACTAAGCTGTATCCAAAACGAACTCACATTGTTTTCTCAGTAAACCTTGAACGCAAACATCGACGGCTGAGAAGCGTCGTAACATTTGGTGTCAGAAGTGGGGTACAGCTTAGTTAATTTTAATTGAAGATCTTATTTTGCGCTAATTTAAAAAGAAAAATGGAAAAACTAAACGACCTCGAAATTGAAAAATTCACAAAATTGCTCAGACTAATAAGCCAGAAAGTAGATGAGCTCGGAGAAAACTTGGATTCTCGGTTGAGCCGACTCGAGCATATTCGGAATGTCAAACGTTCTGCCACACCCATGTCTTGCGAAGTTAAGTTCAATGTACTACCGCCAGAAAGTCCGGATGGCTTTTCAAAAACAATCACAGCAGCCAATAGCCCACGTATTCAATGTCTGAGGGGACAAAAGACGATCCCAGGTGATGAAGATCCCGACAAGACCATCACAACAAAGATCATCACGTCAGGAGACGTTGTAAGTGAACTGCCAGAATCTACGCTAGAAGATTCTCCCGTGATCCAGAAGTCCGAAGAGTGTCGACAGCAGGAAATGATCCAGACTGGTTGTGTAGCGGAGGAGGGTGAGCTGATCGCCTCCGACAACGGCTGTGGCACGAGTGTTTTGTATAAAATCAAGCGGACGGAAGGAGAATGCCCTCAAGGTGATATACAGAGCGAAAATTCAACCCATGGGATTCTTTCTGAAATACTCCATGAGAACAGCAACGATCTTGGCGAGCTGCAGTGCGACAGCGTGGCTGACTTCAGCGACAGTGTCAGACTGTCAGGGACTACATCGGCGATCCAACTGGATGGGACGGAGCTGGATGCTCCGTGGAAGTGCGACAAGGCTAGATGGTCGAAGCACCCTGAAGTTGGAGCCGGCAACCCGACTGAACGGGATAGAGCATTGGACGCTCTGTGGAAGTCCGACGACAATGTCTGTGACGCGGAAGTCGCGCGCAATGTGTCAGCGCCGTCGTCTGCAATGCAAGCTGAAAAGATGTGCCAAGAATGTGTACCATTCATCTTCGTTCCTTCGCCCGACAAGGTGCAGATAAAGCAGCCACCGCCTGGGAAAAGTTCTATCGACCTTGAGACTGCCACGGGATCCGACACCTCCAGAAGGTTTAAGAAATTCACAGCCCTGTGCGTGGTCGGCACTAAGGAGCCCAGGTTTGAAGGGTTAGGAAAGAGAGAGCCTCTAGAGCAAGAGAATGGGAAACCTAAAGAAGAAAAGGGAGGCCACGATATGGACAGCGTGGATCAGGTGGACGAATCAACTGTAAGGATCGGCGATCTACAGCCCCGTCGTGGAAGGAAGCGGCGAAAGCGCAATACAAACGATCACAACCCTTTGTACATTGTGGCTACAGAGTGTTCTCAAGGAGAATTCAAAATATCAGATGGGAGCATCGTAGGCAGTGAAATATGGCCGCCATCTTGTGGAGAACCACCGCCCTGTGCTAGACAGCGAGACCAATCAATGGCGTCGGCACTGGTTGAGAGTGGAAAGAAAGCCCGAGTTGAGATGTGGTTCTGCAAACAAGGGTTGGTGTTAACCCTGCCGCTACGCTTCCGGGAGGCGGACAACCTTCATGTGGCCAGAGACGTCAGGGAGATCAAAGGGCCGCCGATCAGCGCCTCTGGTGAAATCAGCCTTTTCGGGACGAAAAGGATTGAGAAGGGGGCAGTGAAACGATGCAGCAGAGAAGTAGCAGGGAAGAAGTGGGAACGCCAAGAGAAGAAGGGCCCCTTCTTCTCTGTGTTGATTGACAAAATTCCAGAGGAGGGGGTGGCAGACAGTAGAGGGGAGTCCAGCTGGCGTCGCCGTGGGGAAGGGATCAGCCGAGCCCAGCTGGTGCCGCAGTAGAAGGAAGCTGGCCGGCCTGCCGAGGATTTGTGTGTGCCGAGAAGACATGGCAGTCTGGGGAGAGAAGTCTGTCTGAGAAGTGGGCCCCGAACGTGTGGCCGTATGGACTGACCGGGAAGACGGTAGCGGAGAAGGATCCCTCTAGTGGCGGCATTGAAGGCAAGTTAATCTTCTACTGTATAGTTACTTATATCCCTTTCAAAGATCTGGTAATAAATCCATAGTACTAAGCTGTATCCAAAACGAACTCACATTGTTTTCTCAGTAAACCTTGAACGCAAACATCGACGGCTGAGAAGCGTCGTAACAATATGTACCTCATACTATATTAACAACAATTAAATAGATAATTGGTAATAACTTAATTTCCTGAGACAAATGGAAAAATTGAGTTTAAAGAGAAAGCACTTGGCCATCTGTAAATGAAATAATCCTTTGTTTAGATTTAGAATAAGTTCAATAGTTGAACCTATCAATCATAAGTCATCAATACTTATTTTCTCTAACAATTCTTAACACAATTTATTGAATAATATGAATACCATATTCCTATGGAATCGCAAACATATCAACTTAAAATTTCATTCAAAATCCCTATTATTAAAATGTATATGATCCTATTTAAAAACTGTTTCACATTATATTGAATAAAAAGGAAAGAAAAGGGTTATGGAATATAAATTATAGACAACCCCGTAGAAAGCTGTAAAATTCAAATTTAAGAAACTCAGAATAGGTAATGTTAAAAAGTACATCTGATTAGACGAGATGAAAAGATCATAAGGATATTACCACACGCGAGAGAATCTTCACGTCTCGTGATTTTGTATGAGAAATTTAATGACAATCACACTTATTTGTTTTTAATTATTTAGTTATTAGATATTTACACAATTTTAAAAAACTATATATTTATAATTGAGTCTATAAGAAATACAAGCATCAAGGTACGGATGTTACTTTTGAACATAAAAAAAAAACTTCTACTGTCAATAGTTTGATTTAATACCATTTTTGAGATTCCATCCTTCAGTGAAGTATATATGTAGTATCGTCCAATACAGTATTAGACCTCTGAGAACCAGTCTGGTAGATTAATTGGCGAAACCGCTGGAAGGATTCACTACTGATGAGCCAAGCTCTCCAAATAATATTTTTATCCCAGTAAGGGGGTAAAGTTCGTTTTACGTTCAAAAGAACCATATGTGCCGATAATATTTGTAGTTATTATTTATAGAAGGCGAGTTATTGCCACATAATAATTTAGTCTAATAATAAAATACTGCAGTTTATGAAAGTGAAAGTTAAGAAAAAGAAAATAATGTCCTTCTGCTCACCAATTTGTTCAGGAGATTGTTGGCGTAGGCGAGCTGTAACAGCACCCCGTCAACACCTGTAGCTAACAATGATGAGCTGGAACACTTACATGTTCTTTAAGTGCGGCGATGAACATCTCGCTCTCCCTAAACTTTTCCTCGATTTCCTGGCATCGCTCCTGAAACATGACCAATTTATAGTGTTAGAGATAGGATTATGGTAGTGAAGTGTGTGAACTTGTACATTTAGTTTGAAATCTGGTTTGAATATTGCATATGACCAGAATATTAAACATCATTTAATATATGAATATCATTTACTCTTCTAATAATAGGTTTTTCAGAAAATATGGAATGAAAATTCGGAATGTCGCCATCCTATGTTTACATGATCGAAAATTTGATATCAAAACAAAAATATTCTGCTGATGGTGATAATATCAAACATTTCTTCAAGGAGGATAGCGGTGGGATTCACACAAGAAACCGCACTTGGGTTAAATCTGCCACAACTCTCAATTAGATATAGCTGTCGGTTTAAGAATCTGAGCAGAGAAATAATTATACCAAATAATCCCTCTCCATAAACCGTAAATGTGAGAAACAAGAAGATAAAAAGGGGCAAATATCTAGCATATTACAAAATTTTATAATTAGAAAAAAATCTCTGAAAAATAAATAGAGGAATAAACCAGAATAGACAACTAGATGGAAAATAGTGTTTGAATATCTAAAAAATACCTACCAAAATAATCAGGTCAACTATAGAGGTAAGTATAAGACATTTTCTTTAAAGATGAAAAAAGAACCTGAAATGTGCGTGTGCCTCATTTACATACCTTTGCAACGCTTGATAACCTCAGATAGAAAATTAAAGGAAACATAATGTGAAAATTATTATATGTGTATCCTAGTGCTTACCTGGATGGCAGAGTTTTTTTCTTCCGTAGTTACTGGCGGAATAGGTGGAGCTGGGAACAACAATATTATCTTTGAAAAAATAATTAATATCAGAAAACCATTTTAGAAGGTTTTATTTTTGTTCTTCAAGTTCAATATATTGGAAATATCGATGCGCTTGAACTAGATAACCAGGCTGCAAAGACTGTAGCAGCCTCTAACCTGGTTCCGACTTACCCTATTCTTTCCCAAAGCGTAGCGCACAGTCGTGCCCACTCATTTGCTACGAAAGCTTGAATTTTAGTTTACTCCAAAGAATATACAAACAGAAATATAAAAAGGATTTGCATCCACTCTTATCCGCCTCAGGTCACTCCTGTCCAAGATATATCTTGGAATGACCACCACTATTATCCTCACAGGTAAGAGTCATGTTCTTGGAGATCTCTGGCATAGAGATCTGGATCCAACATATCCTCATTGTCGGGAAGAACTACAAACTGTAAACCACCTCCTCTTCTTCTGTCCAGAATTTCATGCTATAAAGTCTAAAAACATTACTTGGAGTACAAGACTACAGCCCTGCCTCTACTTTCTACTCACTACCAAGAAGAACCACAAACTGTAGACCACCTCCTCTTCTTCAGTCCAGATTTCATGCTACACAAGCTACAAACACTACTCGGAGTACAAGACTCAGACCTACAGCCTCTACCTCTTGACACGGCCTGGAACCACCTGGCACACCACAGCTCTCCCCATGACTAGACTTCTAGACTGTAGCTGTACAGACCGGGTAGTTGGCTATTTACGCTCCAGAAACCCAGGTTTCCTCTATTTTCCTTCTCCCTATCGTCGGGTTTCGCGTTCAACAAGTATATAAATGCCTTAGTAAATCACCCAATATAAACAGTGTAAGTTTTGTGAAAAATAATACAAGTGCGAATTTGTACTGGGATCAGGTGAATAAATTAAGAAAAAAGACATCTCCTGATTGTACTACTAAAAGTTACTGATAGCTTACTCTACCTATCGTAATAAATATCAACTATATATATAGCAACGTTATTCCATCAAATGGCACAAACCATCAGTAATTCTTAATTGCACGATCAGGAGATGCCCTTTTTTTTAATTGTAAATTTTGTTTACCTTAAAAGGTGTGTGCGACAGCGAGTCACTAAAACCTAGGAATAAATAATTAAAAACATTGTAGATAAAACATATAAAAATAATATTAATTATCGCTTATAATAGAAACTTTAATATTTCAAAAATCAAATTTAATTAGATTTTGAATAATAACTTATAAGTGAGTAATTGAAGAGAAAAAAAGGGATAGACCTACACTGGTCCGCAAAATTGAAGGAACAACATATTTTTTCATTTATCTCAAATTTTTTTGAACATTTATCAATGAAATTTTATACACAAATTTATTATTAAATTATTGATTAGAATACCCGAAATCAAAGAATTCTAACACGTATTTTATGCAAATTGGCCGGTCAAGCAATGATTTTCTTGCAGTCAGTGCATAAATATCTTGGATATTGTTGTTAATACGAGGTGTGTTCAAAAGGTATCGCGACTTTTGTGTTTTTTCAAAAATTATTTATTTATTCATGAATACCCATTTTGTCCCCTTCAAAGTAATCCCCATGAGATATTATACACTTGTGCCAACGGTTTTTCCAATCTTCGAAGCACTTCAAAAAATCATTTTTTAAAATCTTTTTCAGCTCCTCCTTCGATGCTGTCTTTATCTCGTCAAGCGTAGCGTAACGTCGTCCTTTCATGGGCCTCTTCAGTTTAGGGAACAAGAAAAAGTCACATGGGGGCAGATCTGGGGAATACGGTGGCTGCGGCATCATTAGTGTGTTGTTTTTGGCCAAAAGGTCGCGCACAAGCAACGATGTGTGAGCAGGGGCGTTATCGTGGTGCAAAAGCCAATTTTTGTTCTTCCACAAATCCGGGCGTTTCTGGCGGATTGATTCGCGCAAATTGCGCATAACTTGCAAGTAATATTCCTTATTGACCGTTCTACCCTGTGGCAAGAACTCATGATGCACCACGCCCCTGCAATCGAAGAAAACTGTCAGCAAAACTTTCACATTCGACCTAACTTGGCGCGCTTTTTTCGGTCTTGGTTCGTGCGGCAGCTTCCATTGAGATGATTGAGCTTTGGTTTCCACGTCATAACCATAAACCCACGCCTCGTCACCAGTTATGACCCTCTGGAGCAAATTTGGGTCGTCGCGGACAGAGTCCAACATCTCATTAGCAATGTTCATGCGATGCTGTTTTTGGTCGCAAGTGAGCAATTTTGGTACGAATTTCGCGGCGACCCGTCTCATGCCCAAATCATTGATAAAAATCGAATGCACGAGCCAATCGATATGTTTAGGTTCTCAGCAACTTCTCTAACGGTGATTCGACGATTGGCCAATATCATTTTCTCCACTTCATTAATTTTTTCGTCTGTTGTTGAAGTGTTCGGGCGTCCGGCACGCTCTTCGTCGTTCACATCTTCTCGGCCTTCTGAGAACATTTTGTACCACCGATAAACGTTGCTTCGGTCCAAGGTAGCTTCTCCGTATGCCACAGTCAACATCCGGAATGCATCCGCGCACTTTATTTCGTTTTTCACACAAAATATGATACAGGTTCTTTGATCCATTTTTTTAATAGGCAAGCAAAGCAGCTGTCAACAATTAAGTGAACATTCTAAATGGCCGAGCTTGTCGGCATAAGTGAGAGACATGAGTACCAACATAAAGCCACAAAAAGATCGAAATTCGAATATACGTAACCCGCGAAAATTCAAAAGTCGCGATACTCTTTGAACACACCTTGTATGGGGTGTGATCGCCTTTAACTGATAGACAGGCTCTACATCGGTGACCCATACTAAGAATTAGGGAGTTTATCAGCTCCTGTGGAATCAACGCCCACTCTTTTTTAAAGTGTGTTTCTAGCTCATGAGTGTTTCTAGGAGGGGGTTGGAGGGATGAGAACCGCCGTCCTAGGTTGTCCCATACATGCTCAATGGGATTTAGGTCTGGAGATCGAGCTGGCCAATTCATCCGAGCAATTGCATGGTTTTGGAGAAAAGTGTCGACCACACCAGCCCTATGTGGACGGGCATTATCATCCATTAGAAGAAAGTTTTCTCCCATTTCCAATGCCTGAGGCATCACATATGCTGCCAAGATCTCGTCCCGATACCTCTGTCCAGTCAGGTTTCCTTGCCGAAAAATATGGAGTGCTGTGCGACCGCCCAAGAAGATTCCAGCCCAGACCATAAAACATTGACTTCTGTAGGGATCCCTTTCAACCTTATTTTGGGGGTTATTTCTGGTTCCTACCTCTCTCCAGACAAAGATACGACGATAATAGCTGTTTAGAGAGAATCTGGACTCATCAGTGAACATTACACGTCTCTATTCATCTGGATTCCAGGCGAAATGTTGTCTGCGCCAAAGTTCCCTTGCTCTCTTTTGAGGTGGTGTCAACGGCACACAAATTATGGGTCGTCGAGCATAGAGGTCCTTAATGTGAAGCCTTCTGCGTATTTTATCAGTTGAAATGGGAGAAAACCTTCTTCTAATGGATGATAATGTCCGTCCACCTAGGGCTGATGTGGTCGACACTTTTCTCCAAAACCATGCAATTGCTCGGATGAATTGGCCAGCACGATCTCCAGACCTAAATCCCATTGAGCATATATAGAACAATCTAGGACGACGGATCTCATCTCTCCAACCCCCTCCTAGAAACACTCATGAGCTAGAAACACACTTTTAAAAAAGAGTGGGCGTTGATTCCACAGGAGCTGATAAACTCCCTAATTCTTAGTATGGCTCACCGGTGTAGAGCCTGTCTATCAGTTAAAGGCGATCACACCCCATATTAACCACAATATCTAAGATATTTATGCATTGACTGCAAGAGGATAATTGCTTGACCGGCTAATTTGCATTAAATACGTGTTAGAATTCTTTGATTTCGGGTATTCTAATCAATAATGGAATAATAAATTTGTGTATAAAATTTCATAGATAAATGTTCAATAAAATTTGAGATAAATGAAAAAAATATGCTGTTCCTTTAATTTTGCGGACCAGTGAATTTCAGTATAGTTTGCTTCTTCTCTTTGTTGGTTTCCTTCTTGGTTTACTTCTATATAATTTCTTCCTTTGGAATTTATCTCTATATGTGCTTATGAAATTTAATTTTTTAATGTTCGAAGAATTCATATAAGTCGATATTGTGTAGATATAGAGATGTTCGAGAGTATTGATATAAAAAATATTTGAACATCCAGTTTTCTTCATATCAACCTTTGTTTCTGTCATATTATACTTCTTGACAAGTTAGTATCAGAGTAAGGTGTTATTAAAAGTTTTGTGTTTGTATATTTTACCTAAAATAATATAAATTTATTCTGCTAGTCAAATATTCCTCATTCAAATGAATTATTTTGATTATTTAAGTCCTCAAATAGGTATTTCATTCAGGCAATGATTACAATTCACCCTTCAAATGTTAACCATATCTAGGTTCTGTATTTGAAAACACCAGGATCTCTGGTGCAGTAATGAACGTGTCATTTAAAATAAAAATTGGTATTAATTTGTGCAGATTAGCAATAGATAGTGCCTAAGTTCGCCGTCTATTTTGATGGGAAAGTGGGACTTCATCTTATAGATCATTATACTCTAGGTAGAATTCTATCGAAAGATATCATAATAAGTTTTGATAGTTTACCCTCTAATTTGAACTATAATATAACCCGTAATATTATACACTCGTTGACAAAATTCAAGAAAGTTAAAATCTTTGGTGTCGCCAGTCATCAGTCTTTTTGAAGGAGACAGAAGCAATTTTGTTCACACTTGATTATATCGTGAGTCGTCAATAAAGGTCACTGTGTATCAAATATCTTTCTGAGATATTGTCTGAATCCCGATATACAAGATAAAAGGTACAACTTCCTTAAGTTTTTTTCCATGAGTCGATATTCAATATACATGTATACCTATATTGTATATAGTATATCCATAATACACACTCGATCATGAGAAATATGAGGGCTAAGATTAAAACTTTTTTCCTTTGTCATATCTTTTCTTTTGAAGAGTTTGTTATTGAATAAACCTTCTCAAACAAGAACTTGGTAATTTCATGGTTGATATTTTCAATTTCTATTCTTCTGTTTTTCTTGACATTAAGAAGCAACGGCCCAATTGTGACATCAACAAACCTTTTTTCTTTGGCCGCAATTTCTTCCATAGGTTCTTCTTTAACTTCTTCGGAAACATTTTTTAGATTACAGGTTTTTCAAATGGTGCGAATAATCTTTTGATAAACTTCTTAAAATAACTTTGCGGACTGTCTTCTTTATAGCGGCGGCAACTCTAATAATTCTATTTTATTATGCCATGGTAACTTGCAATTTATATTCTGTTGAATGAAACTTTTATAGAGATTGAGGGGTGAATCGTAAGTTGATCCTATTCTAAGCTAAGTGTATGTTAACTGTGTTTGGGGTACAAATGAACATAAAAACAACTAAGATGACCTACTTTGACTTTATTTTTAACCTTTTGACATTCTTTATACATGAATGTCATGATAGTATGATACAGATATCCTTGTATGTAGGTTAGTTTGAGGGATAGGGTATACTGTCTAACTGATTCCTCTCATGATCTTACATTTATATCTGCTTCTTTGTTACTCTTCAAAAATGTGTACTTGGGAATCATAATGAATTTCTTAATCGAAACTATACAAATACTAGAACATTAGCCCATTCAAAAAATGGATATAGGATTCCATATTTTAACAGTACCTAATGAAAAATAAAATGTAGAAACAGAAAATTGTTCTTCACTCATCAATTCATGAAATATTACAAATGTTACCATTCTACAAGAGCGTTTATTTATATTTGTA
The DNA here is from genome assembly GCA_030710605.1 of Cordylochernes scorpioides. Classification (NCBI taxonomy): domain Eukaryota; kingdom Metazoa; phylum Arthropoda; class Arachnida; order Pseudoscorpiones; family Chernetidae; genus Cordylochernes; species Cordylochernes scorpioides. The sequence goes on from CP092876.1 coordinate 56,296,498, forward strand.
TTTTTACATAGGTTACAATGTTTTTTTCTCGGTTAACCAGTTGTATTGTATATATGTAAGCAAGTTGCACCTTTTAGCATGTATATCGGGATTGAATCGAAAACTCTGAAAGATATTTTATACACAATTACTATTATTGAAGACACACGAGATTAATAAGTTTGAACAAAATTACCTCTATCTACATATAATAATAATTATAATAAAAAACAGAAGTTCTGCGACATTAAATTTGTCTATGAATCTATATATTCGAGTTTCTTTAATAATAATGATATTCTTGTTTGCTGAACTGATAACAGTCCCAACTATATATAACACCATAATTGGAATATTTGTTGGATAACAATTTAAGGCCATATTTGGATAATGTGTTGTTACCTGTGAATCTAAAATAATAGGTATTGGGTTTGAACATTTTGATAAAACAATCTTAGTATACATAATTTGTTCTTTGGAAGAATATTGGAAAAATACACATTTGAATCTGATTGATTATATAGTTTTATTCATTTTAAATGCACATTTTTTTTCAAAGAGAAAAGAAGAACCGTCATCTCCCAAAGCGGCTACCGTGGCCAGCTGATATTCTTCAGTGAGAGTTTCACGTCATATTCTGGCGTAGTTCACACGGGAGAGTGGGCGGTGAAGATGATGGCGACGTTGCATTGGCGGCAGGTAGTAATTGGAGTCAGAGGGAAGGTGAAGGTAGAGGAGATATTGATGGCATTTGTTGGGTGGAGGTTGACGTTTGAGCAGGGCAGGGGCTGAACTTTGGTGAAATGAGGGCAGTGATAGAATATTAGAAAAGGTGTAGATGAACATTAAGAGCTTTTTGGTCTTGAGAAATTATTGATATTTCGCGGAGGCGAAAGACTTGTAATCTTATGAAAAATTTGAGATATTGGCTTTCCAATGAAATTTGCGGTTTTCAAGAAATTTTGGGGAACATTTAAACAGATTGGCTGGTTTTGAGTGTATTTTGATTAATGGATATAGATTGACAATAGATGCTTTGAGAATTTTGAAGGTTAAAATTCATAACTACTTTGATTCAATTGATAATTGATTACTTGAAATTTTTTAACCAGCTTTTATCAAAGGTTTTTCAACATTTTTACTATGGAATCAGATGTGATACCCTCGAGTGAGGGATAGGTAGCTTTAATAAATTTGAAACTCTTTTAGAAGTGATATTAGTTGAGAGTGTAGGCGAAATAAATTTTAACATGGAAGTGGAAGGAGCTGAACGATTGTTCACGAAGGTTTGCAGAGATTTCCAAGACTGCGTGAGACGTATAATATTACTGAGAGATACCTCAACAGCTGCGGACCTTCTGATCAATTGAGAGAGAATCCTTCATGTTCTGTGATAGGACTAAAAATCGAATATCGATATCGTAACCTATAAAAAATTTACTCTGGAGTTTCGCGAAAAATTTAAATAATAACCAAGCTTATATTTTGGTCAAAATTTGCTTACTTAGTTAAAACTGCTCTAGAGGCCATACATAACAGTGATATGTCTCTGAGAGATGGAAGAACAACCCATAATATTTGTAAGAACTTCGGATGGCCAGGAAACATCTCAATGAAATGTTTGGCCTAAAATTGATCAACAAAACTTCTTCTGAAGAAGGTCTGTCAAAGAAATATTTATTATAATTAGAATACACTTTTCCATTCGTGAAGCCAGAAAAACCTTAGCTCACACTTCAGATTTATTGATAGTTGGGCAATAAATTTAACAACAGTAATAAGACAGCTGTTTAAAATGCAAATTCAAGGAAACCTTTAAAAAAGACAGTGATGAGCATTATTCTGTATCGTTATATTGGAAGGATAATAAGGAAGAATTATGATAAATTATTGCTGTTAGGAGAGTCTCGACTTCATACTTTGGAAATAAATATGATAAAGATATATATGTTTAGGTATTTAGTGAAAGTAAGTGTAGTCTTTCTGTGTGTGTGTGTTAATGTGTGTATGTTTATGTGTATGTATGTGAGTGTGTATGTGTGTGTTTATGTATGTATGTATGTATGTATGAATGCATATAAGTGTGAGTGTGTATGTATGTGTGTGTGACAATTGACAATTAAAAAATATTTATTGTCATCTTAGACAATATTACATATTTTCAATCATAGGGAGAGAAAAAGAAAATAAGAAGAGAGAAGAGAAGAGAAAATATATACATATATGAAACAAATTTTACAAGATGGTGATGGGAGATGGAGGAAGAAAACCTCGGCGCTGGAGGGTCCTGGACCAGGCGATGAGCGGGTCTTCCACTGCTTCTCCGAGCCCAACCTGTACAAAGTAGCGATAAATTCGCAACTTTGCCGACGCCAAGATGGAAAGGGCGTCGTCCTCAAGGCCGGACCCGCCGAAGATCCAAGCCTGCAGGTCAGGGGGCCGCCCTATGATGTTGAAGGCCTCTCTGATGAGAGGCCTGATGGAACGGCAGCACCAGTAACGGTGGCCGAGGGAGCGGTCGATGGACCCGCAGGCAGGACAGGAGGGGCCGACCGAGGCAGGATGGGCCGGATGGGGCAGGGCGTGGAGGGCCAACTTGAGGGCCGCGTCGGCCTCGTGGCCCGAGTAGGCGCAGCGCCGCAGCGAGGCCCAGTCGATCCTAGATGGAAGTGGACCGATGGTGGACAACCATCTCGAGGTGAACCTTGAGATGGGCGTGGCGGCGAGGCGCGGGCGATCCAGGGCCCGTCGGGCCGAGCGGGTCGTGAGACCGTTGAGGAACGGCGTAGCCGTCCCTCGCAGCACCACGGCCGCAGCTAAAGAGCTAGATGAGGGTGCAGACTCCGCCCCGAAGCCCACGGCGTTCTCGGAGGTCAGCCTCCGACAGAAGGCGCCCAGGGCCGCGGCGTCAGCCAGGGCCGAGCGCGTAGGTCGGGCGGTGAGGTGGCCCTCCGCAAGAAGGTCCCGGACTCGGGCTCCGCGCCAGCGGGCAGGGGCCAGGAGGTCGGGAGGGCGGAGGAACCGGCAGCCGCCGATGATGTTGAGGTCCAGTAGCTGAGCCGTGGGGACCACCCGATGGTTGAGGCCCAGGATGTTGGAGGCCTCCTCCCACAGCTTCAGCAGCCGGAGACGGCGGGGCTGGAGACGGGTGCCGTCCGGTGGAGGGTGGATCCAGGCCTCACCGCTTTCTACCAGCCAGCTGAAGGCATTTCTGCCCCCGCGGAGCGCGACCTGCACCCCCTTGAGGCAGGCGAGCTGGAGCTGGGTCGCGAGGTCGAGGAGGCCGAGGCCTCCGATGGCAACTGGCCTCGCCATGACATCGGCGGGAAGCCACGCCGTGTGGTCCTGTCCCCAGACGAATCTCGCCAGTCGGGCCTGCAGCTTGGCGATGGTTGGGGGTGATGGTAGGTAGCCATGCAGGTGGTGCTGGATGACAGAGCCCACCAGCGTGTTCGCCGCTCTTGCTCGCCCGACGAGGGAGAGGCCGCGGGTGAAGGGCGTCCATTTGCGGCATGCATTCTCCAGGAGGGCCAGGAGATGCTGCTCCCGGTGGGCGACGGTGCTCCTGGGGGCGATGTCGAGCCCGAGGACCCTGATGGAGGTGGTCGACCAGGAGGCGCCGAGAGGGGAGTCGCCGCGGTTGCGCCAGGCGCCGCACCAGAGGCCAGCGCTCTTCCGGAGGTTCACGCCAACTCCGGAGGCCTGCTTGTATTCTTCGAAGACGGTCGCCACCCGTTCGAAGTCTCCGTCGCGATGAAATAGGAGGACGATGTCGTCGGCGTAAGCGATGACATTGCCCACGCCGAGGGTCAACTCCAGGCGACGTAGCAGCGGCCCCGTGGCGATGCTGAAGAGTGCGGCGCTTACGGCGCAACCCTGCCTGAGGCCGTTGAGAAGGGGGAAGGCTGTTGTATGAAAGCCTCCGGCCCGGATGGTGGCGTCCGCCCCGGCGTAGAGGATGTTGATCCAGGCCATGAAGGCTGGCGGGAGGCGGAGGGATGTTAGCAGGGACTCCAGGAAGCCGCGGTCCAATGAGTCAAAGGCGGACTCTAGGTCGACGCCCATGACGGCCAGCGGCGAGCCCAGGGCGGTGGCCTCCTCGATGGCGTCCGTCACCATGGCGATGTTCCATGACGGGGACCTCCCGTAACGGCGTATGTTTGGCATTCCGGCACCAGGGTCCGCAGGTGGGGCTTGAGGCGCCGGTGAAGGATGGCGGCCAGGACCCTGTAGTCGGCCGAGGGCAGCGCGACAGGCCTGTAGCCATCAAGGCCGCGACCTCGGGCCTTGGGCACGAGGCAGATGGAGCTGCGCCGCGTCGACGGAGGTAGTGCACCGCGGAGCCGTGAAGCTGCGAACACCCGGGCCAGAGCTTCCGCGAAGAAGTCCTCGTTGAAGGCGACGAGGAGCTCGCACGGCAAGCCGTCCCAGCCGGGGGCCTTTCCGCGAGGGAGGTGCTCGATGGCGTGGGCGATCTCGCTGGGGCTGATGTCTGGCCGGTGGAGCGGGTCCTCCTCACTCAGCTCGCGGGTGGTGGTGGTGGTGGGCGCGCAGCTGGCAATGAAGGCAGCTCCCGCAGCTGGATCGCTGGTGGGACGGGCGAAGCGGGGCTGGAAGGTCGCGAACGCCCTCCGCCGAAGCTCTGGGCCCTCGATGACGTTGTCCTCCTCGTCCCTGATGACGCTGACCGGGCGACGGAGGCGGATGGCGCGTGCCAGGTCCGGCAGCGATGGGTAGTCTGCCCGGATGGAGGAGGCCTCGAGCTGCGCCGCGATGTAACGTCTCGCCCTGTAGACGTAGCTGTCGCTGGCAGCGTGGCGCGGGTCGTGCAGGGATCTGGCCTCCGCCAGCAGCCTCGCCTTGATGGAGGTCCACCTATCCCAGAAGGTCCCGTCGTCGTCATCGTGCGCTGTGTCTTCCTCCAACTCCCGGATGTAGCCAGCCAGATGTTCGAGCGCAAGGCCCGAGCGGAGCATCGCGGCCAAGCGAGGCTGGGTGGGGGAGGAGACGGCGGTGGTGGGCGGGCCCACCTGGAGCAGCACGAGGCGGTGGTCCGAGAGGTGGTAGTGGCTGGTCGCGTAGATGGACGCGCGATCCAGGACTCCAGCAGGGACGAGGATCCGGTCCAGGCGGTTCGATTCGACTTGGTCGCCGTGCATGGCGACTCTGGTGGGCAGGTGGGCGGCGTCGAACTGGGTGGCCACGTCGACCAGCGCGGCCAGGTCCAGAAGAGCGGCGAGGGCATCCGATGATGATGATGACGAGGGGCCCCGATCCCTGATGTTAAAATCGCCTATGATCCAGCAGGCTCCCTCCTCCTCCTGTGCCGCTGTCGCCGCCAGGAGCTCCAGTTGCCGGTTTCTCTCCCGGGGTTCATGCGCCAGATGAACGGCGATGGCCGTCATCTCCTCGCCGCGGACATCTATGGTTGCCAAGGCGATGTGGCCCGGCCACAGGATGCGTTGATGTAGCACGGCTACGCCTGGTCCGAAGACGCAGGCGAGTCCGGATCCCGAGATGGCTACGGGATGGGCCAACACAACAGCACTGTAGCCGAGGCAGAGGTCTTGGCCGCTGCCCAGATGAAATGCGTTTGTCTCCTGGACAAACGCGATGTCCACGTGATGTTGCCTGAGGAGATGACAAAGGGCAAGGCTCCTCCTCCGAGTGGCGAGCCCTCGCGCGTTGATGGTGGCGACGCGGTAACTCATTGGGACGTTCCTTCACGCAGCACCTTCCTGGTCTTTTGGAGGGTCTTGCGGATTGTGGAGTTGGAGTCTGGGCACAAGGGCTTGATGGTATCGTGCAGCTTGTTGAGGGCTTTGACCTGTGCCGGGGTCAGCGTGGACGCTCTCCTCTTCATGGTGGTCTCTGAGGTGAGGAGCTTCTGAGCCTCCTCGCGGTTTAGGTCTGGCAACTTATCCCAGTCGATGGAGATGTTAGGGGACTTCTGGAGGTGCTCCAGCAGCTGTTCGAGTGCGGCCTTTCCCCGGGCAGGCGTGGAGGGAGGTGAGGTCAGCTTCTCCACCGACATCTCGTGGTCGAGCGGAGAGATGCGAGGCTCGAGGGGCCTCGGGACAGCCAGGGGAGCAGGGAGGGCGGCATGGGCGGGCTGGGCGAGATCCATCGGTTCGGCAGGATTGCAGATCTCTAGAATAGAGATCTAACATGTCCTCACTGCAGGGAAGAACCACAAACAGTAGACCACCTCCTCATCTCCTGTCCAGCTTTTATGCTACACAAGCTACAAACACTACTTGGAGTACAATACTTCAGCCCTGCAGCCTCTACTTCCTGACTCACTGCCTGCCTGAAACTACCTCATAAACTGCAGCTCTCCCCATGACTTGACTTCTAGAGTGTAGCTGTACAGCCCGGGTAGTTGGTGAATTACACTCCTGGACCCGGGTTACCTCCTTTTTTTTTATCTCTCTCGACGGGCTCCACGTTCTACGCATATAAAAATATCTTAATAATTCAGCCAATATAAAAATTGTAAGATTGGTGAAAAATAATATATATGTGAGAATTTGTACTGGGATCAGGTGAATCAATCAAGAAAAAGGCATCACCTGATTGTACAACTAAAGGTTACTGATAGCTTACGCTATCTCTCGGAATAAATATCAACGATATAAATATAAACTTTTTCTGATAAATGGCCCCAGCCATCATCATTTTTAATTGCACGATCAGGAAATGTCTTTTTTTTATTGAAACCTTTTGTTTTATTTTAAAAGTGTGACTTTATAAAAGTCAAAATTGTGTAGATATAGAGATGTATGAGGGTATTGATATTAAAATAAATATAACATCCAGTTTTCTTAATCTCAACCTTTGTTTCCAGTATATTATACTTCTAGACACGTTAGTATCAGAATAAGGTGTTATCAAAAGTTTTGTTTATTTTTTGTTTTATCTATAAATAGATATTCTTATTTTCTAGTCAAATTTTCATTACCCAAATGAATTCTTTCAAATATTTCAGTTCGTAAATAGATATTCTATTCAAGGAATAATTATAATTCATGTGTAGTTATCCATTTTTAAGTTTTGTATTTGAAAACACCAGGATCTCCTCTTCCCTCTCACACACAACCGTGCAATAATAAACACATGTCATATAAAAAGTTGCTGGTAGTTTGCGGAGATGGTCAATAGATGGCGCCTAGTTTTGAATTCTATTTTGATGGGAGTGACTGCCTTTATTTAATACATCATTATACTCTTGAAATAATTATTGTCTGAAGATATCGTATTAAGTTTTAAAAGTTCACGCTCTAGCACTTGAGCGATAATATCAGCTGATATATTATACATTCATGGTTAAACCTTAGAGTGGAAAGTTTTTTTTTTTTTCGCCGGAAATCAGTCTTTGTGAAGGAGACAGAAGCAATTTTGCCACGCTTGGTTATCTCGTGTGCCTTCAATAAAGGTCACTATATATCAATATCTTTCATCAAATGTTTAAAACAAATAGACTTCGTCTAGCAAGAAGCTTGACCAATGTTATAAGCACATATCTGGATAACTAATCCTCATCCTCGACCGTTAAAAATAATGAAAAACCAAACATTGGCTTTTGTAAGTAGTCCAGAGAAAATAAATGTGAATAGAGAAAGTGAGGTAGATGAAAGTGATAAACCTCGATTCCAAATAAATGAATATCAGATACATGTAGAAAGTACAACTTCCTCAAGTTTTGTCCATGGATGTATATTCTAGTATATATCCATAATATGATCATAAGAAATATGAAAGAGAGGATCAAAACTTGCTTCATTTGTAATCTTTTCTTTCAACAGTGTTTGTTATTGGAAACAGTCCTTCAATCAAGTGCCTGGTAATTTATAGGTTGATATTTTAAATTCTGTTCTTCCGTGTTTCTTGACATTAAGTAGAAACTGCCCAATTGGAGCGGCAACAAACCTTTCTTCTTTGGCCGCAATTTCTTCCATAGGTTCTTCTTAAACTTCTTTGGAAACATTTTTGAGATTACAGGTTTTTTCAAATGGTGCAAATAACCTTTTGAGATACTTTTCAAACTTTTATGGACTGTCTTATTTATAGCGGCGGAAACTTCAATAAATCTATTTTATTATGCCATGGTAACTTGGAATTATAATTCTGTTGAATAAACATTTTATAGAGATTGGAGTGTGTTAATCATAAGTTGATCCTATTCTATAAGCTAAGTTTATTTATCTGTTTGATTGGGGTATAAATAAACATGAGCATCGCTCCCTTCAGCTCTCATTGGATCATATCCTTGGTCGCTTTCTAGAAAGAAATCATTAAGCGCCATCTATTGACCGCACCGCAAACTACCAGCAACCTTTTTGATGACATGTGTTTATTACTGCATCGTTGTGTATGAGAAGAAAAATGAAATCCTGGTGTTTCAAATACAGACTTTGTTTTGAGTGTCAGGGTATTTTATCTAATTCATTCCTCTCATGATCTAACATTTATATCTTCTGCTTTCTTTCTCTTCAAAAATGTGTACTTGGAAATCATAATGAATTTCCTAATTGAAAATTATATAAATACTAGACCAATAGCCCATCCAAATACTTGTACAATGGTATATTTTTAACAGTACCTAATTGAAATTAAGATAAAGAAACAGAAAATGGTTATTTACTCATTAATTCATGATATATTATAAATACCACCATTCTACACCAGATTTCATATGTATTTGTAGTTTTATATAGGTTAAAATGTATTTTCTTTCTGTTAACCAGTTGCATTTATAAAGGCACTGTAAAAATAAGTGAAATTGGTTGATTGAGGAAAGGTTGTAGGGGAATGGAAAATGTGCAAATATAGAATAAACATATATATATATAGTCAAAATATAGTGAAGTCTAATTGAATTTATCCCTACCCCTTATTTGTTACTATCTGCCCACGTTGCTGTTCACCAGAAGGCCGCTTTTCACAGACCCCTTTTCCAACAGATTAATTCTTCAAACACCTCTTCCTCTCCTTATCCCAATCGCTCCCTTCAGCTCTCATTCGATGATAACCTTGGTCGCTTTCTAGAAAGAAATCATTAATGGGGTGAAATAAAATTGGGAAAATTTATAAGAAGGAAAGTATCTGTTCATTGGATATGAAGAAATTCTCATCACACCATATACACTTATGGACAAAGCTTAAGAAAGTGGAATGTTTTTGATGTCTCCGGTTGTTGGTTTTTTAAGGAGACAGAGGATATTTTTTCATGCTTGTTTATCTCGTGTCTCCAATAAAGGTCACTGTGTATCAAATATATTTTTGAGTATTGTCTCAATCCCGATATACATGCTTAAATATACAACTTCCTTAAGTTTTGTCCATGAGTGTAGGTGTTAAATGACATGCTCTAAGTCTGACTTACGTTGGACGCCAAATATTAACAATATGTCAGCGTATCATGTGGTCTTCATTTTTCTTCAGGCTAGAGCGCTTCCCCTCTGGCACATGACTGCATGTTGGATGAGGTGAGCCCGCTGTGATGATGCCAGCTCCACGTTTTGCAACATATAAATATCAAATTTCAGATATATTGAATTCTAACTTGCCTTTAAATTGCTTTTTGTGTGAAGTCATATAGAAACTTAAACGTTCGGGACGATAGAGTAAGAGAGAATCAGGCTGGACATTCTATTTAGGATGCAGAAGTAACATTAATGGCGCGGCTTGGCAAGAATCATGTAGAGACGCCTGTATCTGTTAGTCACTCTAAATATACAACGTGTACGCACAGCAAACAGAAGAGCCTGTGAAAGTTTAATGGAAGTTGGACTAGATGCAGCCTACTTGTCACTCGGGGTTATGAGATCACTTCATAAGCAACTATATGGTCTACTATCTACCACTCCACACTAGCAGGTTCTGCTTCTTGTTGTGCCTCATGGTGTATTCTTTAATTAACTTTACTGTTTCTCAACACAGTATCTTTCAACTCATCACACCTTATATACATATATAAATATGAAAACCCCCTTCCCTTTAAAAATATTCTCAAACTAAGCGTTTTCTATGACAGTCTCCGCAAACTAGCGGATAGTCAATATATGGCGAAAGGTTTGGCGTCTATCTTGACTGGAGAGGGGCGACCTTTATTCTTAGAAAAAATATATACCCCTGGCAACAAAATGAATATTTATGAATATATACTTATAATATTTGCATTTAGAGGTGAGAGATATTGAGATTGAGGCTTATTTATAAACATAGTTCATATATAAGATTATTTAAGGTTTAAAATAAATTTGAATAAATAAGATATTGAACTTTTGTCATTACAGGGTCAAAGTGCACAATCCACACTAATAAATAAATTTACAATGATAATGGAGAATTAGATATTCATTGTGCAGAGATCAGGTGGCCACTTGAGAAGATTTTGGTAGTTCAGAGAGAGGTTTGACAGAATCTCCATGCCAGCTATATTTGCTCTTATTTCGACAATCTGAACATTTTGAATAATTGTTTTAATGTTCTAAGGAAGAAAGTATTTTATCTGCTATTTCTGTTTACTGAACACAAACACACACACACAAACAATTCCAACTATTTAAAACCATAATTGGACTATTTGTTGGACAACTATCTAAGATCCTATTTGGATTTGGTGCTTTTATCTCTCTCTCTCTCTCTCTCTCTCGTGAACATAATTTTATATAAATATTATAGGGGGGTTTTATAATTGCCTGGATAAAATAATCAAAAGTATGAAATCGTTAGGCGAAAAGTCTCTTGTGAGGTTTTTTATTATTCAGCTATGATTTCGAGAATTTCTGCTTTGCTACAGAAGTGAAAAAAAATTAAATGGTCGAAGGCTCGGCTAAATAATAAAAAACAAGAAACTTTTCACCTCACGATTTCTTACTTTTAATAATATAAATAGTTTAAACATTTGAGAAAAAAATCAAAAATAGTAAGTATTTGTTCTTAAAATATATGTATTAAAAATAAACATAAGATACTTCTGGGGGTTATATATATTTTTATTCATTGTTAGGGCACCATTTTATCTAAAAGAAGCAAGAAGAACCCTCTCTTCCTGGAACGTCCACAGGCCATTTGCTGTTTTTCAGTGAAAGTTTCACATCATTTTCTGGAGTAGACTTGCTCAGGAGAGGCTGCGACAGCGGTTGAAGTAATGAAGGCATTTGAATGGCAAGGAGTAAGAATTGAAGCTGGAGAGGATGAAAGGTGAGTAGAACGGCTATTGATGGCATTGGAGGTCAGCATTTGAGAAAGTATTGATGGTAAGCTTGAGCGGAATGAGAGCTGTGATAGAAGAATAGAATGCTGCGATGGCGGTTGAAGTAATGAAAGCATTTGAATGGCAGGGAGTAGGAATTGAGGTCGGAGAGGATGAAAGGTAAGTAAAGGACTATTGATGACACTGGAGGTTAGCATTTGAAAAGTATTGATGGTAAACTTGGGCGGAATGAAATCAGTGATAGAAGAATATAAAAGGTGTAGATGAACATTAAGAGCTTTGATATATTGGGAGAAATTATTGATATTTTGCGGAGGTAAAAGAACTATAGATTTTTGGAAAATTTTGAGATATTGGCTTTTCAGAGAATTTTGCGGTCTTAGGAAAAATTTTGGGACACACTCAAACTGGTATTAGCTGGTATGGTGATTGAGGCGAAGCTAGTTTTACTATAAGAATTCTTACGTCAAAGAGAATTTGCTTAATTAGTTAAAATACCCAGAAGCGGTAACATGACTGCTATCTGTTCCCAAGAGATGGAAGGACAATCTGTGTAAGCTCTAAATAAACTCTGGATGGCAAGGAAAAATATTCCAAGAAAATCTCTGCGAATCATTGTCTAATAATATCTGTTGTGGAGAGGGTCTATTACAAGAATCCTTTATTACAATGAGAATATTTTTCCAATCTTACAGTCAGGTAAACCTCAGCTCACACTTCAGTTATAATAAACGTAGGGCAATAAAATATACCACAGGAGCTATTTCCCATAGAATCAACATAGCACAGAGCCAATGCGTAGTTAAGATTATATTAAATAACTTCACCAGAGGACTCGCAATCACCCTTAATTTCCTAGAAGTATCAAAATTTTTCAATAAAACAGCCTTTCAATAAAACTGGCCTTTGGGTGTAAACAATATTTCTCACAGCAAGAAAGGTTTTTTTCTTAAGATTTATAATCAAAGGAAGTTAATTTTGAAAATGGAAAATGTCATTTTGAATATCAAATTTAAAATTTGGACAAATGGCGAAAGGAGCAGCTTTTGAATAGACGTTATGTGGACGCCAATCTTACTCTAGGACGATTCGCTTGAAATGTAAGGCTGATTTTTATTTAATCACAGGCTAGAATACCTGTACGGCAGGAATTTTTATCTTAGGAAAAGGATATCCATTTGTGGCAAGTATAAGAAGGAATAGGACTGCTGGCTGAAATCCGAATTCAAGGAAACCTTGAAAAGGAATTGTTATTAATTATCGCTGTTTATAGTGTCAGAACTCCATATAATTTGGAAATATATACGATATGGTTGGATATGTTAAGGTTTGTGGAGAAAGGAAGTGCAGTATTTTTGTGTGTGTGTGACAATTTGACAATTAAAAAATATTTATTGTCATCTTAGACAATATTACATATTTTCAATCATAGGGAGAGAAAAAGAAAATAAGAAGAGAGAAGAGAAGAGAAAATATATACATATATGAAACAAATTTTACAAGATGGTGATGGGAGATGGAGGAAGAAAACCTCGGCGCTGGAGGGTCCTGGACCAGGCGATGAGCGGATCTTCTACTGCTTCTCCGAGCCCAACCTGTACAAAGTAGCGATAAATTCGCAACTTTGCCGACGCCAAGATGGAAAGGGCGTCGTCCTCAAGGCCGGACCCGCCGAAGATCCAAGCCTGCAGGTCTGAGGCCTGATGGAACGGCAGCACCAGTAACGGTGGCCGAGGGAGCGGTCGATGGACCCGCAGGCAGGACAGGAGGGGCCGACCGAGGCAGGATGGGCCGGATGGGGCAGGGCGTGGAGGGCCAACTTGAGGGCCGCGTCGGCCTCGTGGCCCGAGTAGGCGCACCGCCGCAGCGAGGCCCAGTCGATCCTAGATGGAAGTGGACCGATGGTGGGCGACCATCTCGAGGTGAACCTTGAGATGGGCGTGGCGGCGAGGCGCGGGCGATCCAGGGCCCGTCGGGCCGAGCGGGTCGTGAGGCCGTTGAGGAACGGCGTAGCCGTCCCTCGCAGCACCACGGCCGCAGCTAAAGAGCTAGATGAGGGTGCAGACTCCGCCCCGAAGCCCACGGCGTTCTCGGAGGTCAGCCTCCGACAGAAGGCGCCCAGGGCCGCGGCGTCAGCCAGGGCCGAGCGCGTAGGTCGGGCGGTGAGGTGGCCCTCCGCAAGAAGGTCCCGGACTCGGGCTCCGCGCCAGCGGGCAGGGGCCAGGAGGTCGGGAGGGCGGAGGAACGGGCAGCCGCCGATGATGTTGAGGTCCAGTAGCTGAGCCGTGGGGACCGCCCGATGGTTGAGGCCCAGGATGTTGGAGGCCTCCTCCCACAGCTTCAGCAGCCGGAGACGGGTGCCGTCCGGTGGAGGGTGGATCCAGGCCTCACCGCTTTCTACCAGCCAGCTGAAGGCATTTCTGCCCCCGCGGAGCGCGACCTGCACCCCCTTGAGGCAGGCGAGATGGAGCTGGGTCGCGAGGTCGAGGAGGCCGAGGCCTCCGATGGCAACTGGCCTCGCCATGACATCGGCGGGAAGCCACGCCGTGTGGTCCTGTCCCCAGACGAATCTCGCCAGTCGGGCCTGCAGCTTGGCGATGGTTGGGGGTGATGGTAGGTAGCCATGCAGGTGGTGCTGGATGACAGAGCCCACCAGCGTGTTCGCCGCTCTTGCTCGCCCGACGAGGGAGAGGCCGCGGGTGAAGGGCGTCCATTTGCGGCATGCATTCTCCAGGAGGGCCAGGAGATGCTGCTCCCGGTGGGCGACGGTGCTCCTGGGGGCGATGTCGAGCCCGAGGTCCCTGATGGAGGTGGTCGACCAGGAGGCGCCGAGAGGGGAGTCGCCGCGGTTGCGCCAGGCGCCGCACCAGAGGCCAGCGCTCTTCCGGAGGTTCACGCCAACTCCGGAGGCCTGCTTGTATTCTTCGAAGACGGTCGCCACCCGTTCGAAGTCTCCGTCGCGATGAAATAGGAGGACGATGTCGTCGGCGTAAGCGATGACATTGCCCACGCCGAGGGTCAACTCCAGGCGACGTAGCAGCGGCCCCGTGGCGATGCTGAAGAGTGCGGCGCTTACGGCGCAACCCTGCCTGAGGCCGTTGAGAAGGGGGAAGGCTGTTGTATGAAAGCCTCCGGCCCGGATGGTGGCGTCCGCCCCGGCGTAGAGGATGTTGATCCAGGCCATGAAGGCCGGCGGGAGGCGGAGGGATGTTAGCAGGGACTCCAGGAAGCCGCGGTCCAATGAGTCAAAGGCGGACTCTAGGTCGACGCCCATGACGGCCAGCGGCGAGCCCAGGGCGGTGGCCTCCTCGATGGCGTCCGTCACCATGGCGATGTTCCATGACGGGGACCTCCCGGGGACGGCGTATGTTTGGCATTCCGGCACCAGGGTCCGCAGGTGGGGCTTGAGGCGCCGGTGAAGGATGGCGGCCAGGACCCTGTAGTCGGCCGAGGGCAGCGCGACAGGCCTGTAGCCATCAAGGCCGCGACCTCCGCGGGCCTTGGGCACGAGGCAGATGGAGCTGCGCCGCGTCGACGGAGGTAGTGCAACGCGGAGCCGTGAAGCCGCGAACACCCGGGCCAGAGCTTCCGCGAAGAAGTCCTCGTTGAAGGCGACGAGGAGCTCGCACGGCAAGCCGTCCCAGCCGGGGGCCTTTCCGCGAGGGAGGTGCTCGATGGCGTGGGCTATCTCGCTGGGGCTGATGTCTGGCCGGTGGAGCGGGTCCTCCTCACTCAGCTCGCGGGTGGTGGTGGTGGTGGGCGCACTGCTGGCGATGAAGGCAGCTCCCGCAGCTGGATCGCTGGTGGGACGGGCGAAGCGGGGCCGGAAGGTCGCGAACGCCCTCCGCCGAAGCTCTGGGCCCTCGATGACGTTGTCCTCCTCGTCCCTGATGACGCTGACCGGGCGACGGAGGCGGATGGCGCGTGCCAGGTCCGGCAGCGAAGGGTAGTCTGCCCGGATGGAGGAGGCCTCGAGCTGCGCCGCGATGTAACGTCTCGCCCTGTAGACGTAGCTGTCGCTGGCAGCGTGGCGCGGGTCGTGCAGGGATCTGGCCTCCGCCAGCAGCCCCGCCTTGATGGAGGTCCACCTATCCCAGAAGGTCCCGTCGTGGTCATCGTGCGCTGTGTCTTCCTCCAACTCCCGGATGTAGCCAGCCAGATGTTCGAGCGCAAGGCCCGAGCGGAGCATCGCGGCCAAGCGAGGCTGGGTGGGGGAGGAGACGGCGGTGGTGGGCGGGCCCACCTGGAGCAGCACGAGGCGGTGGTCCGAGAGGTGGTAGTGGCTGGTCGCGTAGATGGACGTGCGATCCAGGACTCCAGCAGGGACGAGGATCTGGTCCAGGCGGTTCGATTCGACTTGGTCGCCGTGCATGGCGACTCTGGTGGGCAGGTGGGCGGCGTCGAACTGGGTGGCCACGTCGACCAGCGCGGCCAGGTCCAGAAGAGCGGCGAGGGCATCCTATGATGATGATGACGAGGGGCCCCGATCCCTGATGTTAAAATCGCCGATGATCCAGCAGGCTCCCTCCTCCTCCTGTGCCGCTGTCGCCGCCAGGAGCTCCAGTTGCCGGTTTCTCTCCCGGGGTTCATGCGCCAGATGAACGGCGATGGCCGTCATCTCCTCGCCGCGGACATCAATGGTTGCCAAGGCGATGTGGCCCGGCCACAGGATGCGTTGATGTAGCACGGCTACGCCTGGTCCGAAGACGCAGGCGAGTCCGGATCCCGAGATGGCTACGGGATGGGCCAACACAACAGCACTGTAGCCGAGGCAGAGGTCTTGGCCGCTGCCCAGATGAAATGCGTTTGTCTCCTGGACAAACGCGATGTCCACGTGATGTTGCCTGAGGAGATGACAAAGGGCAAGGCTCCTCCTCCGAGTGGCGAGCCCTCGCGCGTTGATGGTGGCGACGCGGTAACTCATTGGGACGGTCCTTCACGCAGCACCTTCCTGGTCTTTTGGAGGGTCTTGCGGATTGTGGAGTTGGAGTCTGGGCACAAGGGCTTGATGGTATCGTGCAGCTTGTTGAGGGCTTTGACCTGTGCCGGGGTCAGCGTGGACGCTCTCCTCTTCATGGTGGTCTCTGAGGTGAGGAGCTTCTGAGCCTCCTCGCGGTTTAGGTCGGGCAACTTATCCCAGTCGATGGAGATGTTAGGGTACTTCTTGAGGTGCTCCAGCAGCTGTTCGAGTGCGGCCTTTCCCCGAGCAGGCGTGGAGGGAGGTGAGGTCAGCTTCTCCACCGACATGTCGTGGTCGAGCGGAGAGATGCGAGGCTCGAGGGGCCTCGGGACAGCCAGGGGAGCAGGAAGGGCGGCATGGGCGGGCTGGGCGAGATCCATCGGTTCGGCAGGATGGGACGCCGAGGGGATCGCCGGAGACTCTGTTGATGTTTTCGCCGGTTGGACAGGGGACGCCGGTGTTGCGGGCGCCGGTGCCGGCTTCCTTGGCTGCTGAGGAGGAGGAGGAGGAGGGGGGGGAGGCCTTGCGTCGATGGGAGACGCTGCTTGCCTGGGGCTGCTGTTCCCTTGCCTGGCGAGCGATGGGCAGCTAGCTCTGCGGTGGCCCTGCCTTCCGCATTTGGAACATTTAATTCCGAAGAAGAGGAAGGCAGATAGGGTGTCTCCCTTGGACTCGATGGTCAGTCGGGCGGGCAGGGTCTCCAGCCTTATGCCCTGGTGGAGCAGGATGAACGCCTCCCGGCGGCCGTCGCTGAAGGCGAACTCCCCCATTTTGATCATGATGGGGGCGATGGAGGTGATGTCTCCGTATTTACGCAGAGCCTGCACGATGGTGGCGTCCTCTACAAAGCCGGGGAGATTGGCCACGATGATCCTTTCGGCCCTCTTGCGGAAGGGGAAGACCTTGAGGAGTGTTCCCTCGATGTTCAGGCCCTTCTCCACCAAACGGCTCGCAAGGTTCTTGCTCGCGAGGCCCACGATGTAGTGGCCGTTCATCCTGCCAAAGTGGGCGATGCTTTTGGGCCCTCCGACCAGGTCGCCGATTGCCCGGAGGTAGGAGTAGTCCGGGATGTCAGGGCACAGCTCCACGAAGATGTAGTTTTCGTGGTTGGTTGTGGCCTGCCTCGCCCTGGCGTCGGCGATGTTGGCGCGCGTCGCCTTGATCTCCTGAGGCGGCACTGCTCTCGGCCCTGCTGGCCGCTTCCGCTGCTGGGAGCTGCGCTGCTCTCCAGGCTTGTTGGGCTGCCTTGCAGCGTGCTCAGGTGATGTTGAGCCGCGGCGCCTCTTCTTGCCCTTCACGACGATGAAGTCGTCGTTGGCGCCCACCTCCGTCATCTCGCTGTCGGCCCAGTTGAGCGAGGTCGGGCTGGCTGCAGTTGCGCTGGTCGTAGCAGCAGTCTTCGGCGCCGTGACGTCACCACGCGCGGCGGCCGGATTTGCATCTTTTTGATAATTAGAAGAAATTTCAATTGTTTTCTTCATATTCTCGTTTTTTGGCGATAATTCCTCGCCTGTTTGTAGCTCGGGCTCCGCTCCAGCGGGCGGGGGCCAGGAGGTCGGGAGGGCGGAGGAACCGGCAGCCGCAGATGATGGGGAGGTCCAGCACCTGAGCAGTGGGGACCGCCCGGTGGTTGAGGCCCAGGATGTTGGAGGCCTCCTCCCAGAGCTTCAGCAGCCGGAGGCGCCGGGGCTGGAGTGTGGTGCCGTCCGGTGGAGGTCTGAGCCAGGCCTCGCTAGTCACCAGCCAGGAGAAGCCGTTCCTGCCCCCGCGTAGCGCGACCTGCACACCCTTGAGGCAGGCGAACTGGAGTTGGGTTGCCAGGTCGAGGAGGCCGAGGCCTCCGATGGCTACGGGCCTCGCCATGACGGCGGCGGGAAGCCACGCCGTGTGCTCGGGCCCCCAGACGAACCTCGCTAGTCTGGCCTGCAGTTTGGCGATGGTCGGGGGTGATGGCAGGTACCCGTGCAGGTGATGCTGGATGGTGGAGCCCACCAGCGAGTTCGCCGCTCTAGCTCGTCCGACGAGGGATAGGCCGCGGGTGAAGGGCGTCCATCTGCGACAGGTGGACTCCAGGAGGGCGAGAAGATGCTGCTCCTGATGGGCTACGGAGCTTCTGGGGGCGATGTCGAGCCCGAGGACCCTGATGGAGGTGGTCGACCAGGAGGCGCCGAGAGGGGAGTCGCCGCGGTTGCGCCAGGCTCCGCACCAAAGGCCCGCGTTCTTCCCGAGGTTGACGGCGATAACAGAGGCCCGCTTGAAGTCCCCGAGGACGGTCGCCACCCGCTCGAATTCTTCGTCGCGATGGAACAGGAGGACGATGTCGTCGGCGTAGGCGATGACGTTGCCCACGCCGAGGATCGTCTCCAGGCGACGCAGCAGCGGTCCCGTCGCGATGCTGAAGAGCGCCGCGCTCAGAGCGCAGCCCTGTCTCACGCCGTTGAGTAGTTTGAAGGCGACGGTCTGGAAGCCCCCGACCTTTATTGTGGCGTCCGCCCCGGCGTAGAGTAGAAGAGTCCATCCCACGAAGGCCGGTGGGAGGCGCAGGTGGGACACCAGGAGGGACGTTAGATACCCGCGGTCCAGGGAATCGAAGGCGGACTGCAGATCCACAGAAACCGCGGCCAGCGGCGTGCCTCGGGCAGTAGCCTCCTCGACGGCGTCTGTGACCCGCGCGATGTTCCAGGAGGGGGACCTTCCGGGGACGGCGTACGTCTGGCACTCCGGCACCAGAGTTGACAGGTGGGGCCTGAGGCGGCCCAGCAGGATCGATCCGATTACCCTGTAGTCGGCCGAGGGCAGGGAGATCGGTCTGTAGCTGTCCAGACCGCGACCGCCGCCGCGGGCCTTGGGGACCAGGCAGATCTCGCTCCGGCGCATCGATGGAGGCAGGGCACCTCGGAGCTGAGACTCGGCGAGCACACGTCGCAGGGCGACCGCGAAGAATTCCTCGAAGGTGCTGAGGACCTCGCAGGGCAGACCGTCCCAGCAGGGGGCTCTTCCGCGAGGGAGGCGGCGGATGGCAGCGGCTACCTCAGCCTCGGAGACTTCAGCCCGGTGGAGTGGATCCTCTTCTCCTAGTTCGATAGGAGTGGTGGTCGTAGCTCCGATGAAGGCCGCGTACTCCGCCGGGTCGCAGCTCGGGCGGGCGAAGCGAGGCCGGAAGATGTCCAGGGCCTTTCGCCGCAAAACGGGGCCCTCGATGACCTCGCCGTTCTCGTCCCTGAAGGTGGTGACAGCTGGGCGGCGGTGGCGCGTGAGGCGCGCGAGGTCCGGGAGAGATGGGTAATCCGCGCTCGTCGCCGAGGCCTCAACCTGAACCCTGATGTAGCGTTGGGCCCTGCCGATGTAGCCGTCGTCGCGATCGTGGTGGCGAGGATCGTGGAGCGAGCGGGCCTCCGCGAGGATGCCGGCCTTGATTAGTGTCCAGCGGTCCCACAGTTGAGGCGCATCGAGCAGGGATATTTCCTCCGCGATGTCCACCAGGTAGTTGTTCATGTGCTCCTGGGCCAGCCCGGAGCGGAGCGTAGCAGCCACGCGAGGTTGGGAGGGGGCGGCTGGAGGGCCCACTCGGAGCAGCACCATGCGATGATCGGAGAGGTGGAAAGGAACAATCGCATATGATGTTGAGAGCTCCAGAAAGCGCGCCGGAGCGAGGATCCTGTCGAGGCGACTGCTCTCGATCAGGTCGCCATGTGCAGCGACTCTGGTGGGAAGGTGGGCGGCGTCAAACTCGGGGGCGGCATCCAGAAGCGCGGCGGACTCGCAAAGAGCTCCGAGGGCCGCCATGGAGATAGAGTCGCGGTTCCTGTCGTCCCTGATATTAAAGTCCCCGAGGACCCAGGCTTCCTCCTCTTCTTCAACGGCGGCTGCCTCGATGACGCGGAGTTGCTCGATGCGCTCGCGCTGGTCGTGCGAGAGGTGGACATTTATGACGGTCATCTCCTGGCCGTGGACATTGAAGGTGGCCAAGACGATGTGGCCCGGCCACAGGATGCGGTGTCGCGAGACGGTGACGCCCGGCGCGTAGATGCAGGCGAGGCCCGAACCCGATATTGCGTCGGGTGGGGCAGTAATAGCATCGTAGCCGAGGCAGAGGTCTTGGGCGCCGTCGAGGTGGTGGGTGTTAGTTTCTTGCACAAGCGCAATGTCCACGCGGTGTTGTCTCAGGAGATGGCAAAGGCTTAGGCTCTTGTTCCTAATAGCGAGCCCGCGCGCGTTAATGGAGGCGATGGTGAAGCCTATGATGAAGTCCCTTGATGGAGCAGGGGCAGGGCCTGGCGAAGGCGTTTGTAGATGGAGCCGCTGGAGTCGAGCCTCCTACGTAAGAGGGCCTGGACCAGCTCGTACAAGGCAGTCCTCTGGGCGGGTGTAAGGTCAGGGAGTTGCTATTTGAGATGCGGTGTGGAGACGAGGAGGCTACAAGCCCTCTCCTTTTCGAGACCCGCTTGGTTGGTTTTGTCAAAGATTGTGGAGGGGGCCGGCCGCAGGCAGGCATCTAGCTCTTTCCTGATTTTATTCTTTCCTTCCTGGGTGGAGCCTGTGCCTTCCTCCTCAGGCTGAGCCACCTCCATTGGCTCGGCGGGTACCGGTGGAGGCAGGGCTGGTGTGGTGGGCGGGTCGGAGGCTGAGCAGGTGGAGCTCGGCGCCTCTCCAGGCGGCAGGAGAGGACGCGCAGGATGGAGCGCTGGGGCACCCGGAGCAGCAGCAGCGGGCGTCACTGGGGCATTATTAGGTGCCTCCTCCGATGGAGCTAGGGGCGCTGGTGGAGAGGGAATGGGTGATGGTGGACCAGTTCGCTGAGGCACGGTGGGAGAAGGAGAAGAGGCCTGGATCTGGGCGGGGGAGTCCACGCGCTTTGGGGCGTCGAAGTTCCGCCTGGCGAGCGATGGGCAGCTAGCTCTGCGGTGGCCCTGCCTTCCGCATTTGGAACATTTGATTCCAAAGGAGAGGTAGGCAGATAGGGTGTCTCCCTTGGACTGTATGGTCAGTCGGGTGGGCAGGGTCTCCAGCCTGACTCCCTCGTGGAGCCTGGCAGGCCGGCGACGACGATCCGTTCGGCCCTTTTTCGGTAGGGGAAGACCCTAAGGGTCGTTCCCCCGATCTCTAAGTCGCTCTCCACCAGAAGGCGCGCAAGATCTTTGGTTGCCAAGCCCACGAGGAAATGGCCGTTCATTTTGCCGAAATGTGTGATTTTATCCGGCCCCCCGACCAGCCTGGACATTGCCTTTAGGTAGGTGTAGTCCGGGATCTCTGGGCACCGCTCCACGAAGATGTAGTGCTCGTGGTTGGTTGTGGCCTGCCTCGACTTGGCGTCAGCGATGTTGGCGCGTGTCGCCTTGATCTCCCTAGGCGGCACTGTTCTCGGCCCTGTCGGCCGCCTCAGCTGCTGGGAGCTGGGCTTCTCAGCAGGCCTGCTAGGCTGCTTGGCGGCGTGCTCCGGCGTTGTTGAAGTGCGGCGCCGTTTCTTGTTCTTCACAACGGTAAAACCCTCGTTGTCGTCCACGTCAACCATCTCGCTGTCGGCCCAGTTGAGCGAGGCCGGGCTGGCTGTTGTAGCGCTGTAAGAAGCAGCAGTCGGCGGCGCGGTGACGTCACGCGCGGCGGCCGGATTTACATGCACGTCGCCTGCCAGCGGATTTGCATGCTTTGTTTTTTCTTGATTTTCTTCTTCAGAATTCTTCTGAAAAGCGATTTTCGCTGACATCTCAGCACTGGTTGAAGATTTCGAGCTGAGCCTTTCAGGCTCATGAGCAGCTCGTTCAGGGCTTTCGGCCAATGTCACATTCGACACACCTTTCGGCATTTTTACACCTGCCAAAGGTGAAAAACGGCGGAGCTAAAAATTGCGCGGCCGCTCGATAGGTGTGTGTGTGTATGTGTAAATTATGTATGTGTGTGTATGTGTTTACGTTGGTGTATTTATGTATGTAGGTGTGTGAATGTGTATGTATGTATGTAAAATTTAAAGGATTTTATTAACGACTGGTAAAAATACAAACATAAAAGAGACAATAGGATGGGAAAATGACTGTACACAACCGGCGGAGCCCTCTCCGAGGGGACGTCATGGTCACATCAGCAGCTCAAAAATTTCCTAAAGTCGGTCAGTTTCTTGAGAGTCCTCCGATCGCTGCCTCGAGCACGCTCGATGACAGTACCAAGGAAGTCCGCAAGAATAATCTTTTGTTCTGGCGGTGCGTTGAAAAATTCCTTCCTATGAGTATCGGGGCACAGAGTCGCAAAAAAAGATAGAATCCACGTCGGTCCACTGCAGTATGGGACTCAAGATGGTCTCATAATTTAATTCCTTGAATAGGTCCTGGAGCCAATTTTCACGGTCTTCATAGTTCATGCGGACACGCCGTGGAGGTGGAGAGGCCACTCCAGCTGGAGCCGGCTCATCCCCTTCAAGTTCCTCGTCCTGCTGCGACGATGTCGTCGTTGATGTCAATGATTGGGGACTGTAAGTGTCGGTATTAGGTTCCTGGCCCGTAGAGGATGACTTCGGCTTTTTTCCACTTTCGCATTCTAAATTCGAGCTCTTATCCCCGTTCAGTGAGGCCTCAAGCGTCTTTTTTTTTCGTCTGCAAATCTTTGGGTTCCTGGGCCGGCTCTCGTTCTGTCATTGCTGTCAAATCAGGTTGGGGTAGGGGCCCCAAGGCTTCTGAGAAGGTTTTAGTGACCTTTGATCTTATTTTCGGGTCGAAAGGGCATTGTGTTTTAATGTGGCCGTGCCGTCTGCACCCGGTACAGGTCACGTCCTCCCCGATAAAGATTTTAAAAATTTGATCCATATAAATAATGGAGATGATGGCGGGCATTGATGTGTTTTCTTTAGTTTTAAAAACAATCTCCCTCCTCAGTGTGGAAAGATGTTTAAGGAGTGGATTTTCTGTAGGGAATGGAATAGGCCGGACACTAATCATGTGCCCGTAAGGTTCTAGGGCTTTTTCAATGTCCTTGTCCTGTATGAAGGACAGTACGCCTGATAGTATGTATTTCTTGGAAGTTCTAAAAAGGGGCGTGGGAAGGATCATTTCATTCCTGACCTTATACCCTTTATTTAAGAGCAAATCTGCCATTTCGACATTCGCCACCGAGACAATGGCCTGTCCATTGATTTTTCCGATGGAATGTATGTTTTCAAAGCCTATTATATCGGCTATCGCGATCAGGTGTTCTTCTGCTGAAGCGTCTTGGATCGGCTTAAATTGGATCGTCGCCTTAATAGCATTACTTCTTCTTTCATAGGTATTCTTTCTACTCTCATCAAACTTCTTGTGTCCTTCTGAGGTAAATCGTCTTTTTAGATTTTGCATGTTTGGGATTTTCTCATCGTTTGTCGATAGGTGAGGTAAATTTTCTGTATTGAAGTACGATTTTGATGGAATATATGAGGCTTGAGCGATAGGTGAAGATGCAGATGAGGATGAGGCAACGACCGGCTTGGCCGTTGCCATGGCGATGATGCAAAGTTACAATTTGTAACTTTGCTAAGTTATGATAAATGGAAAAATTTGAAAATCGATGAAATTTTATAATAGATGACTCAAAAAGATGCCTGAGAAAAGGCGAATAAGATGGTATATTTCTTGTAATAAAAGACACTTCGGCCAGTGAATCTTTTTATTGTCTCGACGTTTCGACAAAAATCTTTTGTCCTCGTCAGGAGCGAACAAAAATTAAAACATTAGGCAAGGCGTTAGAAATTATTCTAAGGCTGCAAGGGCGTTCTCACGCGATATTCGAAATTTTGTACAACATCTAAAGCACGAGTTAAAAACAAATATTTAACTCGCAAAAGACTATGATCTTTTAAATAAAGTATTTAAATATTTATAATGAGAAATTATAAAACAAAAAAATATATATATATATAAAAAATCAAATAATATTTACAAAGATTTTACAATAGTATAAATAAATCTATTTCTATTATGTACAATTTATACCTACCATTTTAACTAATCTTTAAATTTAAAAACGAATTGTACTGTTGCGGAAAATCTTCAAATATATTTATAGATCTTTTCCCCATTTCCCGTGATACCCATCCCTCTAAAAATAATCTTTCTTTTTTAAATTTTATATTCCTATGAAATATCTCAATATCATTCCAATCTGGCCTATGTCCTGAATATAATGCATGTTCCCCAATTTTGCTTAACGCCCTTCTCCCCATTAAACCCTGTTGGTGTTCTTTAATCCTGATCTCTAAATTACGGCCGGTTTCTCCTACATAAATTTTGTCACATTCTGTGCATTTAATCCCATAAATCACATTATCTGGTTTTGTTATGTTAATTCTATCTTTCATTATGTTATTTCTAGTTAAAAATACCCTTTTTGTCCCCGTGCTATACCAAATATTATATTTAAATTTTCTCAAAATTCTAGATATTTCGTTGTCGACATCTCTGATGTATGGAATTATTATATTATTGTAATCGTCTTTATTCCTATTTAAATTTGGCCTATCTATTTCATATCTTCTTATCCATTTGTTTGTAAAACCAATTGGATAATCAGATTGTTCTAGTTCTGCTCTAATTTTCATTATTTTTTTTTTATAAATATCTCGGTCTGTGCATACCTGTTTGGCTCTTTGTACAAGAGATTTTATCACCTGCCTTTTATGTATTATAGGATTATTGGAATTAAAATTTAGATGTATCCCACAGTCTGTTGGCTTTCTGAAAACGCTGGTTATAATAGAACCATCTACTTTGCGAGTTAGTCCTACATCTAAGAATGATAAAAATCCTTCTCTTTCTGTCTCGACCGTGAATTCTATTCCTCTTTCTAAATTATTCAACATGACCATGATTTCATTAAGATTTTCTTTGCGGATCACTGCGAAAATATCATCTATATAGCGTCCCCAGACTTTTATTCCCTCGATTAAGATTGCCTTTTTATCTACCGATGCCATTACGATGTCAGCAATGATCATGCTAGTAGGGCAACCCATAGCAGTGCCGTCTTTTTGCTTGTAAAATTTATCCCTATATCTAAAGTAAATATTATCTAAACATAACCTGAAGCCTTCTATCATTTCGTTGATTTCTAATCCCTTGTTTACACAATCTTGCCTTTTCACCTCGAAATATTCTTTTAGCTCTTTTAGAGCTAGAGTTCTATTAATATTGGTGAAAAGTGATTTGACATCAAAGGATACCATTATTTCATGGTCATTTAACCGTAGGTTTTTAACTATGTCTAATAGTTCTTTTCTATTTCTAATCTCTAACCCGGAAATTTTACTTGTACTCGGTACCTGTTTTTTAAGCCAGTCCGCTAAACCTCTGGTGGGGGCCTTGAATCCTGACACAATGGGCCGTAGGGGAACTCCTTCTTTATGGATCTTTGGTAGTCCTTTGAAGAGAGGTGCGGCAACATCTTCTAACTTCATTTTTCTTATATCAATGTCCTTAGATTTCATGCTTTTTATGAATTTTGATATTTTGAGTTTTATCTTTTTAGTTGGGTCTTCGCGAATTTCTTCATATGTATTATTATCGTTGAGAAGGTTCGTTACCTTATCATTGTAATCGTCTCTCTTCATCACAACTGTCTTTCCTCCTTTATCTGCTTTAGTTATAACTATTTCCTCATCATTTTTTAATTTCTTTATAGCCCCCCATTCGGAGCGTTTTGTCTTCTCTAACTCAAATTTCTTTTGGTTTTTTGTTGTCCTTGATATAACATTTGAAATTTTGTTTCTTATATTAATTTTATAATTTTCATTTGAATTCCTAATCCCATTTTCAATGTTAGAAATTAATCTAATGTAATCAGTTTTGAGAGGCATAGGTCTATAGTTTGACCCTTTATCAAGAAGCCTCAACTGATCTTCAGTTAGATCCTTCCCTGAGATGTTGCATACTCTTCTAGGATCGACCTTCTTGATTCTAGGAGCCCATCTGTCCAGTTTGTTCCTCATTGTGATCATTAGCCTTTCTTCTATTTTCTTTATCTTTCTCTGTATACTCTCCACTAGAATTTCCATGTAATTTATATCTAGAAATTCTGAAATAGCACTTCGCTGACTCGTCAAATATTGTTTCTGTATATCTACCATTCTGTGAGATTCTTGGATGCGTGCCTTGACGAACTGTAGACTTGCTCTTCTGGCAATCTGTCTTCCAAAGGAAGTTCTGACCAGCGCTTTTACATTCAGGCTCGGGGGAATGATATTGAGATCTTTGATACGGTGATTAAAGATGGTATATGTTAAATTCAAATAAAGTTGATTTTATGAGATGAAAGAAGCGAAAAACACGGAGCTCGTGCGACGCGTGGCCGCACGGTCGGTGTATGTATGTATTATGTAAAACCCGCAAAAAAACGTTCTTTAATTAATCAAAAAGGCAAGTACAATCAGTAAAGGGCGTGCAGACACATGAAGAGAAAGCATCAGGTAATCTCCGGAAAATCTTCCGCCATCATATTCGCGTAGAACTCTTTAGAGATGTCTTCTTGCTCCTCCCATTTCTCTATAATCCACTCAACTTCTTTTATTTTTCTGTCGGAAATTGTCTTCATATCGGTGTTAGGTTCTTTAAGGTTTCTCTCACGGAGTTTTTCGGCATAATCGCCTATTGTGTGGACCAGGTTGTGATTTTTTTGTTTCAACTCTCTTATAGTTTTGATACGGTCTTCTGAGCATAAGATGAATTCGATGACGCCTATGTAAATGTCATTTTCGGTGTCGAGAGACCGAATAGATGTTGTCGACTTATCTGTATTACTTTCTCCTTCTGTCTCCATGTCAGTAAACAGCGGGAGGGTTGTCCTCACTCCTGGGGGGGGTAGACTTCGTCCTTTTATCTGGTCTCTTTCTCTCTCGTTGGTCGAAATTGTCGTCCTGAGACGCCTCCTGCGGTCTCTTCTTCGTCGATGGTATTTCGTCATATCCAGTAGATAAATTTCCAAGCACATTTAAGATTTGCCTCATCTTTCCAAGTTTGACGTTGAGGGCTCTCCTTTGGTCACTTTTGAGGTCATTGTAGGTTTTGGATTTGAAATCTTCCTGCTTCTCGAGGTAGCAGGAGATCTTGGTCTCCAGGTCAGGATGTAGCGCTAATTGCTGTTGGACCTTAGCTGCCCTCGAGATACCAGCCTTTTTGTAGATCGTGGCAATGATCTTCTCTACTTCCGGATTTTCTCCTTCTTCACATTCCATCAACTCTTTTTGGAGCTGGGTGGAGTCAAACGACCTTATAGAGCATAATGCTGGATGTTTCATCTTCATAATTTTCATTCCTTGCGGTGATGTTCATTGCGACAGTTTCTCTTAATGGGCCTGGCATAACGGGCAGGGCTGTGGGGTTGATTGCTTCTGAGTAAGTTCTTGAGATATTTTTTCTAATTTCTGGGTTGAAGGGGCATTTGGATTTAATATGTCCATGTCTCTTACATCCCAGGCAGGTGATATCTTCGCCCACAAAGATCTTAAAAGTCCTTTGCATGTAGACGATTGGAATGATGGCCGGCATGTCAGTCGATTGCTTTCTCTTCAGCACGACCTCTCTTCTAAGAGATAAAAGGTGTTTAAAAAGGGGTTCTCGGTGGGGAAAGGTAGGGGCCTGACGCTGAGGATCTCTCCAAATGGCGCTAAGGCTTTGGTGACCTCTTCATCTGGGATGAAGGCAAGGATTCCTGACAGAATATATTTCTTTGGGGAGGTTGAATAGGGGCTTTGGGTAGATGGTGTTACCTCTAACTGCAAAGCCGTTGTTAATGAGCAGTTGGGCCTGTTCACCATTGACAACAGACACAACGGCCTGGCCATTCATTTTTCCAACCGAGTGGATGTTTTCGTGTCCAATGATTTTGGCTATTGGGGATAGGTGCTCCTCAGCACTGCAATCTGAGAGGGCGGTGAATTGGATGGTCGAGTTTATGTTTTTACTTCTTTTTTCGTACGTTTCTTTCCGTGATTCTTCAAATTTTTTTCCATTCTTGAGGCGTAAATTGTTTTCTTTGGGTATGCAAATTGCCTTGCTGTTTGTTTTTCTCTAGAGATGGTAATTCAGCGATTAATGGTTTTGATGTAAATGAACTTTCATCATGAGGGTGAGCAACCAATGAGACTATCAGAGCAGATGACGTGTTTGATGACGCAACGACCAACTTGGCCGTTGCCATGGTAATGATGCAAAGCTACGACTTGTAGCTTTGCTAAATTATGAAAAATAGGAAAATAGGAAATTTGATGAGATTCTCTGAGAGATGAGTTGAAATGATGCCTGAATTAAGGCGAACAGGATTATATGAATTTAATTAAATAAAAATTGATTTTAAGGGATGAAAAAGGCGAAATACACGGAGCTCGTGCGACGCGTGGCCGCACGGTCGGTGTATGTATGTATGTATGTATGTAGGTGTGTTAATATGTATGTATGTACGAGGTGTGTTCAAAAAGTATCGCGACTTTTGAATTTTTGCGGGTTACGTATATTCGAATTTCGATCTTTTTGTGGCTTTATGTTGGTACTCATGTCTCTTATGCCGACAAGCTCGGCCATTTTGAATGTTCACTTAATTGTTGACAGCTGCTTTGCTTGCAGGTGTTTTGGATCGTCTTCGATTTTTACCTATTAAAAAAAATGGATCAAAGAACCTGTATCAAATTTTGTGTGAAAAACGAAATTAAGTGCGCGGATGCATTCCGAATGTTGACTGTGGCATACGGAGAAGCTACCTTGGACCGAAGCAACGTTTATCGGTGGTACAAAATGTTCTCAGAAGGCCGAGAAGATGTGAACGACGAAGAGCGTGCCGGACGCCCGAGCACTTCAACAACAGACGAAAAAATTAATGAAGTGGAGAAAATGATATTGGCCAATCGTCGAATCACCGTTAGAGAAGTTGCTGAGGACCTAAACATATCGATTGGCTTGTGCCATTCGATTTTTATCAATGATTTGAGCATGAGATGGGTCGCCGCGAAATTCGTACCAAAATTGCTCAATTGCGACCAAAAACAGCATCATATGAACATTGCTAATGAGATGTTGGAATCTGTCCGCGACGACCCAAATTTGCTCCAGAGGGTCATAACTGGTGACGAAGCGTGGGTTTATGGTTATGAGGTGGAAACCAAAGCTCAATCATCTCAATGGAAGCTGCCGCACGAACCAAGTCCGAAAAAAGCGCGCCAAGTTCGGTCGAATGTGAAAGTTTTGCTGACAGTTTTCTTCGATTGCAGGGGCGTGGTGCATCATGAGTTCTTGCCACAGGGTAGAACGGTCAATAAGGAATATCACCTGCAAGTTATGCGCAATTTGCGCGAAGCAATCCGCCAGAAACGCCCGGATTTGTGGAAGAACAAAAATTGGCTTTTGCACCACGATAACGCCCCTGCTCACACATCGTTGCTTGTGCGCGACTTTTTGAACAAAAACAACACACTAATGATGCCTCGCAGCCACCGTATTCCCCAGATCTGGCCCCCTGTGACTTTTTCTTATTCCCTAAACTGAAGAGGCCCATGAAAGGACGACGTTACGCTACGCTTGACGAGATAAAGACGGCAAAAAATGATTTTTTGAAGTGCTTCGAAGATTGGAAAAACCGTTGGCACAAGTGTATAATATCTCATGGGGATTACTTTGAAGGGGACAAAATAGGTATTCATGAATAAATAAATAATTTTTGAAAACACAAAAGTCGCGATACCTTTTGAACACTCCTCGTATGTGTATGGAAAAGTACCAACGAGAGGAAGACATGTCGATGTTTACCTCATCGTTCAGTACATAAACCTGAGAAACATGAGATATTAATGAGACTAGTATTGAATGCCTAGATCAACTGTGAAAAAGGAATGCTTTGTTTAGAAATAGAAACAAATATTTGTTGGATTTTTCAAGAGACATTGTAACACTTTATTCAATGAGAAATTTAGGTATGGTATAGGCCGACTTGATGGGATGGAATTGATTTGCCTCGTTTGAAAGTCAGCGCGCTACCCCGTTATTGAAGGTGTAAATAAAAATATTGCATTCTATATTAATCCAGAATTTGCAGAGTTGTTATTATTAATGATGGGTATAAAATTTCAATGGTATTTGTAATGCTGATTTGTAAATGCTCTTAATGTTTATCTGCACCTTTCCTATCAGAATGGACGAGCTGTTTGAAAGGTTAAACTATAGCTTTGATATCATAGTAATACACTGGACTAATGGGTTTTGAACAGAGATGTTCTATTGGATAGTTCATTCAGTTTGTTGCTCTTGTATGGCTTGGATGATCGTTATTATTGTTATTTGACTTTCTTTGGAACAGTATTGAACTTAAGTGAGGATACTTGACAGTTTTAAAGAGAGAGTATTTTAAGGATTTTTTTTTTAAATAAGATATGAAAATTGAAATTTACTAAATTCATTTTTATTAATTTTACCAGAATTGATCAGTTTAATTCATGCTGGGATCAAATAAGATATTTGATATGAAACTATGATATGTAGTTGCCTCACTCTTGCCTTCAGCGCCATTGTCTTCTTATTTCTTCACTTGGAAGATTCTCAACAAGCCATTTTTAGCCGAGTTGAAAAAATCTCTGATAGTCTTGGCCTTTCGAGTGCTAGGAGCATTTTCATCTTTAGGCGCCGAAATTACTTCATCTCCAGTTTGGGTGCTTGATGAAACATTTTTCAAAGCAGTCCCTTGCCTGGTATGATATTCCTGCACAAGTCAAGATATAAGCAAATAACCCTTGAAGTTACAAGTCTTAAAACTTTAAGATGAATATTCAAAGCTTTAAATATATTATTTTATTTAGAGTTATTTAAAGAAAATATAAATAAAATATTGAATTCTTAAAAAAAGAAATTGCATAATAGATATGTGGTAATATCGTTGCGGAATTTCTTGTTATTCGATGAGAATGGTGAGGCTGGATTGAAACGCAGTCGTTTGAGTGGAAGTTGAAGCATACAGTTGGGAATAATCAGGACACGTGATGGGGTTTGAAAATAAAAGGCAACTGGTTTGGAGGAAAGAAAGCTTGAGAAGAGCGGAGCGATTTTGACTTATTAATTATCTGATCACATGGCGGTGATTGACTTAGCTATGGGATGAGCGGGGAGGTCTCGAGAGCAGATGTTACCTTGTTGGGAGCGAAGGAGCCACTATAGGTGTTGTTCCTATGGGAGCGAAAGCATTACTGACAATTCTTGCTTCTCGATTTAACACCAAGACTTAGCTTCTTTCCTATTGGTCGAGAGATGTCACATGACCGTTTTCTATTGGTTGACCTATTTAGGCGTTGTCTTCTAATTGGCCCTGCGGCTTTCTTTGGTGGAAGATACGTCCGATCTTGTCAGGAAGTATTGGGTGTTAGTTCGACTCTTATAACTTCCGCGGTTATCAGATACGTCCGGTCCTGCTCCGGAAATATTGGGCGTCTCTCAACTTTTATAACTTCTGCGGTCACCAGATACGCCCGGCCCTGTCAGGAAGTGTTGACTGTACAAATTATTAATAGTGGTGTCCGCTTTAAGCCTACTTCCTATGTCTTGCTGCTACTTTCTGTCCTCCAGTTACCTTATTCTTTATTAAATCTTTGAAAATCATACATTGTACATGCATAGTGGGTCGGGGGTGCATACAATTATATACAAATTATGACAGATATTTATTATGAAAACATGCGAAAAATAGGTATCATCTGTGTAATTATATTATGTAAATAATGAGTAATCTTAAAATAATTAGGAAATGTCGAGGGACACGAAATATGTGTGATGAAAATATCACACTCTTATTTTTATATTATCATTTAGTTAGAAGTTTACGATGTGTTAAACATCATATGTTTATGAATTAGTCTATTAATACAAGTATAATACTTGTAAAATACTTTAGTATTAATGACAGAACAAGTTAAGAAATAATATCCTCCTTACCAATATGTCAAGAAGATTGTTGGCGTAGGCGAGCTGTAATAGCACCACGTCAACACCTGTAGCTAACAATGATGAGCTGGAAAACTTACATGCTCTTTTAAAGCGGCGGTAAACACCTCGTTGTCCCTTAATTTATCTTCCAATTCCAGGCATCGCTCCTGAAATATGTACAACTATAGTGTTAGAGATATGATTTTGGTAGTGAAGTGTGTGGACTTGCACAATTAGAAATCTGGTTTGGATATAGCATATGGCCAGAATATTAAAATATATTTTATAAATAAATATTATTTACTATTTTAATAATAGGTTTGTCAGAAAATATGATCCGAAATTCATATGGCGCCATATTCTATGTTTACATAAATAGAAAATTGATATCATAACAAAGAAATGCTACTGATGGTGCTACCATCAAACATTTCTTCAAGGAGGATAGCTTGGGATTCACACATGAAACCGCACTTGGGTTAAATATGCCACATCTCTCAATTAGATATAGCTGTCGGTTTAGGAATCTGAGCAGAGATATAATTATCACAAATAATTCCTCTCTACAAACAGTATTTGTGAGATACAAGTAGAATCAGAAGGGACAAACATCTCACATATCACAAAATTTTAATTGAAAAAAAGGCTGATAATTGAATTCTTAGACAATATCGGGAGAAGACCCTACGATACCATCAAAAACCTAGTTATAGAAAGGTAGCTTTGAGAGTACAGGAATTCTTCAACAACTAATCTTATTATTGTTATGAAATCGAAGCCGCGCTTGTACTGTTGAGGGTCGAACCCCGTAACCATGTTATACAGGATGACCTTTTGTCCTACTTTTCCAAAACTGGTATTTTAGCTCATACTTTATCATCACAAGAAAAGGTTTTTACTAGGGTGTTGCATATTTTGATCGTTCTGAAGTAAAATTAAAGGGAGAGTTTCCTCTTTTGGTAAACTTAGAGCTATGCCTGGGTTGTAAGATGGATGAGGTTGAAGATCCTGCATCGAAAGAATTGGGAAATGGTGGACAGCAATAAAGTGACAAATTAACGTGTGGAGTTGTCTACACAATCCTAGAAATCACCTGGATGGCGGCGTCACTTTCTTCCGCAGTTAGTGGCGGAGCAGGTGGAGCTGGGAAAAACAATATTATCTTTGAAAAAAAAATAATATCAGAAAACCATTTAGCAGATTTTATTTTTGTTCTTCCAGTTCAACGTATTGGAAATATCGATGCGCTTTAAACTAGCTGACCAGGCTGCAAAGACAGCTTCTAACCTAATTTTTCCTACTCTATCCTTTCACAAAGCCTAGCCCGCAGCCAAGGAGATTTGCTAGTAAAATATTTTTGCACTCATATGAATTTTTTCGAATATTTCAACCCGTAAAAAGATATCTCATTCAGGCAATATTTACTATTCACCAAAAAAATGTGTTCTCCATATTTGAATCTATATTTATAAAATATAAACAAACAGGAACAAACGCTTCTCGCAGAATTCCCAGCGTCCCAGGCCAGCGTCGCCCGCTGGCATCCTCTTATCTCATGCCCCCCCTGGAGATTGGGACTTGGGACCGATCCAACGTAGTTGCTATAACGCGGGTTCGGTTCTCGGGTTCGAGGAGATAAGGTCTGCTGATGTTGAGCTGAGTTGGGTGGGGTGGTGTACGGTGGAGGCACGAAAGGTCGTAAGAATCTGCGATTACGGCGAAGAAGGCGTCCGGCGTCGGTCCGGATGAGGTAGCTGCGACCGCGTGGAAGTTGTTCGAGAACCTCAGCAAGGAGGGTCCAATGTTTTGTGCGGTGATCCTGGACAAGGACTATTGCTCCCACTTCCAATTGTGAGAGTGGCTTGGCGTTGCGATTGTATCGCTTGAGGGCTTTCTGCCTTAAGTTCTGGGCTCGTTGATCGCATTCTGAAATCCTTGTTCTCCATTCCTTGGCAAACTGACTACGGTGAAGCGGTAGCTTGGTACGTGTCGGGGCACCAAACACAATCTGCGCTGGACTTCGTCCCTCTGCTTTGGGCGTGTTTCGGAACTCCATCAAACTTTCTAAAAATGTGTCGGACTTGAGATTCCCATTGGTGGTGGTCTTGCTGATTAGGTACTTTATCGCTTTTACGGCCGCTTCGGCAAGTCCATTTGATTGAGGAAAGTGTGGAGATGAGGTGGAGTGCTCGATGTTCCAACGCTTTGTCCAACTCCGAAACTCTTGAGAGGAGAATTGGGGACCATTGTCGGATGTGAGTATCTCTGGGATGCCGTAATCTGCCATCCACTTTTGAAGGTGACGGATGACCGTGGTGGACGTGGGTGCTCTGCCACATTGCGTCACGTTGATCCAACCTGAAAAGCGGTCGACCATAACGAGATATTGGTATCCAGCGTGCGAAAAAAGGTCGCAGGAAACATGTTGAAATGGGTAGCTAGGCGGCGGGTCGGAATAGAGTGGTTCTTTCTGTTGCGAGGGTAGATAGGCTGAACACTCGGCACACGTTTTTACTACGTTCCGGATGTCATTAGTGATGCTCGGCCAAAAGACAGATTGGCCAGCGCGTCGAAGAGTCCGGTCTTGGCCTTGATGCGAAGCATGGAGTATTTTTAGCACTTCTGAGCGTAATGGTGTTGGGATGAGTAGGCGAGAGCCTAAGAAAACGAGTTCTTCGCGTACGCTTAGTTGGTGCAATACTCTCCAGTAGGGGCGAAGATCTTCGTCGAGGTCTTCTTTACGTTGAATCTTTTGAGGGATGATATTGCGTATACGTTTGTACTCTCCATCATGCTCTGCGGCTGCTCTGATTTGTCGTATTAACGAATCCTCCATTACCCTGGATCCGTCGACCGGGTCTACTACTGCAGCGGCAATGAGAGGTGCGGGATCAGAATCAGGATGATCATCGATATCGTCAACGTCGGGAACTGGGGATGGGTGGCGAGAGAGCACGTCGACAACGGTATGTTTCTTTCCCGGACGCCAAACTGCCGTAATGAGGTACGGAGTCAGCTTTTCCTTTAGCCGGAGGAGCCTTGGGTTTTCTATCTCGTCCAGAGTTTTGGAGTTCAGTATGGGAATAAGGGGACGGTGGTCGACTATAAGTTCGAAATGAGATCCCATAAGAAATAACTTGCATTTCTTGGCTGCCCACACGACAGCTAATAACTCAATTTCCGTGGCGCTATACCGGGACTCTGCAGGAGTCACATTGCGGGATCCTACCTGGAGAAGTCTCCATTGACTATCAGGTTGTTGTTGATAAAGGGCATATCCTAGTCCCTGGGTCTGTGCTGCGTCCGTTTCTAGGCGGAGTGTTGTCCTGGGGAGAACTGTGCTAGGATGCGTGAGCTGCAGAGTTCTTGAATGACTGCGTCAAAAGCTCGCTGGTGGGGGTTCTCCCAAACGAAGGCGGCTTTGGCTGACAAAAGTGATCGGATTGGCGCGGATAGCTCGGTTAGATGATGGGAAAAGGCCTCAAACTGTTGAACAAGGCCGTTAAAGGAACGCACGTCGGTCTTGTTGGTTGGTATCGGGAAATTCTTTAGAGCGGAGTACAAATGTGGAGAAGGTGTGTAACCGGAAGAATTTATACGGAAGCCGCACCAGTCGACTTCTGGCTGAGCGAATACGAACTTCTTCTGGTTGAGGGTGATTCCATGTTCCTGACACCGGGAAATGACCTGTCGAACACGTTGGACGTGTGTTTTGTAGTCTGAATCGAAGATAATGATGTCCTCTACCACTTTTTCTACGTTCTGTATTCCAAATAGGGCTTCGTCTCCACGACGGTTGTGCTCGTCTCCGGCGGAACACAATCCCATCACGTTGCGACAATAGCGGTAACTTCCCCATGGTGTGATGAAGGTGGTTAGTTTTTTACTCTTTTCATCGAGGGGGACTTGCCAATAACCGTGACGGGCATCTAGCGTGCTGAAAAACTGCATGCCTGGTGGGATGCGAGCAACAACCTCGCGGGGTACCCTGACTGGATAGGCGGGTCGTCGGACGTATTTGTTCAGTCCGGTGAGGTCCACGGTTACGCGCGGTTCTGATGAGCCTTTTTTCGGGACGACTACCATAGGATGGCACCAATCTATGGCTTCGCCGACGGGTACCTGTTCGATTATCCCTTTCGCCAACATGGTATCGAGTTGAGTTTTGACGGGGTCTCTCCAGTGAAAGGGAACGTTGTATGCCCGGTAGCGTTTGCAAGGAACGGCATCTTTAACTAGTTCGATAGACATGGGGGGTCCTTGC
Organism: Cordylochernes scorpioides; assembly: GCA_030710605.1. Classification (NCBI taxonomy): domain Eukaryota; kingdom Metazoa; phylum Arthropoda; class Arachnida; order Pseudoscorpiones; family Chernetidae; genus Cordylochernes; species Cordylochernes scorpioides. Next base: position 56,332,830 of record CP092876.1, read on the forward strand.
ATGGGTTTTAACACTGTGTCGTCGAACGCTCTAGCATAATGGGTAAGGATAGACTGCTTATCGATCTCATTGGCTCTCACCGGGGTCGGCGGGAACGTTAGAACTTGTCCGTTGGTTATGGCATTGACGATCATTGAATGGGGCCAGTTATCCGGCAGAAGTCCTAAGGCTTTGCATCCGCTCTTGCTCAAGAGAGGGGCGTTCAGGTGCTGGCAGACTCCAACGGTAGTACTGTATGTTTTCCCGTTGAGATGCAGTGCCGCGACGAACGATCCACAAGGACTTAAGCTGATGCCGTTGGCTCCTACGCAAGAGACGTTCTTCGGGTTGAGTGCTGATCGGGTCTGCTCATCCAGTAACAGGAATTCTGATTCTGGGATTAGATCCAGATCTGACCCCGGGTCCGCCAGCCAACGGATTTGGTGTAACTTATGGTTGATATCGGTCGTAATGGTTATGAGTTCGTTGCGTACTCCAGCTGCAACAACTGTGTTTGAGGGTCCTGGTTGGGACTGATTGTTTCTGGTTGCGGGTGGCGGGATATTAGGTTTGGTTGTGGGTTTCCGTTTCAGTTGTCGGCAAACCCTTCCGTAATGCCCGGTGATGCCGCATTTGTTACACTCTATGTCTTTTGCTGGGCACTGGTCACGGCGGTGTCTTGGATTCGCCCCACATCCGGAGCAGGGGTCATTAGGATCATAGGGTTTCTGAAAGAAACGGTTGGCCTTAGGTGAGGTTTCAGACGAGCTGGCTTGTTGATGCTTGTAGGTTGATGGTGCACGTCTGGTTGCAATGAAGGCTTCGGGGGAGGTGGTTGGGGAGGGTGAAAGAGTCGCGCCCACGGCGGTAGCACTCTCATGTGCGATGCAAATTGAGAGGACTCGGTCCAGGGAGAGGTCGGAATTGTACTGCTCCGCCAGTACTTTTCGTTGGAGGTCTTTATCAAACAGGCCACATATTAACCTGTCACGGATACGGAGTTGCTGTTGATAACCAGCAAGGGCAAACGTTTTCCCACAAGCTCTTTTTGTGCATATTGTAATACACGGGTCGCCGCATGTGCTGCACTTAAAATCCAGCTCATGTGCACACGAGTCATCAAGAGCTTTAAGGGCTGCGAAGTAGCGATCCACCGATTATCCGGTTTGTTGGTCCCTACGATGAAAATCTTGCCGATCAAGGAGGGGGTTTCGCTTCTTGCGTAGGTAGGCCTCGAGAGCATTCACGGCTTCATCGAGGGTGGTGGTAGAAATATGAAGGCGGCCTGATTGCCAAAGGATGGTCCATTCGGAATGGAGGGCGGCACGCAAAGTCACTTGCTGTGTGGATAGCGGGAAGGTGGCTACTTGTTGGGCGTCCACGTAGTCGTTCCAACGTTGTTTCCAATCGCGGAAAAAAGACATCGTTAACTCCTCCGGGGAAGCCAGTTTAGGAAGCTGGATGATTTTTGTGGCGTGGTGAGGAGGAGCTCCTAATGGGACTGTCGGTGTCGGATTCCGAGTAGCCATCTGCTGCAACAGTGCGGCCATGGACCTGAGGATGTCGGTGCTGGTCGGCGAGGCAGGGTTCTCTGGAGGGGTTTGGGATGGTCGGCGATTCCTTCTTGAGGGCATCTTGATTACTAATTGTCACTGAGCTGTCCCTTAAAAAACGGCTATAATTAACCGAATGTCGACTGCGCCATGTTCTACCGCGTTAGGGTAAAGGTTCGAGCTGCAGTGAGAACTATAAATTAATAATTTATATTTTAATAAGTGTCCAAAAATTACATACAATTATAAGAGGCAGGTGGAGTACAGTTTTTACTCCACCAGCGCCTAGAGTATTATATAATGGAAGGAACCGCCGCAGGTTGTAGCGACGCGCGGTAAACAGCCGGCGACATCAGGCGGTGTTCGAAAGTGCGCGCGCAGCCCCCGGTGCGCGCGCAGGCCGGCTGGCCAGCCGCCGCTTCTCGCAGAATTCCCAGCGTCCCAGGCCAGCGTCGCCCGCTGGCATCCTCTTATCTCAATCTCTATTACACTCTCAACGGTGCATTAATAAACATGTCATATAGAAGTAAAAGTTAGCTGGTTTGTGAATATTGCCAATAAATGGCGCTTATTTTTAGCGTCTATATTGACGGGAGAAAACTGTCTTTATTTGATACGTCATTTTATATTTCCTGGAAAAATTACTATCAGAAGATATCATAATGAGTTTTAATATTTTACACTCTAACTTGAACGATAATGTCCACCGATATATTATACACTCATTGAAAAAATTCAAGTAAGTGTAAATCTTTGGTGTCGCCAGTCGTTAGTCTTTTCGAAGGAGAGAAGAAATTTTGTTCACACTTGATTATCTCGTGTCTTCAATAAAGGTTACTGTAATATCTTTCAGAGTTATTGTCTGAATCCCGATATACATGGTAAAAGGTTAAGTTTTGTCCATGAGTGGATACTTTATACATTAAGAACATATGGCCCAATTGTAGCATCAACAAACCTTTCTTCTTCGGCAGCAATTTCTTCCAGAGGTTCTTCTTTAAATTCTTTGGCAACATTTTTGAGGTTACAGCTTTTTTAAATGGTGCATATAATCTTTTAGAATACTTCTTTACTTTTTCAGACTGTTTTCTTTTCGGCGGTGGCAGCTTTAATAATTCCATGGTAACTTGGAATTTAAATTCTGTTGAAGGAACCTTTTATAGAGATTGAAGCGTGAAACATAAGTAGATCCTATTCTAAGCTAAGTCTATGGTGTTAAGAATGGTTGGGGAAATCGGCTCTAGATGGCATGTGCCACGGGATGCGCTGCAGAGTACTCCACAGAGTGCGACCACGTGATTTTTTTTTTCCGACTATATAAAGGAAGGGTAGATCGGAGTAGGGAGGCAAGGAGAAGGTATTAGATCGGAGTAAGAAATGGGGCTCGCAAGCTACGTAGTCTCCACTACAAATATGCGAAAGCAATAATAAGAGGTGGTCCATGCACACCGACAATACCAGCTATTTCATTGACGGGTTGTCCCACACTCGATATCTCTATAAAGGCTCACATAGAATATTTAAAAACTTTGAAAACGGGCCACTACGAATCACGCCCAAGTCCTTCCTTTTTACTCTATCCCCCATTACGGAAGATAATCTATTTTACCAAATCACTACAACTAAATGTCACCACCATTTACACAGACGGATCCCAATCAACAGAAGGAGTTGGGGCTTGAGTCATCCTACCACCTCCTCTACAAACCATACAACTTAAACTCCACCAGGAGTGCTCAGCGTTCCAAGCTGAACTGCTTGCCATTCTTTACGCAACAAAAATCACCATGAATTTCCCGAAAGAACACTTTATCATTGCCTCAGACTGCCAATCAGCTCTATCAGCCATATGTAGGTCTTGGCCCCCAAGAACACAACTAATTGCGGAAATAATCTACAACCTGCATTTTTCACCAAATGTGCAACTCTGCTGGATCAAAGGCCACAGCGGTATTCCAGGAAATGAACTGGCGGATCAGGCGGCAAAAGCTGCTGCACATTATAATCTGCCACTACCCTTTACCACCCTCCCAAAGAGCGTCGCGCGCGGTAAAAAAGAACAGATAGCCCTCAAAATGTGGACAGACCTCTACTCCAAGATTACTCCACCAGAAATCTGCGAATATTTGCTGCTACCCCGAAACTACTCCTCCAAATGCTTCGAAACATCAAGCATGGATCTACCTCCACAACAATCTTGACCGGACATGGTTACATTCAGTTCTTTCGCGAGCTCCGCCGTTTTTGCCTCTGGAGTGTGTGTAAAAGGCCCAGCAATGGATCAGAACCAGGCGAGAAGTTTTCGCCGGAAAACCAAAACATGAAGATTACAAAAGAAAATTCTTCAAAAAATCAAAAGAATGCAAATTCGCCGGCAGGCGACTTGCATGTAAATTTGGCCGCCGCTAGTGGTGACGTCACGGTGCCGCCGACTGCTGCTTTGAACAGCGCTACAACAGCCAGCCCGGCCTCGCTCAACTGGGCCGACAGCGAGATAGCGGAAGGGACGACAACGAGGGCTTCATCGTCGTGAAGGGCAAGAAGAGGCGCCTCGGCTCAACTTCACCTGAGCACGCTGCAAAGCAGCCCAACTAGCCTGGAAACCAGCGCAGCTCCCAGCAGCGGAAGCGGCCAACAGGGCCGAGAGCAGTGCCGCCTCAGGAGATCAAGGTGACACGCGCGAACATCGCCGCAGCCAAGGCGAGGCAGACCTCTTCCACCCACGAGAACTACGTCTTCGTGGAGCTGTGCCCAGACATCCCGGACTACTCCTACCTCCGGGCGATGAGCAGGCTATTCGGAGGGCCTGGAGGCATAACACAATTCAACAAGATGAACAGCCACTACATCGTGGGCTTGGAGACCAAGGATCTTGCGCGCCGTCTAGTTGAAGACGGCCTAGAAATCGAGGGAACGACCCTTAGGGTCTTCCCCTACCGCAAGAGGGCCGAGCGAATCATCGTCGCCAACCTGCCCGGCTTTGTGAAGGACAGAACCGTCGTGGACGCCCTGGGCCCATACGGGAAGGTCACCTCCATCGCCCCCATCATGGTCAAAATGGGGGAGTTCACCTTTACCGACGGCCGCAGGGAAGCCTTTATCCTGCTCAACGACGGCGTCAAATTAGACAGGCTGCCCACCCGCCTTGAGATCCAGTCCAAGGGAGACACCCTGCCGGCCTTCCTCTCCTTTGGCATCAAGTGCTCAAAATGCGGGAAACAGGGCCACCGCAGAGCCAACTGCCCAGCGCTCGCCAGGCAAGGGAACGGCAGCCCCAGGCAAGCAGCGTCTCCCACCGACGCAAGGCCTCCCCCCCCCCCTCCTCCTCCTCCTCAGCAGCCAAGGAAGCCGGCACCTGCGCCCGCAACACCGGCGCCCCCTGTCCAACCGGCGAAGACTTCAACCGAGGCTCAGGCGATCCCCTCGGCACACCAGCCTGCCGAACAGATGGATCTCACCCACCCCGCCCCTGCTGCCCACCCTGCTCCCCTGGCTGCCCTGCGGCCCCCCGAGCCTCGCATCCCTCCGCTCGACCACGAGATGTCGGTGGAGAAGCTGTCCTCACCTCCCGCCATGCCTGCCCGGGGAAAGGCCGCACTCGAACAGCTGCTGGAGCACCTTAGGAAGTCCCCCAATCCCTCCATCGACTGGGACAACCTGCCCGACCTAAACTGCGAGGAGGCTCAGAAGCTCCTCACCTCTGAAACCACCATGAAGAAGCGAGCGCCCACGCTAACAGAGGCACAGTTCACCGCCCTCGACAAGTTGCACAAAACCATCAAGGCCTTGTGCCCAGACTCCAACTCCACCATCCGCAAAACCCTCCAGAAGACCAGGAAGGTGCTGCGTGAAGGACGGCCCCAATGAGTTACCGCGTCGCCACCATCAACGCGCGAGGGCTCGCCACTCGGGGTAGTAGCCTTGCCCTTTGTCATCTCCTCAGGCAACATCACGTGGACATCGCGTTTGTCCAGGAGACAAACGCATTTCATCTGGGCAGCGGCCAAGACCTCTGCCTCGGCTACGGCGCTGTTGAATTGGCCCATCCCGTAGCCATCTCGGGATCCGGACTCGCCTGCGTCTTCGGACCAGGCGTAGCCGTGCTACAACAGCGTATCCTGTGGCCGGGCCACATCGCCTTGGCAACAATAGATGTCCACGGCGAGGAGATGACGGCCATCGCCGGTCATCTGGCGCATGAACCCCGGGAGAGAAACCGACAACTGGAGCTCCTGGCGGCGACAGCGGCACAGGAGGAGGAGGGTGCCTGCTGGATCATCGGCGACTTTAACATCAGGGATCGGGGCCCCTCATCATCATCATCATCATCGGATGCCCTCGCCGCTCTTCTGGACCTGGCCGCGTTGGTCGACGTGGCCACCCAGTTCGATGCCGCCCACCTGCCCATCAGGGTCGCCATGCACGGCGACCAAGTCGAATCCAACCGCCTGGACCGGATCCTCGTCCCTGCTGGAGTCCTGGATCGCGTGTCCATCTACGCGACCAGCCACTACCACCTCTCGGACCACCGCCTCGTGCTGCTCCAGGTGAGTCCGCCCACCACCGCCGTCTCCTCCCCCACCCAGCCTCGCTTGGCCGCGATGCTCCGCTCGGGCCTTGCTCTCGAACATCTGGCTGGCTACATCCGGGAGTACGCAGCGCACGATGACGACGACGGGACCTTCTGGGATAGTTGGACCTCCATCAAGGCGGGGCTGCTGGCGGAGGCCAGATCCCTGCACGACGCACGCCACGCTGCCAGCGACAGCTACGTCTACAGGGCGAGACGTTACATCGCGGCGCAGCTCGAGGCCTCCTCCATCCGGGCCGACTACCCATCGCTGCCAGACCTGGCGCGCGCCATCCACCTCCGACGCCCGGTCAGCGTCATCAGGGACGAGCAGGATAACATCATCGAGGGCCCCGAGCTTCGGCGGAGGGCGTACACGACCTTCCAGCCCCGCTTCGCCCGTCCCACCAGCGATCCAGCTGCGGGAGCTGCCTTCATCGCCAGCAGCGCGCCCACCACCACCCGCGAGCTGAGTGAGGAGGACCCGCTCCACCGGCCGGACATCAGCCCCAGCGAGATCGCCAACGCCATCGAGCACCTCCCTCGCGGAAAGGCCCCCGGCTGGGACGGCTTGCCGTGCGAGCTCCTCGTCGCCTTCAGCGAGGATTTCTTCGCGGAAGCTCTGGCCCGGGTGTTCGCGGCATCACGGCTCCGCGGTGCCCTGCCTCCGTCGACGCGGCGCAGCTCCATCTGCCTCGTGCCCAAGGCCCGCGGAGGTCGCGGCCTTGACGGCTACAGGCCCGTCGCGCTGCCCTCGGACGACTACAGGGTCCTGGCCGCCATCCTTCACCGGCGCCTCAAGCCCCACCTGCGGACCCTTGTGCCGGAATGCCAGATTTACACCGTCCCCGGGAGGTCCCCGTCATGGAACATCGCCATGGTGACGGACGCCGTCGAGGAGGCCACCGCCCTGGGCTCGCCGCTGGCCGTCATGGGCGTAGACCTGGAGTCCGCCTTTGACTCACTAGACCGCGGCTTCTTGGAGTCCCTGCTAACGTCCCTCCGCCTCCCGCCGGCCTTCAGGGCCTGGATTAACATCCTCTACGCCGGGGCGGACGCCACCATCCGGGCCGGAGGCTTCTACACCACCGCCTTCCCCCTCCTCAACGGCCTAAGACAGGGTTGCGCCGTGAGTGCCGCACTCTTCAGCATCGCCACAGGGCCGCTGCTACGTCGCTTGGAGTTGACCCTCGGCGTGGGCAATGTCATCGCCTACGCCGACGACATCGTCCTCCTAATCCATCGCGACGGAGACTTCGAACGGGTGGGGACCGTCTTCGAAGAGTACAGGCAGGCCTCCGGGGTTGGCGTGAACCTCCGGAAGAGCGCTGGCCTCTGGTGCGGCGCCTGGCGCAACCGCCGCGACTCCCCTCTCGGCGCCTCCTGGTCGACCACCTCCATCAGGGTCCTCGGGCTCGACATCGCCCCCAGGAGCACCGTCGCCCACCGGGAGCAGCATCTCCTGGCCCTCCTGGAGACTGCCTGCCGCAAATGGACGCCCTTCACTCGCGGCCTCTCCCTCGTCGGGCGAGCAAGAGCGGCGAACACGCTGGTGGGCTCTGTCATCCAGCACCACCTGCATGGCTACCTACCATCACCCCCGACCATCGCCAAGCTGCAGGCCCGACTGGCGAGATTCGTCTGGGGACAGGACCACACGGCGTGGCTTCCCGCCAACGTCATGGCGAGGCCGGTCACCATCAGAGGCCTCGGCCTCCTCGACCTCGCGACCCAGCTCCAGCTCGCCTGCCTCAAGGGGGTGCAGGTCGCGCTCCGCGGAGGCAGAAATGCCTTCAGCTGGCTGGTCGGCGGCAACAGTGGTGAAGCCTGGATCCACCCTCCACCGGACGGCACCCGTCTCCAGCCCCGCCGCCTCCGGCTGCTGAAGCTCTGGGAGGAGGCCTCCAACATCCTGGGCCTCAACCACCGGGCGGTCCCCACTGCTCAGCTGCTGGACCTCCCCATCATCGGCGGCTGCCGGTTCCTCCGTCTTCCCGACCTCCTGGCCCCCGCCCGCTGGCGCGGAGCCCGAGTCCGTGACCTCACCGTGGAGGAACACCTCACCGCCCGACCTACGCGCTCGGCCCTGGCTGACGCCGCTGCCCTGGGCACCTTCTGTCGGAGGCTGACCTCCGAGAACGCAGTGGGCTTCGGGGCGGAGTCCACGCCTTCATCTAGCTCCCTAGCTGCGGCCGTGGTGCTGCGGGGGACGGCTACGCCGTTCCTCAACGGCCTCACGACCCGCTCGGCCCGACGGGCCCTGGATCGCCCGCGCCTCGCCGCCACGCCCATCTCAAGGTTCACCTCGAGATGGTCGCCCACCATCGGTCCACCACCATCTAGGATCGACTGGGCCTCGCTGCGGCGCTGCGCCTTCTCGGGCCACGAGGCCGACGCGGCCCTCAAGTTGGCCTTCCACGCCCTGCCCCATCCGGCCCATCCTGCCTCGGTCGGCCCCTCCTGTCCTGCCTGCGGGTCCATCTACCGCTCCCTCAGCCACCGTTACTGGTGCTGTCCCTCCATCAGGCCTCTCATCAGAGAGGCCTTCAACATCATAGGGCGGCCCCCTGACCTGCAGGCTTGGATCTTCGGCGGGTCCGGCCTTGAGGACAACGCCCTTTCCAAGTTACTTTTAACTATTTAATCAATTGTTTAATTATAATTCAAATTTTATATGTACCAATTATTCCCTAACAATAATCCACTGACGTCTCTAACTTTGTAATATAATTCAATAAATTTAGGGTTCCCAAAAGCAAAGAGACGCAGGTCTGTTAGTAACGGATTTTGCTTACGTCACTTCCGACTTCCCACGAGGAATTGACCAATCTGCTGCGAGCAGGATTGCAGCTATTTAAGGCCAACGTCGTCTCAGTGATAAGGCTTTTTTTTTTTGGACTGGCATATATACGACTAAAAATAGCGTGAATAATTAATTATAAAAACACTTTAAAAAAAAAAGCTTTTATTTAAAATGCACTAAAAATAACAAAATAAATATTTCTGAAGGTACCATTTAACAAATAAAATAATAGACTTAGAAATAAAAGCTGTGGGGTACAATAATTAAAAATTTGAGATCAATGTGATTTTATATGAAGCAAATGATTAGCAAGATTATGCCTTTCATTAAATTTATACCCATTTGCTGCATAAATGATTATAATCCCCCACCGCTTTTATTTCTAAGTCTATTATTTTATTTGTTAAATGGTACCTTCAGAAAAAAAGCAATACTTCAGAAATATTTATTTTGTTATTTTTAGTGCATTTTAAATAAAAGCTTTTTTTTGTGTGTTTTTTATAATTAATTATTTTTTATAAGTTTATAGAGAATTGTTTTAACAAATGTTCGTTAGACAAACCTTTACTCGGGTAAAACCCCGGGCGAAGCCGGGTACCTCCGCTAGTATATATATATATATGAGAAAAAAACAATAGAAAAAAATAAAAGATAAGTTGTTCAGGTGTTGATATTAAAAATAAAAACACATGTGCTCGTGGTCTGGAGATGCCTTCTTTATTTTTAATATCAACACCTGACCCACTTATCTTTTATTTTTTTCTATTGTTTTTTCATGTGTGAAGCGTCTTTACGCAAATTTGGCCTTAAATACCCATTTTTTTATTTTTCGGAAAGCCATTGGGACCAAAAATATTTTTGGTCGCAGTGGTTACAGCCTTCTCCACGCTGACGAGCGCCAACAGCGCGAAACGCGTTCATGGATGGCTTTTCTTGATTTATCAAGAAATTGGGTTGGCCAAATATCACGGAGCAAGCTAAATAAACGTTTAGTTTATTTTTGCTCCACTAGATGGCGCTCTGCCATCCAAAAAGCACATGTGCTCGTGGTCAGGAGATGCCTTCTTTATTTTTAATATCAACACCTGACCCACTTATCTTTAATTTTTTCTATTGTTTTTTTCACGTGTTAATCGTCTTTACGCAAATTTGGCCTTAAATACCCAATTTTTGATTTTTCGGGAAGCCATTGGAACCAAAAATATTTTTTGTCGCAGTAGTTACAGCCTTCTCCACGCTGACGAGCGCCAACAGCGCGAAACGCGTTCGTGGATGGCTTTTCTTGATTTATCAAGAAATTGGGTTGGCTAAATATCACGGAGCAAGCTAAATAAACATTTAGTTTATTTTTGCTCCACTAGATGGCGCTCTGCCATCTAAAAAGCCACCCAAAAGCTCTGCCATCATGTGCGCGTGGTCAGGAGATGCCTTCTTTATTTTTAATATATATATATATGTTTGTCGGCTATGCACGCCCTCAATATGTAACCAATCTCGCTTATATTTGAACAGGACAGAGTTAAATCTGGATGCGTTTTTTTTTTTTGTCGCACTTTTCCCGTAGTTGCCCAAGTGCTGAGCAACAATATTTTTTAGTCAGAAATGATGATAACAATATTGCTGTATCATGCTTGATTGACATAAACAAAATTCTTTAGATGAATATTCACTAAAGCAGACCACGGGCAAAGCCAGATAATATTTTTTAGTAGGCAGGAACAAAATCTACCAGCGAAACATTCACTCGAGCAGAAGACACACGAAGCCAGGTCATCTCTCAATATAAAATATCGTTTCTCGGCCTTTTGGCTAAGATCATGTAGTATATCTCTAGATATTTTATTTATATATATCTTTTTTAAAATCTATTCAGTAAAGAGAGTGGATATGTTTGCTCAAAAAATATATTTTATATATTATATAAATATATAATGTAGCGAATATTATTATCAATAATATTCGTTAGGCAAACTTTCATTCGGATAAAACCCGGGCGAAGCCGGGTATACATCCGCTAGTTTTATATATATATACACGTCAATGTATATTTATTTATTTACTAGACGAATGGCCCGGGCAACGCCTGGGTTTTACCCGAGTGCTCATATATTTTAAAAACGTTTTAATTCAAATATTATTCGTTACAATTATAAATTGGCGCCATGGATGTCACTCTTGTGAAACGTCCCGTTCCAAACTGTGTGTTTTTAAAATGTTTTAATTAAAATACTATTCGTTACAATTATAAATTGGCGCCGTGGATGTCTCTCTTGTGAAACGTCCCGCCCCAAACTGTGTGTGTCTTGAAAATATAAAAATAAAAATGTGAATTTTCATAAATATTTCATCATGTCGATTTTCTTTTTGCATTTCACCTACTAAATCGATAGAGATAATTACATTTGAAACATGAACTTAGGTATATTGACTAAATAGAAAACTGCATAGTAATAAAGATCATTTTTTAAAGGCACCATATCGTTTTTTTTTTTTCAATAAAATCGAAACAAAAATTAACGATAAATAACGACAATTGCCTTAAAAAGAAATTGCCTTAAAAAAAAAGAAACATTCGCGGTGATTTTGTCTTGCATTCGTTTATACAATTATTATATACGAATGACCCGGGCAACGCCCGGGTTTTACCCGATTAAATGCTTTTATTCAAATACTATTCGTTACAATTATAAATTGGCGCCGTGGATGTCATTCTTGTATAATATATAAATGAGTTTTAAAAATTGTAAAAAAAAATGCATCGGCCGGGAATCGAACCCGGGCCGCCCGCGTGGCAGGCGAGCATTCTACCACTGAACCACCGATGGTTATGAAAAATCCCATCCGTGAGCTTCAAACAGACAAACAGACAGAATAAGGCAAATATATAAGTAGATTCCTTATACGCCTTTACTCACACACACACATACACACACAATATCCCGGGCATATTTTTTATAATTTCTTCAACGCGAAGACAATGTTTAGTGCTAATGAGTGTATTATCCATTTTAAATTTTAAAATTTACATTTTCTCGCAATAAATTCTCAAACTAATAAATCAATTCTAAAGATAAATTGATATCTATTAGTCTTTTTACACCAGAGATACTGCATAAAGCATTGGAAAATTGTTCATGTAGGTAGCTGAATATATAAATATTATCATAAACTATTTGATTGGGCCAGAATACCACTCCATTGTTGGTAAAGGCTTGGAGGAGTTGCTCTTTTTCCAGCCCCAACTGCTGAACGCTGTCGGTGGCTGCAGATGCTCTTTCGTTCTTCATGAGAACGTCCATCTGTTTCTGAGTCATTCTAACCCGATTCTGCGTTGATGAAGGCCCTTGAGAAATGATTAGCGTTTCGGGTGGAGAAGGAACCACTTCAACCGTCTTATCTGTCAGAGCTGTGCCGCTGGGAGGAGGCTCTGCGGCGACAGCAGCAGCCGGTGGTGGAGCTGCAACAGAAGGAGGAGGGGTGCTCGTCGTGGTGGGAGGCTTGCTAGCGGTATTCAAGCCCATAAAGGGAGCATCTACAGGGAGCAACAACTTGGACAGTTGGCGCGTTTGTGTCCCTGCTTGTAGCATAGGGAGAACTTGATGTCATATGCCACGTAGACGTGGGTGACAACCCCCTTAGACTTTATATCCAGCTGGACAGGGACCTGGGATAGCTTCATTCCGTCTCGCAGAGCTATGAAAGCTTCCCGACGGGCATCAGCCCAGCAGGAGTCGCCCAACTCTATCTTCTACTGAACAATGGAGGTCATCTGTCCGTAGGGCCGAAGTGCAGTGACGTGATCAGCGTCCTTCACGAAGAAGAGGACGTTGCCCAGCACAATACTCTCGGCCCTTTTTTCTCAGGGGGGAAGGCACACAGGGTAGCTTCTTCGATTTCGAGGCCCTCCTCGATGAGCTTGTCGGCGAACTGTACGCTGGATAGACCGACCAGGATATGCCCCTCCGTTTTAGTCAGCTGGTAGACTGATCCCTTGCCCAGCTTGCCTCCAACGCCATAAAGTATTGGGCCTGGCTGAAGTCCGGACAGAATTCAAGGTAGACACATTGGTCTACCTTCCCCACCGCCGATCTGGCTCTGCCAAGTCGTCGTACATTCCTGTACCTTAGACTTCGACATGGGGCGTTGGTTGAAGGTTGGCTTCGCAGCCGCTGCCTGAACGCAGCCCTTCTTTGCTTTCTGACCTGCCGCCTCGGAGTCCACCGGCCTCTTCCTCCTGGGCTCTAACATTGGTGAATCCGAAGTTATCTTCCTCCATGAGGAGTTGAATTTTACGATCAACGAGATCAGTTCAGCTCATTGATGGCTTGCCTGTTCCAGGCTGATGTTGAGAGAGAGAGAGAGAGACAGACAGAGAGTCACTATATTGCCCCCAGTTTTTATCTAACACCTCTTTTACCATTTTTAATGCCCTTTCTACAACTCCATTGCTTTGAGGATGGTAAGCCGGAATTAATGCCTGTTTAATTCCATTTCTTTTTTTTTTTAATTTGCATTTCTAAAGAATGAGGCCCACTATCTAAGATTACTTCTTTTGGAAGTTCATATAGTGTGTGTGTGCACATAGCCTTCTAATTTGTTCTATAGTTTTATTTGATGTAATATTCTTCATTGGGATAACTTTCACCCATTTTGAATGGCTGACCATCACAATGAAGAAGTTCTACCCATTTTTGTGCGCAAAATTCATATGAATTTTTTTCCCAATGACCTTTTTCCCATTTCAAGGGTTGAAAGAAAGTTTTTGATGGATTGGTCTGAAACATTTGGCATTTTTTACAAGTTCTTGAAACTACTTCAATATCCTTATCAATATTAGGCCACCAGACATAGCTTCTGGCCACAGCTTTCATTTTGCATGTTCCACTATGGGGTCTTATGGAGGCATTCTAGAATTTTTACTTGCCGATCCCTTGGAATTGTCACTCTTGTGCCCCATAAAATACATTCATCCCCCACAGTCAATTCCAATTTCTTTTGAAAATATGGAATCATGTTGCCTGCAGCTTTCTCTGGCCATCCATGCCCAATATATAATTTCACTCTTGCCAGTACAGGATCATGGTCAACTGCTTTTTCAACATCTTCTGTTAATGACAAATTATGTATTCCGTTTGTTCTTGGTACTTCTTCATAGCCAACGGGCAACCGAGATAGTGCGTCTGCATTGCCTTGGTCCTGTGATTTTTTAAATTTGATTTCATAGTCGTATGCTGCCAAGGTCAACCACCATCTCTGCATCCTTGATGTCGATGTTGGGAATAGCTGATCTAGGACCCAAAATTACCAACAAGGGTTTATAATCATAAAATAGTATAAATTCATTCCGTATATAAAATCATGAAACTTTTTTACTGCATAAATTATCGATAAAATTTATTTTTCTATCTGCGAATAATGGATTTTTGCCTTTGTGAAAGTTCTGGAAGCATAAAATACTGGCTTTTTTCACCTTCAATAATATGCGCCAGGACTGCCCCAATTCCATAGCCAGATTCATCAGCCGAAATAACCAATGGCAGCTTGGTATCATGGTGCACTAATAATGACTCATCTTTAAGGCATCTTTGCAGTTTTTTAATGATTATTCACATTTGTCATTCCAGAACCAACTTGCATCTTTCTTAAGCAATTGATGCAGTGGGTAAAGCTGCAATGACAGATCCTTTATGCATTTACCCTAATAAATCAATAGTCCTAAAAGTGACCGCAATTTTTGAATTCCTTAATGACCCTTTTTTTTCTGGAATTGCTTGTATATATATAAGTATGTATTAAATATTCAATTTAACTTTTAAAAAGTATACACTTTTTCTTCCAATCTGATTTTATAGGTTCTTAATATTTTTAACAATTTTTGCTTCGTGTTCTTCTTCTGAATATGATGCTATCAAAAATCATCTATAAAAAATGCGACTCCCAGAATATATTCAAATAATTTAACTATTACACAGGTCTACAAAAAAAACTTTTTTTTGCCGGAAAAAACCTGATGTTGATTCTAATGTAACTTTTCATACTGAATTCAAAAATGAAATCAGAATTTTTCCATCACCCATAGTTCTTGCAGGATAACCATTTTTTCTATAAATTGGTATACACAGTAATAATGCAAAAATGTTTCGTAAGCATTTTTAAAGTAAACATCATTACATTAGCTAGCGCTTTATTTTTGACAAGAAGAGTTGATATGTGGAGCCAAAAGCTTCATTTTATTTGTTAATAAATAAATTTCGCTCTTTAAGAATCATAAATATTAATTAAATAACAAATTATTGAACTTTTAATTAAATGTGTTTATTTTATAATGCAATCTGTTTTGCTTTCAACTCAAAAATAACGACAAGCTCTGGAATGCTATTTGCTGAATAACAGTTTTAATATATATATTTAAATTGAACCTAACGATTTTTAAAATATATTTGCATCAGAAGTGACAGGTAAATTTGAAGTGATCAGTTTATTCTTCTCTATCGATTTACTTTTATAAATTGTGTGCACCAGACTGTGTCAATATGCCGAGGCTTTGCATTAATATTCCCGATATTTTCTGTTACATTTGTGGGAAATTAACTTTCAAAGTTCAAAGGCGAAACTTTATACCGCTCATCAAAAAGTTCTATCAACTTTATTTTGGCTGTAAAGTCTGTGACCAAGATAAGACATCATTGTTATGAAATTTGTGCTCGACGTCTTACAGGGTGGATTAAAGGTGAACGTCATATGCCTTTTACGGTTCCAATGATATGGAGGGAACCTAAAGACCATTCTTCAGACTGTTATTTTTGTTTGACAAAGACTACAGGTATTACATCCAAATCACGACATACAGTTGAATATCCAGATTTGCCTTCTGCTATGAGACCGGTTCCTCATAGTGATATTTTACCCGTGCCACAGCCTCCTGAAAATGTAATATTTAGTGACGATGATTCAGATAGACGAGAGCAACAGTCGGATGACACAAATTTTGAAGCAGGTGCTTCATCTGAACCTCATTTGTTTACCCAAGGAGATTTGAACGACCTCGTACGTGATTTAGATTCATCCAAAAAACAGCGTGAACTTTTAGCCCTAGGTTAAAAGGCTGGAATCTGCTGCATAAAGGCACAAAATTATGTTTTTTTCGCAAGCGTCAAAATGAATTTCAAGACTTCTTTTCACAAGAGAATGATTTAGTATATTGCAACGATGTTGTTAGTCTAATGGAAGTTCTTGGTCATGACCATGATACAGAAAAGTGGCGTTTATTCGTTGATTCTTCAAAATTAGTTTGAAAGCTGTTCTCCTTCACAACGGAAATAAGTTCCCATCCGTGCCAATAGCACATGCATCCAACATGAAAGAGACTTACGAAAACATGAAACTGCTTTTGAAAAAGATAGAATATAAAATATACGGTTGAAAAATATGCAGCTATTTGAAATTCATTGCTCTCTTGCGTTGATTACAGCTTGGATATACAAAATGTTGTTGTTTTCTGTGTGAGTGGGATAACAGAGATAGGGAAAGGCATTACATTAAAAAAAGCTGGCCAAACCGTGAAATCTTTATTCCAGGACATAAAAATATTGTAAATCCTCCCCTGATCGATTCAGAAAATATTTACTTACCACCATTAAATATTTAACTGGGAATAATGAAGAACTTTGTCAAGGCAATGGATCGAAATGCCAGTGAATTTTCCTACCTAAAACAAAAATGTTCTAGCATAAGTGATTCGAAAATTAAAGAAGGCATTTTCGTTGGACCTCAGATTCGAGAATTGCTGCAGGATGGAAATTTTCAAAATAGTTTGAATGAAGTTGAAGCAGCAGCATGGGATTATTTTAGAAACGTTTGCAAAAACTTAGGAAGTATCAAGGTTGAAAATTACCGAGACATAGTTAATGGTCTGTTGCTTTCCTACAAGGCACTGGGATGTAACATGTCTCTCAAGATCCATTTCCTGCATTCACATCTGGATTTCTTTCCAGACAATCTTGGTGCAGTTAGCGATGAGCATGGTGAGAGGTTTCATCAAGATATATCAAGCATGGAGAAGCGGTACCAAGGTAAATGGAGTCCCGGTATGCTTGCTGACTACTGCTGGACACTCAAGAGGGATGTACCACAAGCAAAGTATAGAAGAAAATCCACTGTCACTACCTTTCAATAAAATAAATATATTTCGTTCATATAGGCCTATATATTAAAAACATTTCCAAATTTCAAGTAGGTGTATCTCAAAAATCTTGCGTGATAGAAAAAAACTAATGGTATATTTGGAATCAGCACAAAGGGTTAAATTTAGATAGGATGCTGTTTGTTTTGAAACAAAGAAAAATAATTTTTGATAAACCAGTGTAATTTAATAAGGTTTATGCAAAAATGCTTACGTATTATTTTTTTGCTGTATTTATCCCAATACCTAAAAAATGCTGTCACGCAAAAACCATGGGTGATGGAAAAATTTTGATTAGATTTTTGAGTTCAGCATGAAAAGTTACACTAGAAACACCATCAGGTTCTCTTGGGCAAAAATTTTGTTGGCCAGTGTTATTGATTGAAAATGTCCTAGTTCACTTGAAAGTCCAAATGGCATTCTTCGATATCTAAATAGACCCTTATGTGTGTTGATAGTGAGATAATGTTGACACGATTTATCCATTTGTAATTGCAAATAAGCACAGCTGATTTTGTGAAAAAAATGACTTTTCAGATAACATAGTGAAAATGTCTTCTTGAGTCGGCAATAGATAAATGGTGGAATCTGAAAACTTGCTAAGGGTCACTTTAGAGTCACAGTAAATTCTAATGCCCTTATATTTCTTTGGCATTACTACTACTGATCTAGCCCAAGATCTACTTGTAACTGGGTAAATAACTGGTTGTTTATTCCAATGAGCTACAATTGCTTTTTTTACAATTCTTATTTTTATTATTTATTCTACTTTCAATTTTATTTGACTTGATAGGTTAACCACAGTACCTTCATATGTCGTAAGTTTAATATTTGTAGGTTGTAATTTCACATGTGAAAAATATCCATGGTAATCCTTTTTTGAAATTATGGTTTAATAACTTCTTGAATCAATTTCCATTTTTTGTCCTTCAATTATAAGATCTAATGTATATGGTGTAAAGAGTTGTTATTTGAAAAATATATTGCATACTTCTGAGAGAGAATCTTTATTATATAGTCTTAAAACTGCATTCTAATCTTGAGGGCTTTGCTCATGAGGTTTTATTTAGAGATTTGCACACTGAAGCCAGATGGCCTTTATTTCGGAATTTAATACAAGTAGCTTCTTTGAATTTACATAGTCCTTTATGGCTTTTCCCACAGTGTTTTCACAAACTACATTTTTCCCTTTTATTCTCTCTTTAAATTTCTTTTTGTTGCCATTTATTAACTTCATCATATCCTTTATGCTTAAATAATTTTGTATTTATTGCTGCAGCCTCCATAGACAAAGCCCCCTTACATGATCTTTTGAAAGTTAGATTTTATTCACAAAGCAATTTTTCCTAGTGAACTTTAATGTCTCTCCCTGCGTGCAGCCCTTACGTGGTACCCTAAGATTTATACTTGTTTGGAAGATTAAAAAGTTTTTATGTGCGTGAAAACATTTTAAAGGGATAAAATTTTACTAATCTGTTAGAGGGTGGTTCAGAGAGTTGCGTTTGTAATTTGGAACAACGCTGGATCAAATGTGTACAGATAGAAGGTGGATATATTGAACTATTCAAAAATATTTAAAGGAATTTTAGAAGCTTTTATATACAGAGTTTAAGTTTTCTAGTTTGCAAAATTAAAATCATTATCGCAATTTTATATTATTTATTGATATATGTGTATATATATGACCTGACTTCGCTTGTGTTGTTCTCGCGGGAGTATACACCCTCCCAAAAAATTTTGTTTTTAACTATCAATATTGATACAGCAATATTGATAGTTAAAAACAAAATTTTTTGGGAGGGTGTATACTCCCGCGAGAACAACACAAGCGAAGTCAGGTCATATATATACACATATATCAATAAATAATATTGATACAGCAATATTAACATTGTCATTTTCTGACTAAAAAAGAAGTCAAAAATATTAAAGAGAGAGTATTTTGCTAATTTAAATTTTCCTTGAATAAAAATGTGACAAATACTCCTTTTTCTACAGGAATAGCTCTATGTACTTCTAAAATATAATCCAGATTGGTTATATATTGAGAAAACCTATCATGAAATAGCTAAATAAATATACATTGACTTTTGCATATACAGTAGAGAATCGATTATCCGAATACTGATTATCCGAAACATTGGTTATCCGAAAGCTAATCCGAAACCAAAACCGCCGAAACCGAAAACTTTAAAGCGTTTGCAAGATTTAGCGGCCAAAAAACGAACATCAGCTCTGAAGCAAATGAAAATTCTGGACTTTTTTCGTGAACTTTAAGTACTGTATATTTTAATGGCCATTTTGCACGTATTAATTTAGTCAGTTCCCTGTAATACACATAATTTATACATGTATGTAGATTTTATTTTATAGTAAACGGCTTCAACAGTGGGAAACCACACCTTATCAAAGCCATAGGTAATAGAAGATAAATAGCAATAATAAATAAAGAAATGTTTATGTTTAATATAACTGTTTCTTTTTTTATATATATTACTACTATGACTTTAGTATTTAATTTTAAAGGAAGGAATGATCGGTTATACAAAACTAGACGAATGGCCCGGGCAACGCCCGGGGTTTACCCGAGTGCGAATATATTTTAAAAACGTTGTCTTGGGTGGTCGCTATAGACAGGGTGGTCTGTATAGACAGGTGTATGTATCACACAGCCGATAACAGGGTTGTCTAGGGTGGCCGCTATAGACAGGGTGGTCTGTATAGACAGGTGTATGTATCACACTGCTGATAACAGGGTTGCCTGAAGTGACCGCTATAGACAGGGTGGTCTGTATAGACAGGTGATTGTAACACACTGATGATAACAGGGTTGCCTAAAGTGACCGCTATAGACAGGGTGGTCTGTATAGACAGGTGGATGTATCACACAGCTGATAACAGGGTTGTCTAGAGTGGCCGCTATAGACAGGTGTATGTATCACACAGCCGATAACAGGGTTGTCTAGGGTGGCCGCTATAGACAGGGTGGTCTGTATAGACAGGTGTATGTATCACACTGCTGATAACAGGGTTGCCTGAAGTGACCGCTATAGACAGGGTGGTCTGTATAGACAGGTGATTGTAACACACTGATGATAACAGGGTTGCCTAAAGTGACCGCTATAGACAGGGTGGTCTGTATAGACAGGTGGATGTATCACACAGCTGATAACAGGGTTGTCTAGAGTGGCCGCTATAGACAGGTGTATGTATCACACAGCTGATATCAGGGTTGTCTAGAATGGCTGCTATATACAGGGTGGTCTGTATAGACAGGTGGATGTATCACACAGCTGATAACAGGGTTGCCTAAAGTGACCGCTATAGACAGGGTGGTCTGTATAGACAGGTGATTGTAACACACTGATGATAACAGGGTTGCCTAAAGTGACCGCTATAGACAGGGTGGTCTGTATAGACAGGTGGTTGTATCACACAGCTGATAACAGGGTTGTCTAGAGTGGCCGCTATAGACAGGTGTATGTATCACCTGCCTGTCTATACAGACCACCCTGTCTATAGCGGTCACCTTAGGCAACCCTGTTATCATCAGTGTGTTACATTCACCTGTCTATACAGACCACCCTGTCTATAGCGGTCACCTTAGGCAACCCTGTTATCAGCAGTGTGATACATCCACCTGTCTATACAGACCACCCTGTCTATAGCGACCACTCTAGACAACCCTGTTATCAGCTGTGTGATACATCCACCTGTCTATACAGACCACCCTGTATATAGCGGCCATTCTAGATAACCCTGTTATCAGCTGTGTGATACATACACCTGTCTATAGCGGCCACTCTAGACAACCCTGTTATCAGCTGTGTGATACATCCACCTGTCTATACAGACCACCCTGTCTAAAGCGGTCACTTTAGGCAACCCTGTTATCAGCAGTGTGATACATACACCTGTCTATACAGACCACCCTGTCTATAGCGGCCACTCTAGGCAACCCTGTTATCAGCTGTGTGATACCTTCACCTGTCCATACAGACCACCCTGTCTGTAGCGGCCACTCTAGGCAACCCTAGGAAGCAAGATGTATACAAGGTGTAGACAAGATGAAGATCTAAATGAAGATTAAAACGTTTTTAAAATATATTCGCACTCGGGTAAAACCCGGGCGTTGCCCGGGCCATTCGTCTAGTATACAAAATATTGCCACGTGTGTGTGTGGAAAATTAGGGAAGACCAACTTCGGGATGAGACAACAATTTATTTCAGGCAAGAACAAACTATGAGTGATTAATAAAAAAAAAGCAAAAGAGGGAAGTGTACAGAGTATAGAAAAATATTAACATAAAAAATAATACTCTGCTAATCTTCTATATCTATATAAAAATGAATGTATGTGTGTGTGTGTCTGTCTGTCCTTTATGCCTGACCAAACCACTCATTGGAACGCCATGAAACTTTGGGGAGTTATTTAGTATAGTACTGGGAAGGTTTCTAGCAAATAAAATTTTTGAAATAACTTTTCGCTTTAAAATAATCAAGATAAATATTCTAATTTATCTGTTATAATTCAACAATCTGCTCTAAATATTATCATGATGATACGATGATTTTGTAATCTAGAAAATTAGGAAAGACAAAATTCAGGATGACACGGCAATTTATTTGAGACAAGAATAATGATACAATTCCAAGGCAAGATACTATTCCTTTAACTTCTAATTACCTAGGGAACCAATTAATATTGATTTTATTCAACTTATCGAGTATTTTTCAAGGGACCGGGAAAAAATGTTCACTTTATTGAGAGATTCGTTAGACAAACCTTTACTCGGGTAAAACCCGGGCGAAGCTGGGTACGTCCATACAAGAATAATGATACAATTCCAAGGCAAGATACTATTCCTTTAACTTCCAATTACCGAGGGAACCAATTAATATTGATTTTATTCAAATTATCGAGTATTTTTCAAGGGACCGGGAAAAAATGTTCACTTTATCGAGAGATTCGTTAGACAAACCTTTACTCGGGTAAAACCCGGGCGAAGTCGGGTACGTCCGCTAGTAGAATAATAAATACTTTGTTACAATATCAATTATACGAACACCCCCAATCTCCAATTGATTCAGATAATCGATAAGATTAACAAAACTCTATATATCAATTGAATGCATTTTTTGGTTTGTAAAATTCTAGAGGCGCTCTTCATACATGTTTGTATTATATGGAAGAATTATATTGATATTTTATAATATATATAAAAAGAATATTATTAAAACTTTGAATATTTTTCTAATTTGATGAGATACTATTTTTCTGTGTGAGAGAGAAAGAGAAGCCTTCAAACATATTATTTTTACTACAGCAAATTCTCTATAAATGAATGAACATGATTGGCATTAACAATAACTTGTATAAAACATGTTATTTTCAATTCCAATTATCTTCATTTATTCTATTTAATTTTTGAATATATATTTTTCTATTTATGTTTAGCTTGCCATTTAAGGCTTTATCAAGAAAGAAGATCATTTTTCTATTATGTCTTTGAGACCCAAACACAATATTGTAACAGAGAAAATTAGGAAAGACAAACCTCGGAATGACACGCAATTTATTTTAGGCAAAAAAAAACAACATTTATAAGATACATGATAAGCAATGATAGAAGTTTCCAGAGCCTAAAAATACAAGGTATGTCCCATAAGTTCCCGGACTGGGTCCATAAAAAAAAATAAATGAAAATGTAAATGAATTTGACTGTTTATTATAGAAAAAATATCTGGCTACACGGTGGTACCAATATCTATGGACATCATAACTCGGAAGAATAAACAGCAGTTTTGAAACAGCTAGTTAGTTCGCAAAGTTCCACGGTAGTTGGGCATATGCCTCATTGTCTATATCCTACTTTAACAAGCTTTCATAAATCCTAAATATTGATTACGTGAGCCTTACAACGATTACAACCATACAACTATATTTATAATTATATTTAATTCTGCTGTCCTAAAGGCTTATGTGCATAGTTCTTCTAAAATACCCATTCCAAGAGTCTTACAACAGTCACCTATAAAAGGAAGTTCCAAAAATGCAATATAACAGCGGTATGGTAGATTAAACTGGCGAAACCGCTGGGAGGGTTCACCACTGATGAGCCAGGCCCTCCCTTTAATTTTTCCATCGCAGTAAGGACAGTAGAAATTGTTTTATTTTAAAAAGAATATTACGCCTCTAAAATAGTTTTATAATTTGATAACAGATGGCGCTCTAGTACATCGTAACATTATTGTTCTAATAAAAGACACAATTTGATATTTGCGGAAGAGCGATTGCTCGAAGCATATTATATATTTATAATTATATTTAATTCTGCTGTCCTAAAAGCTTATGTCCATAGTTCTTCTAAAATACCCATTCCAAGAGTCTTACAACAGTCACCTATAAAAGGAAGTTCCAAAAATGCAATATAACAGCGGTATGGTAGATTAAACTGGCGAAACCGCTGGGAGGGTTCACCACTGATGAGCCAGGCCCTCCCTTTAATTTTCCCATCGCAGTAAGGACAGTAGAAATTGTTTTATTTTAAAAAGAATATTACGCCTCTAATATAGTTTTATAATTTTAAATTTATATTTAAACATTTTTCATTTTAATTTAGACACATGGGCTTTTATATATATTCCTTATTTAGGAGAATTCTGAAAAACTAAAAATATTGAATATAGTTTTTATTATAAGAAAGAAGGGCTTGAAATGGAAATAGCGATGTTTGATATCATTTTTAAAACAGGTGAATTATTAATAAACAATTCCGCATCTTTTCTTTTTTGCTTAGTTTCATCTGGTTGATTTGTTATGTTGATCAACTCAATAGATGACTTTTTCAGAGATATTTTATACTATTTTATTGCATTGATTATTGTTGTTTGCGACACTTCTAGATTTAAAATAATTTTCAACCCATCTCTTAATTTTTTTTAAAGTTATACTTTAATTATTTTGTATATAATTTTTTCAAAATAAAATCTAAATCGCTTGATGAATTTTTTTTTGTCTAAATCCTCCTTTCTTTATTAATTTTAATTAGCCTTCTTTTTATAATTTTGCATAGCAGAACTATAAATGATGTTCATAACTTAGAAGCTTTTGCATAGTTTCGTCTGGTTAGCATACCAACTTGATTAAAGTTTCCTGTTTTCCTTATGATATTGCATGATACAAGCCTCTATTTATTTTAAAATTAGCAGAAATAAGACGATAATATTTTAATATTATATTTAGTGTTGTCATAGTTGTGTTTTAAAGTGTCTTAAATAAAGATTATATAAAAAATTCATGTGTCTAAATTAAAATCAAAAATATATCAATATAAATTAAAATTGTTTAATTAAAAGTTTAAAACATATATATTTAAGGGCATATTATTCTATGAAATTTCCTAAAAGCGTGACTGGCAACACTAATAACAGCGTTATCTTGTTTAATAAAATAATTTTCTAAGTACAAAAATAAACACACAGTGCCTCATACACAAAATAAAAAATAAAAATAAACTAAAAGTATAGAACAAACTGGAGTCTTTAAGATTCACTAAATTTATATAAAATGAGCAAATGTGAAGAAGAGGTTTTTCGTATTGCTAAAAAACTTGAAAAAATAGTTGGTAATGGAAGTCAGGTAATTTTGCCGCCTAAATAATTTAAAATAAACATTAATATTTCAAATGCATTTTCATATCGATTTTAAGGGACATTGACCTACAATACCTTTATAGCATTATTTAAAATGAAAAAGGACGAGCAAATATGTAAACAAATTAAGCCTATTTTACAATCGAATATAATATCCGACGTCAATTTTTTTTTAATTACGTGCTTGATTTTTCTTCACAAAATCGCAAATCATTACTATTCAAAACATTTCTTAAGCAATGGGATTCAAATTAGTAAAGTTTAGATTCTCTCTATAGTGAATTATCCATTTTATTTTAATAAATTTAAATTAATTTTCTTTAAAATTACCAATTTTATAAAATTTCGAGTAAATTTACTAAAATAAGCTTCATTTTCAAAGTTTTCTATTAAAAATTAGTATTTTTTGTTTATGATTAGATATGTAGACCTGGATATATATGTGAAAATAGGATGGATACACTTTTTCTGGACACATTAATGTTCAAGAAATGCACTCCTTTTAATAAATGCATTATTTTAATGCATCTTTTGATATTATTTAAGTGGAATACTCTGATTCTTTTGAATCTGTGAATAAGCCAGACCACCGCTGTTAATAAATTTGATGAAGTACGCCTACCTCTTTCCCATGATTAATTTATATATATATATATATATGAAAAAAAGGCATCTCCTTATCGTGCAACTGAAAGTTGTTGATGGCTTGCGCCATCTATCGGAATAAATATCAACTATTCTCGTTGATTTTTAATTATTCCGATAGATGGCGTAAGCCATCAACAACTTTCAGTTGCACGATAAGGAGATGCCTTTTTTTCATAAATATGCACCTTATCCCAGTACAATATCACATTTGTACTATTTTTTCATATATATATATATATATTTTTTTTTTATATATTAGATGGATTTTTAAAATTTAAGCTTTAGACATTAATAATTTAAAATTAAAACAAATTTATAAACTATGATATAATATATGATAAACAAAAATAAGGTGGAGGTTAAATCTTTCTGTAAACATGCTGTCTTATTTAAGATTGATATGTTTAGCTTCTTGTTCATGAATTAAGGAAAAGTTTGTGGGGAAGTTTTTAGTGAAATGCTAACAGACTGGGTTTACATGGGTTTGTTTATTTAGAACTATAAATACTTAGTAAACATCAAGGCTGTTTATTTTGGTAACAGTCTACCCACTTGTTTGCTAACTTTGTTTGCTATGGTTGTTGTTGTTGTCTTGTCTAATGAAGAGCTTCAGATGGCTCCATATATCTCTATCACAGCAATTACAATGTTCTCTATTTTGGGTGTGTAAAGCTGTTGTTCTGGGTCCATGTCAATTTTCTGCAAGGCTGCGGCCATTGCTGGGCATGAGAATATGTGGGTAGGTGTTAGTTCCACACCAGGACAGTTGTTGCATGTCCTATAGGTTCTTGTGCCATCTGGATGTATTGTCATTCCTTTATAGTGTTTTGTTCTGAGTTTTGCTATGGTATGGTATTGCTATGCTATGGTAATGGATGAATATGTATATTTCCTTCAAAATGTGGGATAAGATGTGTGAAGCTAATATATAAAAATATAGAAATACAGTAGAACTTGGATAATTTGAAATTTATCTTGGTTCCTAGAATTTCCTATAAATAGAATTTCTGTTTTTAATTCAAATTTTTGGATAATTTGAAATTTTTTTTGGTCCCTTGGGCTTCAAATCATCCAAGTTTGACTGTATTATATTTTCCTAATCCAGTCCTTGATACATTGCCCAAAAATGAAATAACCTTCCTATTTTGAGCTTTCATTTTATTATTGTTCAAGATATGTGAAGTTTTATTTGAAAACTAATTGATCTTATTGTAACATCTAGGATTTTCTAATGGACCAATAAAAAGCAATAATTCCTTGACTGAAGGTTGGTTAAAAATCTAAATTAATCACTTTTTTGGTAGTTTTACCACCAACTGAAGAATCCATTTTTCTTTCAATGAATTATTGGACACTACATGATGGCTATATTTATCCAAATTAACATTTTCTTAAGTTGGGTACAAGAAATTAGACCAAATCCAAATAAATTAATAGGGTGTGACGTTTCAGTAACAGCATTACAGCCTTTGTACTCCATTGTTAGGAACAGCTGCACATGGCGTCTGTTCCTCATGTCAGAGCCGGCTATTTATTTTGGAGTTAAGTTGGCCTGCCACTGAGTAGTGCTCCCAGCCTTAATGACAAAGGCAGACACATTCAACTTCACCCACACCATCAAAAGTATCAAGCTCTACAAGCTTGATACCCTAATATGATTGAGTGGAGCTAAGAAAAATGAAGACCCATTTCAAAAATTTTTAAAAAATTTTATTCTTCCTGATTAAATTTTAAAATTGGATCTTAACAATAGATAATTCTTTTACAATTAGTTGACCGCTACAACAAATGACGGAATTATCAAAACGTTTTTATTTTAGAAAACACAGATAATAAGTCCAAATCTAAATAAATGGTATGTGATGCTGTTACCAAAATATCACTATTTATTTGGATTTGGTCTTATTACCTTCTGTTTTTAATCTATAATCTAAATTGTTCCTATCAATCTTTTAGAAGAAAAAGATTAAAGAATTAATTAAAGATTAAAGAACTTTATATTTACAAGGTGAGATATAATTTTAGGTGATTGTAATGATTTGGCAAGAAATAATGCAATCTAATAACTATATTACTAAGGTATTTTTGCCTTTGTTCAAAGGGAGGAGCATGTGATCTCTCCAGAAAGTAATAAATTTAGTTTCTCTTTGTAGTTTACCAATCTCTGACAATTGGGATTTATAGAAAGGTTTCCTCTTTGCAACCTCATTTCTATCCAAACATCTGCGTCTTAAATTGTGTGTGAAATTGATCAATATCCAAAAAGATGTGTTATTTTGGTAGTATCAAGTTGTACTTAGGATGTTGATTGTGGCAATTCTTGTAGGGAAACTCATGTGGGGAATCACAACTAGAGAAATTCGCTCTCATCCAAGGCAAAGACCAGACATTCCTCAGTCATGTGTTCCCAGTATGAAAGTTACACAGTAGGATTGTTTTCTATAACAAGGTATCAAGCTCTGCATTCTTAAGCCACTATAGTGTGTAAAACAGAAATTCTATT
The DNA here is from genome assembly GCA_030710605.1 of Cordylochernes scorpioides. NCBI lineage: Eukaryota > Metazoa > Arthropoda > Arachnida > Pseudoscorpiones > Chernetidae > Cordylochernes > Cordylochernes scorpioides. Next base: position 56,360,724 of record CP092876.1, read on the forward strand.
TGAATGCCTTGGTCAGTTGAGAACATGGCTGAGATTTTAGGAAATTATAATCTTACACTTGTATATAGTATAGTATAACATGATAGTCATCAAATTTGTTAATGAGATGGATAGATGAGGCCTATATTGAATCTAAAAGAGCCTTTAGGTTTGGTGTCTTGATAGGAGACTGAATTTTTCTTCTTTTTTCCTCAGGAGAGAAGTAGTAGCAAGCTCATCTATCTACAGTATAATCTCGTTAATTCGACACACCCCAATTCGACACTCGGTGATAATCCCGACCTCCGGCCTATCAAATAACAAACCAATTCGACATATCGATAATATGACACTTTCGATAGTTCGACCATTTTAAAATTCGAATTTTGACAGTTGAATGCTTTTTACCTACAACTTTCCGCTAAAAAGGTATTACGGCTGTGATCGGCGGGCGCCGATAGGAACGCACGCGCACACTTTTGGTTCCTGGTTAGTTTAATTTTCACTTTGCAGTGCCGTTGCGCAATGTCGCGAGTGTTATCATTTTTTTTTTTGTTTTTTACGCTGGGATTTAGGCTTCGTGCGCTAATTAACAATAATATTTTATTTTTAAATTTCAGCATTAAAATATTTTAGCTATTTTAAAATTTAAAAAATTATTTTCTTTTTTAAATAGATAAATCTTTATAAAATGTAGCCACAATGATTAGAGTTAATATTTGATTATATTACTGAAAAGAAACACATGACCAGTAAATTTATTTGTTACAATTATTTATGTTTTTAAAATATGTTTTAATGTTATTTTGTCACTGATACTAAAAGTTAATCATGAAAATAAAATAAAAACACACAATGGTTTCAATTAATATCATTAATTTATATTACAAGGCTATTTTTAAAAAAATATTATTTTAGTGAGTTAGATGATTAGCTAATCATCTAACCTTAATTCAACACTTCCTTTAATTCAACCGAAAGCTCTGATCCCTTGGGGTGTTGAATTAAAGAGGTTCGACTGTATATAAAAATGAATGTATGTGTGTGTGTGGTGTGTGTCTGTCCTTTATGCCTGACCAAACCACTCATTGGAACGCCATGAAACTTTGGGAATTTATTTAGTATAGTACTGGGAAGGTTTCTGAAAAATAATTTCTTGAATATCTTGAATATCCTTAGAGTTATTTGCAGATTTGTACATTTAACTCGCAAGCAGCGCCACCATTGCTACGGAGATAGGCTTAGGTTTTGGCAGAAAGTCTGCTCCATGCCTGATGACCTTGGGTCTTTCAGGGCTAATATATTAAGTGAAACTAATTTAGTGTTTTATAATGGCGATCTCCTTGAGGTTACCGATTTAAAAGTTTATTTTCTAATTTTAGATGGAATAAGAAACATATTTTATTTTAAGTATTGTACTTTATTTTAAAAAGTTTAAATAATTGTGCAAGACGATATATACGATATATATAAATCAAAAGAAATAATGAGTATCGTTTAAATATAAAATTCGAATAAATATAAATGCGATACTAAAAATTAAATACCTTATATAGAAGCTTTTGCATAGTTTCGTCCTGTAAGCATACCAACTTGATAAAAGTTTCCTGTTTTCCCTTTTAATTTGCTTGATACGAACCTCTATTCATTTTTGAATTAGTAGATAAAAATACGTCGGTGGATGAGACGGTAACACGCTCGATTCCCGACAGTCATGAACCGGGATTGAATCCCGCATTAAAAAATGTTTAATATGTGAATAACCTTCACATATTATTCATTGTTCAATTATCATGAACTAGGTTGCTCTTGCTGAGCGGTACCTATTAATGTGATTTGAACCAGGTAAATTAGTAGAAATCAGACGATAACCATAGGTCATAGCCATTCAAAAGTTGGTTTAGGTCGTCAATCCTTTGCGAACAAATGGAAATATCCACGCTGGCGCTCTCTCCGCAGATTTTTAAAATGATATCCTGTGTCGTTTTTTTTTTTTTTTTAAATAATTTGAGAGCCACCCCTCGCTTGAAATAAATCCTTTAATCCCAAGAGACTGCGCGAAAGACTTGAACTTGAAACCGCCGACGGAACATTTTGTCCTCTACACTGACGAAACCACTTAACCAAGCTCTGATCTCCGCCCGTAGAGCGTGTGAATTTTGCGCACAAGTCAAAGTTAGTTTTATCATTTATCGACACGCCAATTTATTTGAGACAAGAATAATGATACAATTCCAAGGCAAAGATACTATTCCTTTAACTTCCAATTACCAAGGGAACCAATTAATATTGATTTTATTCAACTTATTGAGTATTTTTCAAGGGACCGGGAAAAAATGTTCACTAGATAAAACGATGATTTTGTAATGTAGAAAATTAGGAAAGACAAAATTCAGGATGACACGGCACACAGGGACCGGGAAAAAATGTTCACTTTATCGAGAAATTCAAATTTACGAGTTTCAAATTATCAAAATATATCTATTATTTTTTAGATAAGTTTATAGAGAATTGTTTTAACAAATGTTCGTTAGACAAACCTTTACTCGGGTAAAACCCTGGCGAAGCGGGGTACATCCGCTAGTAGCTGATAATTCCCTCTGGTAACACATACTAATGATATTTCCAGCATCTCACGTTGGAGGCAGCCATGGAGCTGTCAGACTGACAAAGAAGAGTGCTCCCACTCTGCTCTAGATCAACAGACCTGAGCACAAGACAGAACTTGACAACTTCTTCTTTCTTATCTTCACCCAATCATATTAGGGTATCAAGCTTGTAGAGCTTGAGGCTTTTGATGGTGTGGGTGAAATAGCTTGCATCTGCCTTTGTCATTAAGACTGGGAACACTACTCAGTGGCCGGCCGACCTAGCTCCAATATGAAATGGCCGCCTCTGACATGAGATACAGACACCATGTGCAGCAGCTACTTGACAACTAAAAAATATCTCAGTGTTTAAGGTTGAAGTAAGCTTGGAGCTATGTAAGGTGATGTCATGGTTTATTCAAGGAAAGTTCCTTCTAGGATCGAAACACAAACCTTCTGGAAGGTTGCAGACATCTTGCTCAATACTCATCTAAAGCATCAATTTTAATATATAATATATAATCTTGTGGTGGCAAAGTCTGGTAAAGGAAAATATAATAAGCCAAACCCTGCTACATCACTTGATAATGAGGTTCCATTGTTGAGAGAAGTAGCTTCAGGATATTTGCCCTGTGATGTCATCTGGAGCTACAAACTCCGTCTGTAATAATGTGCAGCTGTCGTCCCACCTGCACTTTCACAGAGATGACCTTCACTGCTGCTTGGTTCAGGGAGTCATAGTGGGTAACACTGCTTGCTACTTCCATAGCAGTCTTCATAAAAGAAGGATAGACAAATTATAACATGATTCTTTTTGTGATTCTGTATCTTTTGTCAGTGGTACTTTAAAAGTGTTTGTTCTCAGAGACTTGGAGTATATATTGTCCCTTCTTCAACTCTAAAATATTGAATATCTCTTTCAGAAGTAGGCTTTCTAGTACTTTCTACAAGAAAGGTGTCTTTGTGTAGAATGGTGCATCTTGTACCTACTGTTGAAGTGGTCATAGTATCTTCCTTTCAATATGCCTCACTCAGGTCAGGTGTTGGGATAGCTAAGCTGACACAGGGCATTGCTAGCCACTAAACTCTCCATTTCATGTGGTTTCCTACTTGAAGAGCATCAATCAGACCTGTGTAATATGCTCCAATGTGGGTGAGATTATGCATCATGTCACAGAAAACTACTGGCAGCACAACATTCATCACTGATGGCGGTCGTGGATGCAGCTTTTTTTTTTTCCTGGGGAGGAGGGGGTCGATGAGTCAGAATGTTTCCTTTCTCAGACTTCCATGTAGATCCAATGCTGGTCTGCTCACCATAGGAGACTCTTGTTTCATGGTTTTACCTCAAAGCCATCACTTTCATTAGCATTTTCAGCTAACACATACAATTAAAGAAAGAGCAATAAAATTAAAAAAAGTCAACACTTATTCCAAATTAAGTTGAACAAGTTGTCTTTTGTTTCTACTTGTGGAGTCACACACAATATTCACCAAACAGAGAATTTTGAAGAAGGTTGAGACTAGTGCTGACAGTAACCTCCCGGGTATTTACCATTTATAGCATCCCAACCCTAATTGAGGAGGTTATTTTAGGTGCTTGCACTCTAGCTTATTTTGGTTCCTCTTTTCACTTTGTCATGTCACACATTTTATTTACAGCAGACACTCCTCCAGAATGGCCCCTATACTCAGAGCCAAACTAATGTATACAATAAAACTCTCTCCTCCCTCTATAGTGAACCTTAATGGGACCAACTTTTGGTTCACTATAACAACCATTTGGGCTTTTTTTTTTTTTCAAATTTTCTAGATCCTATATTTAGAGGAAAGTCATACAAAAATAAGGCTACCTCTTAATAATAATCACTATGTTTTAATTCCCCAAATTGACCTATTTCCCAAGATAGTGGACATTGCTGCTGCTGTGATAGAGATGCATGGAGGCATCTGAGGCTCATCATTGGACACGACAACAACAAACAACCTATTTCCATACAGTAATGCTGAATGTCAAGATGGTCACAGAATATCTTGTGAAAAGAAGTCCTTTGATGATAGGTTATCATTATCACATACAGTATAACCTCGTTAATTCGACACACCCCAATTCGACACTCGGCGATAATTCGACCATGTCCCGACCTCCGGCCTATCAAATAACAAACCGTAATTCGACAGTATCGATAATACGACAGTTCCGATAGTTCGACCATTTTAAAATTCGAATTTCGACAGTTGAATGTTATTTTACATGCAACTTTACCGCTAAACGGTATTACGGCGGCGACGATCGGCATCGGCGGGCGGCGAGATCGGCATCGGCGGGCGCCGATACGATCGCTCCTGCGCACTTTTGGTTTCTGGTTAGTTTAAGTTTTACTTTGCAGTGCCGTTGCGCAATTTCGCGGATGTTATTGTTGTTTTTTTTTACGCGGGAATTTCGGCATCATGCGCTAACTAATAATAATTTTTATTTTTTTATTTTTAACATTGAAATATTTTAGCTATTTTTAAATTTATAAATAATTTCTTTTTAAATAAATAAATCTTTATAAAATGATCCAACAATGATTATGATAACATTTTATTTCAATATTCCATTTCTGTGTTATTATAAAAGATTTAAACACAAAATCAATAACACCTGCAGCAGTAGTGGATGCCTTTAATACATTAAAATTTATTTATTAAAAGACATTTCAGAGGAAGAAAGGCATGCATGTTTTTTCAAAATGCCATCTGGAATACATCCTGAATAGGATTTCAGTGCAAAAACAGATATCTATAAAGGAATTTTTTAAAAGATCTCTTCATGATTATTTTAAAATAATATTTTAAAATTTTCTTTTTATATATTTACCATATTTATTTCCTTTCAACTGCTATATTTTTCAATTAGAATAAAATATTATTTAATATATTATATTTAATATTTTAATGTCTGTAGAGTTAATATTTGATTATATTACTGAAAAGAAACACATTGCCAATAAATTTATTTGTTACAATTATTTATGTTTCTAAAATATGTGTATTAATGCCATTTTGTCACTCATACTAAAAGTTAATCATGAAAATAATATAAAAAAACACACAATGGTTTCAATTAATATCATTAATTTATATTACAAAGCTATTTTTAAAAAATATTATTTTAGCGAGTTAGATGATTACCTAATCATATAACCTTAATTCAACACTTCCTTTAATTCAACCGAAAGCTCTGATCCCTTGGGGTGTTGAATTAAAGAGGTTCGACTGTATGTGTATGTTTATGTCTAATTAAAAAATTGAGACAAGTCTTAAGAAAAGCTTTATTAATTATATATTAAAAGATATATAGTTATTTTAAAACAATTTTATCATATTATACTCAATAATACAAAGTCTACTAAAAAAAACTCTAAAACTTTGTTGTTTGAAAGCACTTATCTATATATATAAAAATGAATGTTTGTCTGTTTGTATGTCCGGTATACAAATTCGCAGTAGTTCACTAATTCAAACCAAAATTTTCATACATAGGTAAAAAAATATGGGGAAGACGATAGGCTATTTTCAAAAATATATAAATCAATTATTAAAACTATATATTTTTAGTCAGAAAATGATGATGACGATATTGCTGTATCATGTTTGATTATTAGATACATAATTATATCGGGAAAAATTCCAAAAAGCAGAGACCACGGGTGAAACCAGTTCATTATTTTGTACGCAGGAACAAAATTCTAACAGAAAAACATTCATTCGAGCAGAAAACAAAAGCCAGATCATCTTTCTATAAAAATATCGCTTCTCAGACACAAAGTTTGGAGCAGGACGTTGCACAAAACGACATCCACGGTGCCAATTTATAATTGTAACAAATATTATTTGAATAAAAACATTTAATTGGGTAAAACCCGGGCGTTGCCCGGGTCATTCGGCTAGTAGATTATAAACCTAAGGTAACAAGACCGCATCCAAATTTTATTTGCTCCCATTGTTATACAGGAGTCTTCCTGCTCTACTGCTGGAGAATTGAATGACTCCTCACAGATTTCGCACTGCTTGAAATCTTGCAATTAAATTTTGTATAATTTGCATTTCAAAAAGCAAACCCTTTACCTAATCAAAATGGATTTTTAAAATAAGAAGATATTAGACCATATCTATGTATAATGGAGGTGGTGTTTTGGTCAAATAGCATGATCAAAATTTATTCCACTTTTCATGTTTTGGTTAGCAGCATATTCCACAGTCAGATTAGGGTGCTAGTAGTGATCTAGTCTGATTGCTATTGCAGAATATACATTTTTCAAATACAGTAGAACCCCCTTGTAAAAGACACCTAATTGCAGAGCCAAAGTGTCCTTTAGGGAGAGTTATCCTCTTACCGGAGAGTTGCCAAATAGTAAAAATGATCATTTTGACAATGAAAAACTCCTTTATAGAAATGTGTCCTCTAGCACAAGTGTCCTCTCATGGAGGTTCTACTGTAATTGAATTTGGCCATGTTTCTTCAACCTCTTTGTCTAATGTTCAGAAATCTAGTGAGTTTTGTAGCCACTTTGAGCTAGGGAGATGTCAGGAAAGTTGGCTGGCATCCTCTATTGTGTTCCTTATCTCTACCACCCTGACACACTGGTGGTTTCAGGACCAATCCCAAGCCCTGGATCTCCTTAAGGCCCTCAATGGCTACCACATCACCCTGGATGTTCTTCAGGTAGGTTGGGGGAGTTCAGTTGAAGGAATTCCTTCACACCTAATATATATTGTCATTGTGTGAACCCATTAACACCAGTCTGCTTAGAAACCTTTTACAAAGTTTTTTCTTAAATACAAAGTAATAAGACCAAATCCAACTTCATCCACTATTTATTTATATAAATAGTGGGTGGTGTTTCGGTAACAGCGTTGTTACCATCTTCAGACACTATTTATTTATTTGGATTTGGTCTTATTACCTTGTGTTTATAATCTATAATCCAAATTGTTCCTTATCAGTTATTTCTTAAATAAAACTGCTAGCTTTCAAAAGCTCTTGCTATTCAATGGGCAGAATTAGGGAAATATCATGGGTGTGGGTTTCTGGAATGTTAGATAAACTGTAGGATGGAATGTTGATACTGTTCTTGGGAATATGGGATTCTCTCTACTGTGGTTTGGTAGTTGTGAGTATATTGGTATGTAGCTCTTACATTGCTGAACACACATTTCAATATTTGCTGCTCATGTCAATACAAGCTGCCCCAATTGATAAGGTACAATTTGAATTTTAGATAAGAAACACAAGGTAGCAAGAGAAGAGAGACCAAATAAAATAAATTGGTAACATCATTGTTACTATTCTTCAAAAAAAAATGTCACACATCTTTTTGTAGTTTCTAAGCTTTGTTTGGTTTCTAAAAGTTAAGTTTTTTTTTTCTATATTTGAATAATTTCAAATCGATCATTAAGATCAATGTATTTTTATATGGTATTTGCAGAAATTTAAATTAAAATATGTTAATTTTATTTTAAGTTTTTAACAATAAAAGTAATGAGCCAAATTGTAAACAAAAATGGTGGGTATAAAAACATTGAGTATGTATATGTTGTTTATTTTTAAAATATTTTTAAGGGGGTCGGTGGAAGGGTGGTCTAAACCATTGTTTTTGGACCGCTATGACCCGGGATTGAAATCCGCATTGGGCACCTTTTCCTAATTAAAAAAAAAAAATGCTCCAAATGGCCTCCAATTCTTGCAAAAATCCAACCTCACCAGTGAGTGAAAGTAACTAAACAGTGCTCTGGCCTCTTTGTAAGTGCAAAAGTTAAACTGCTTTTCATGTTTGTAGATATGTGGTGCACTTACAGTAAAAAACAGTCACCAACTTCTACCCACCATTATTATCATCATGGCCTGTACCACGTGAACTAGGGATTAAAAAAAAAAGAAGAATTTAATATAAGTATTTTTGAATTTCTTAATAGACCTCAATTTTTATACTTTATATATATAGGTTATTTTATTCATTTGTCTGCTAGCACGGATATCTATTATATATAAAATTAAAGGGTAATGCATTTGGGAAAGCATCCCTTGTTTGGAGGTGTTTCCTTCCTAATGAGAACAAATTTTCAATTAAAGGGCAGGTGTCTGCTAACGTGAGTATCCGCTAATGGAGGTTCCACTGTAATTTGAAAATATGAGTAAATTGATGTGTGTTAATGTTTTCCAACAATTTTGCATACTAGAAAAAATATTTAGCTAAGACGCATTAGAATGGGAAGTAATCCTTAAAACAACTACTTGTTGATTAGCCCTGATGTGTCCAGAAAACCCGTATTGGGATGACAGTCAATGCTCTCCGCAAGTCCAGCACGGATGACGAGGTCATCACCCTGGCCAAGTTCCTCATCAAGACGTGGAAAAAGCTGCTCTCAGGTATGTCTGTCTGGGATATCCTCACTTGGTAGTGCACTTGTATTTTGAGATTGAAACATATCTAGAATTCTCGAATGATTCTTAACTTCTGATCTGGCGGACCAGTCCGCAGAAAATTTGACTAGAGTCCTCGAAGATCTTGTCCTTGTTGAAAAAAAAAAAATGTTGTATGACCTTTTTTACATTATGCCTTAATTTTAAGGTATAAATGCACAATAAGAATTTTAGGGAGGTCGGTGGAAGGCTGGTTAAACCGTTTGGTTTTCGACCACTACGACCCGGGTTCGATTCCCGCATTGGACATTTTTTTCTGTTTAAAAAAAAAAATGCTCCAATGGCCCCCGATTCTTGCAAAAGTCCAACCCCACCAGCGAGTGCAATTAACCAAACGGGGCTCTGGCACATTTGTAAGTGCAAAGTCGAACTGCTTTTCACATGTGTAGACATGTGGTGCGCTTACAGTAAAAGCAGTCGCTAACTACCCACCATGATTATCATGGCCTGTACCACATGTACTAGGGATAAGCAAAAATAAATAAATAAAAATAAGAATGCTAACTTATATAATAATAATGCCTATTGTAAATTTTTGTTTAAATAATTTTTGTACTCGCACCTAAAGGCCAAAGGTTGAGAGGCACTGAGTGCAGTGTGTAAGGAAGCTGCCACTAAATATCTATTTGGTAATGAAGATGTTTGTACTGACAGGCCATTGAAAATGACCAAGATTATTGGAAATAGTGATGGCATGTAATTAATCTTGTTGTTTCACTTAGGATTCAGGAACTAAGGGTCAATCCATTTCATTTGAGGGGCCCACCATCACTGAGAGCTCAAAAAAATTCGAATGGGCTATTCAAAGTGATGTTGATCATTTTTTTCAATATACATGGAATTAATCAGCATCTAGACTCAGCTCTATGAAAGAATAAGAGAAAAAAATTATCTTAATTATTGAAGAACAAGTCACTGTTCATCAATATGACACCATACTGGCTCACCTTGCTGTGTGATCTTTCTAGCCAGGTATCCCTGTGTTAGACCATCCACCTTATTCACCAGACCTAGTATCTGTTCCCCATGGTCAAATCAAAAGGAACAAGACTGTTGAAAGTAAAAAGCAACACCTGAAGGAGCTCCCAGAAGACTTCCAGCACTGTATCGAACAATGAGAAATTTATATAGAGCGAATTGTGTAGGGATAGAGGATGAGTTAATAGTAAAATATGCATAAATTGTAGATGAAATGTTTTATATAAATAGATAATATTCCTTGTAGATAGAGAGGTTGTAATAAACTGGCAAGTTGGGCTTTTTCTCTATTTGACCCACCTGTAGTCCAGCGGAAGTTTATTAGATCCCATTCATTCAAACACAAACACCCCATCACTTATATGGCAGACCTACTGAGCATTTTTGTATATTTATTTGTGAAAATCCTTCACAGGTAGTGATAGGGTTGAGCCCTGTTAATTTTAATTGAAAGCTAAATAAAATATATATATATACTAGACGAATGACCCGGCTTCACCCGAGAATCCCCCGAGTGCAATTTCCTTCATACTGAAAGTACATCAATAATAAATAGTAGAAGTGTCATAGAATAGCAATACAGAAGTAACACATAAACCACAGGCAAAAAGTGTTTGTGGTGACAAAAATTGTATTAGTGTTTAGATACTTGATTTCATTATTTTTTTGTAATCCATTTAGTTGTTTCAAAATCAATATAGTTTGAATAGATGGCAGCTTTTCCACCCAACCCCCAAAGTACCCGCCCCAGCACATTAACCGTTGAAATTGCCTGAGTTGAGCAAGTGACTGCGATGCCCATTTTCTCAGTAAGAAAAAAAAAAGGTTTATAAAAATATTAATCCAAAAAACTGGCATGTAAATATTTTTCTGTAAAAAATAAAAGAGCACATGGAAATTAGGCAAACATATGTGTTTGCTAATGACTGCCACTGCCTTTTAAACAAATCTTTTCAAAAGAGAGATAAAAAAAAAACAAAGGCCAGAACAAAAATTAATAAAAAATACGAAAGCCATTATTTACATACAGTAACGCTATTTTTGTAAAGATTTTTAAAAATTGCATTGTGTTCACTTACCGTAACTTAGTAATATAAATTTCTCTCTCAATACTTTTGTAAAAGAAAAGTAACATCGTATAAAAAAATATTTTTTAAAAAGTACGCAAGCAACTTGGCCTGGTGTTGTTACTTCACCTCGTATTTACTCCGCGTAAAAAAATAGTTCTTCAAATGAAAAAAATAAATAGCCAAAAATACTAATCAAAATGTAGTCGAAATTTTTCCACCGGTGTATTAAAAGTGACATGCAAAATTTGGTACCAATTGGTTCATTAGTTTTTGAGTTTATCGCGAAACAGACATTGACTTTTATATATAAGAAGATATAAAAAAAAAAACAAAGGCCAGAACAAAAATTAATAAAAAATACGAAAGCCATTGTTTACATACAGTAACGCTAATTTTGTAAAGTTTTTTTTAAATTGCAATGTGTGCACTTACCGTAACTTAGTAATATAAATTTCTCTCTCAATACTTTTGTAAAAAAAAAGTGACACTCGTATAAAAAGATATTTAAAAAAAAAGTACGCAAGCAACTTGAAAAAAAAAAATTAAATGCAGAACGCTCATTAGTCGCTTAATTGGCCTTGTGTTGTTACTTCGCCTCGTATTTACTCCGCGTAAAAAAATAGTTCTTCAAATGAAAAAAATAAATTTCCAAAAATACTAATCAAAATGTAGTCGAAATTTTTCCACCGGTGTATAAAAAGTGACATGCAAAATTTGTTACCAATTGGTTCAGTAGTTTTTGAGTTTATCGCGAAACAGACAACAGACATTGACTTTTATATATAAGAAGATATAAAAAAAAAATAAAGGCCTGAACAAAAATTAATAAAAAATACGAAAGCCATTATTTACATACAGTAACGCTATTTTTGTAAAGATTTTTAAAAATTGCATTGTGTGCACTTACCGTAACTTAGTAATATAAATTTCTCTCTCAATACTTTTGTAAAAAAAAGTGACACTCGTATAAAAAGATATTTTTAAAAAAGTACGCAAGCAAAACTTGAAAAGAAATGCAGAACGCTCATTGGTCGCTTAATTGGCCTCGTGTTGTTACTTCGCCTCGTATTTACTCCGCGTAAAGAAAAAGTTCTTCAAATGAAAAAAAAGAAATAGCCAAAAATACTAATCAAAATGTAGCCGAAAATTTTCCTCAGGTTTATAAAAAGCGACATGCAAAATTTGGTACCAATTGGTTCAGTAGTTTTTGAGTTTATTGCGAAACAGACAGACATTGACTTTTATATATACAGTAGAACTTGGATAATTCGAACTTCTTTAATTCGAAAACCTCTTTAATTCGAATATTTATCTTGGTCCCTAGAAGCCTTAAGCCTCTATTCAAAACATCTTTAATTCGAATTTTTGGATAATTCGAATTTTTTTTATGGTCCCTTGGGGTTCGAATTATCCAAGTTCGACTGTATAGAGATATATATGTGGAAGTATCACACCTTCCATAAAGGTCTGTACCACTAGGAGGAGTTTTGTGGGAGGTATGGCGTAGCATCTAGCTTGTCTTGGCCGAGTACAGGTAGTTTGGTTTTTGAAAGTCCACCAAGCTTGAGTGTGAGCAGCCAATAATGATAATTTGTAAATATAAAGTTTTATTAATTTTTTTGGCATTTGGATGCCTGTTGTAATCTGAAATGGAACTTTTGAAGAAAAAAAGAAATCAAAAGTGATTTTGTGTTTGGTTGGTTCAATGACTGTAATCCTAAAACTTTGGTTGATTAGGATCATTCACATCTCTCTACCATCAAAATTGAAGGTGGCTAACATGTTTTATCACCAGGAACAGTTCCTTGCCAATGTTCCTTTTCTTGCCATTACAGTAGAATCTCCCTTTGCTGACGATTCTAAGCAAGACAGTTTTTACAGCCAAAATTGACCTCCCATTGAAAATACATTCACGCTATCAGACATTTTGGCTTGCTGACACCTAAACAACGGACAATTTTTACTGCCAAAATTGCCCTCCCATTAAAAATACATTCACACTTGCAGACACCTCCAAACAACTTTTACATATAATAGACATTCGTGCTAGCGAACATTTCAGAAAATCAATGTTGAACAAAGAATATATATCTTTAATAAAATTCCATGTTTGTCACTTCCAAAGGGCTGGCCATCTTGTCAATGTATAGCTTTGGTGAATGCATTAATTGTTACTTACCTCAGGTTCACATGGACATTATAATCATGGTGTTTTTGCAATTGCTTATGCTGTTAATGCATCACATGTATACATAGGTTATATTAGTTTGCTTTTTGTCCCAAAACTGGCGAAACTGCCGGGAGGATTTACCACTATCTCTGGTTCAAATTCACATAAATAGGTACCGCTCAGCAAGAGCAACCTAGTTCATGATAATTGAACAATGAATAATATGTGAAGGTTATTCACATATTAAACAAATTTTAACGCAGGATTTAATCCCGGTTCATGACTGTCGGGAATCGAGCGTGTTACCCTCTCATCCACCGACTTGTTTTTTATTTACCACTAATTTATTAATTCAAGTACAAGGTCTTTACAAATAGCTTTTGAGTTTATAAATCTTAAAAAGTGATAAAAAAAATTAGTGACAATTTTTATAGTCTGTTTTGCTTATACAGTCGAACCTCCATGAGAGGACCCTCTCGCTAGAGGACACCTCTCTACAAAGGACAGTTTTCATTTGTAAAATTATAATTTTTACTATTTAGCAACTCTCGATAAGAGGACACCTCTCCCTAAAAGACACTTTGGCTCTGCAACTAGCTGTCCTTTACAGGGAGGTTCTACTGTATATAGAATCTTTTTGCTACTTCATTTAAAAATAATGTTCAGAGTAGCTTTTGAGATGTGATTTTCCAAATTTGAAGTTTATAAAAAGCTTTCAAGCTGCCATTTCAGTAACTTCTGAAATAAAATAATGATGGATGTGCATGGCAGGCAAGGGAGGGGATGACAAGAAGTCTGCGGACTCCCCCAATGGGAGTGGACCCAAGGAGAGTAGTCCCCCGGCCACCGGCTCCTCCAGAGGCCCCATGTCCATCCCTAAGCAAACTTCTTTCCCCACAGACACGAACAATGTGGTCCGGCTCAAGTGCCGGGAGATGCTGGCCAATGCCTTGAAGGCCCCGGATATGCCGGAGGGCTGTGAGGAACCTGAGGACTTGGCAGCTAAGATAGAAGATCATATCCTTTTGTCACACCTTAGACTTGTGGCTTCATCACTGAACTTGGGGATGGAAGGATATGGAAAGTTTATATATATACAGTCATCTTCTGATAAGTAGGCATCTGTTCAATGGTACTAATTCTGAAATTGTAAAGTTTTTACATTGAAAAAAATTTCTTGTTAAGCTGTACTTTTTAAATGTTATTTCGGTTATATATATATATATATATATAAGTGGTACTAAAACTCCCTGTCAGTAAAAATGCTTATAATTGTATTTTGAAATTATTTTATATTTAAATATACATACTTTTAATATATCATTTATTTATAATTATTGTTTTTTTTTTTACCAAACAAATTTGTTTGTTTATAAAGCACATTTTCTGTTTCCCGAAAAAAAAAAATTAATGGAGGTTTTGAAAAGGTATGAACCAAAAGATGTGTTCAATTGTGATGAGACTGGAATTTTTATAAACTTCAACCAAATAGAACCTTATTTAAAAAAAAAATGAAAAAATGTTTTGGGGACAAACATAGAACAAAGAAAATAATTACCATACCAGTTTGTGCGGATATGACGGGGGATAAAAAATATCTACTTTGGCTCTTACATCTCCAAAAATTATAGATATAATTCGAAAGCATGGATGACGAGGGAAGTATTTTCCGAGTAGGTTCTTGATTTAAAATATAAAATGAAATGGGAAAATAGAAAATTGCCTTAATATTAGTTAATGGGACTTTCATATAAAAATATTGATAATCTCCAATTCTTGCATTGAGCACTTTTATTTAAAAATATTGGTTTCCCAATTCTTGCATTGAGCACTTTTATTTAAAAATATTGATGTTTCCCAATTCTTGCATTGAGAACTTTCATATAAAAATATTGATGATCTCCAATTCTTGCATTGAGCACTTTTATCTAAAAATATTGATGTTTCCCAAATTCTTGCATTGAGCACTTTTATCTAAAAATATTGATGTTTCCCAATTCTTGCATTGAGCACTTTCATATAAAAATATTGATGATCTCCAATTCTTGCATTGAGCACTTTTATCTAAAAATATTGATGTTTCCCAAATTCTTGCATTGAGCACTTTTATCTAAAAATATTGATGTTTCCCAATTCTTGCATTGAGCACTTTCTTATAAAAATATTGATGTTTCCCAATTCTTGCATTGAGCACTTTTATCTAAAAATATTGATGATCCCCAATTCTTGCATTGAGCACTTTCATATAAATATATTGATGATCCCCAATTCTTGCATTGAGCACTTTTATCTAAAAATATTGATGTTTCGCCAGGTTCTTGCATTGAGCACTTTTATATAAATATATTGATGATCCCCAATTCTTGCATTGAGCACTTTTATCTAAAAATATTGATGATCCCCAATTCTTGCATTGAGCACTTTTATCTAAAAATATTGATGATCCCTAATTCTTGCACAAGCCCAATTCCACCAGTGAGTGTAAGGAACCCAATGCTCTTTGTAAGTGCAAAACCTGTACTGAAGCTGTCTTCATATGTTGACAGGGTTCTTAGATTAAAAGTAGTTGTAAATCCCTACCCTCTATGATAATCATGGCCTATACCATGTCTTTGGGGTGAATATGTGATTTTCATTTTTCAATATTTTGTATTTTTCTCTGATCTTACCAAAATATCATTTTGATCAAGAGAGTGAACCCACCCAAAAACAAAAAATACAAATTTCTGAATAATAATGAAATTTTATTTTCAAATGTTAATATATATTTTTATTTTAAAAAACAGAGAAACAGTTCATTAAATTGTTAGTAAACATTTTTTAAAAATCACATTTTTGACTTTTCAATTTTTTTTTCAGATATTTGCTAATGGAGAAGTATTATATTTTATCATTGGGTAGTTCTAACTCAAGGTTGGCTAGCCATCATGGAACACTATTTCACCTTGTTCTGAGCAAATTCTATCTTCTAATTCCATACACCATTTAATTAAATTATTGAAATACAGGTAAAGTCAGACTTTCACCAAAGTGTGCCTGGATCATGATGCTATGATCAATGAAAGCTACACCTCATTCCATGAGATAAGATGTTGATTTTCAGCTTGAGGAGCATGGATTCATGGAATTTGAGTAATCTTTACACAAGGGGATAAGAAACAACAACAAATTATAGAACCAATCCTTCTCCTTGGTCTACATCTCCCTTCATTCTTCAGTCCCTCCAGTATAGCCAATAGACTTCTTCTTTCTTATCTCCACTCAATCATATTAAGGTATCAAGCTTGTAGAGCTTGAGACTTGACAACAATCATTGTTGTTGTTGTTGTTTCTTATCCCCTTGTGTAAAGATTACACGAATTCCATGAGTTCATGCTCCTCGAGCTGTTTTATGATGAGCAGCGGCCTCTCCCAAAGGTCCTGTTTAGTGCATCTAATGCAAGCCAAAATGTGTTCTGGAGCTGCAGGTGACAAGCTACATTTTGGGCAAGTGGGGTAGATTTTATTATTATTTTCTATCTTCAATGGCTTGAGATGGCCTGTTCTAAATCTTGTTAGTGTTGTTTGATGCTGTCTATTTCTGATGTTCAGAGCTCCTCCTGGGTTCACTCCACTGTACCAACTGTGCTTAGGTGGGATCCTCCAGTTCTTGTTTATTTTTGTTTTGGCTACTGTTTCTATTTCTTTAAAAGTGAGTTTATTTTTCTGTGGCAAGGGTTTTTTTGTGCCTTTTTTCGCTAGTACATCAGCAGCTTCATTGCCTTCAATTCCAACATGTGAGGGTATCCATTGAAGGTGAATTTTTGAGGTTTTTGAGAGTTTTTGGAGATAGCCAATTATGTTCCTGCTTACTTTGTCTCTAAGTTCCCCTGTGTGACTCAAGTGTTGTATGGCACTTCTACTATCAGTAAGAATCCAGATATCTTGATAATTAGTATTTCTGATGGATTTTAAGGCTTCATAGATGGCTATAAGTTCTGATCTGAAGACTGAGCAAAAATCTGGGTTTCTTCTGTTCATTTTCTCAATGCCATTTGTGGTTTTGATGAGACAGCCACTGCCAGTGTGTCCTAGCTCGTCTCTGCTACCATCGGTATAAATAGTTATTGCATTTTTAGGAATGTTATTAATTATTTCTAATGATAATTGTTTTAAGTATTCTGGATTTTGGCATTGTTTGGTGGGTTCATTTAAAGAGGCATTAAAAATAACATTTTGTAGTGGTTCGCATGGAGAAATTTTTTCTGCTAAATAAATTTTTTCTACTTTATATTTTAAAAATCCATTTCTTTTGGCCAAGTGGAGAGGGCCTTCTTTTTTTAGTCTTAGATTGGATTCCCAATTAAGTATGTAATTGGAAGTTCTGTGTTTGTTTCCATAACTCTTGATTTTGTTTATATATTTTGGCAGATTGTAGCTTCTTCTATCCTTTAAGGGCATAATGTCTGCCTCGTAAAGTACAATATCGTTAGGGCAGGTATTTCGAAGACCTGTAATAATTCTAGCTGCACTTAGTTGTATCCTTTCCAGTGATTTTAGATTTGTTTCAGATGCTGTACCATAGATTTGATATCCATATTCCAGGATAGGTCTAATTAGAGATGTGTAAGTTAATTTTAGTGTGGTTGCATCGGCTCCCCACTCTCTTCCTGAAATATATTTCAGGATTTTTAGTCGGTCTCTTCCTTTTCTAATAACTTCTTCAATATGTTTACTGGAGTTAATTTCTGGATCCAGGGTGTAGCCAAGATATTTAGGATGTTTATTATATTGTAATTGTTGTTCTTTCAGAATAATTTTTGGCCTTATTTTGTATAGTTTCTTATCGGTAGTAAAAAGACAGGTTTCAGATTTTTGGGGGTTAAATTCTAATTTATGTTTATTAGCAAATTTTTCTAGGTGGAGAAGAATCTTGTTCAAATCCCTTTCAGCTTTTTTCCAGTTAGTGTTACTGCTCCATAGAATAATGTCATCAGCGAAAAGTCCAATATTGGTTTTATGTGAAATTTTTTCTTCTATGCCTGCAATAAATAGGGTGAAGAGAGTTGGGCTAAGGACTGATCCTTGTGGTAATCCTTGGTACAATTTGAAGGTTTTAGATAGAGTTCCATTATATTTGACCCTGATGTATCTATTTTTAAGGAAATCATTTATCCAAGTGATAGCTTTTCCATCAATTTTGAAATGCTTGTATAATTTTGTAATTAACTTGTTTTTCCATACTCTTTATCAAAAGCTTGTGTAAGGTCTAAAAAAGCAGCTATGGTGTGGTTAGTTGGTTTTCTGTTTTGTGCATCTTTTACCTTTTGTGTGAAAAATAAGAGTTGGTCTATTGTCCCATGTCCTTTCCTAAATCCATATTGTTCTTCTGGTAAGAGATTTCTTGTGTCAAGGTGGTAGGTAAGTCGTCTGAGTATAATTTTTTCCATTAATTTGCAGCAAATACTTGTGAGGGAGATAGGTCGATAGTTTTTTGGGTCATCAGCAGATTTGTCAAGTTTTTTAATAGGAATTATTGTTGCAGTTTTCCATTCTTGAGGCAATTTTCCAGTTTTCCAGGATTTATTGAAAATATCAAGAAGTATTTCTTTGCCATTTTTGCCCAAGTTTGATATCATTTGGCCATGGATTCCATCTGGCCCAGGAGTCTTGTTTAGGTCAGTGTTTTCTAATGCATAATCTAGCTCTTTCATATTGATTTTTTCATGGAAAATATTATGAGTGCTGGTGAAATTTTTACAGTCATGAATAATCTTTCGGGCCTTTTTTTCAACTTTCTTATCTTTTATTTCAAATTTGATTTTACTACTTATTTGATATGAATTACCTAAAAGATTAGCAGCATTTTTGTCATTAGTTGCTGGGGTACCATCCGTATTCTTAATCATATTTGTGATTTCAGTTTGTGGCTGGGCTCTGTCAATTTGTTTTGCCAAATGCCAAAGTTTTGTATTTGGGTTTCTTGGGTTCAGGTTTTCACAAGTTTGTTTCCATTTTTCCCTTTTCATATTTAGGTATAACCTTTTTATTTTCGCATTCACAATGTTCAGTTCAGTTCTACAATTTGTTTGGTTTTGGGTGCACTTTTTTTGTAGTTCATTTCTTTTAGTTATAAGTGTTTGAATATCTTTTGCCTGGTGTGTATAATTTGGAATCCATTTCTTAATATTACCTCTTGGTATTGAAACTTTGGCTGCTTTAATAATGGTGTTTTTGAAAGATATCCAATTTTGCTCCAGATCTTTTATTCTAGTGGGTGCTTTTCTAAAGTCTTCATTGGTGTTTTGCTGGTAAAGATTCCAATTAGCCTTTTTGAAGTTCCAGAATTTTTCTTTAATTGAGCTGGTTTTGGTCTTGGTGCTAATTTCTATCAAAATAGGCAAATGATCACTTCCAATACTTTTTAATATTTGCCATTTGCATTTGTGGAAAATGTCAGGACTGGAGAAACTTATATCAAGTGCTTGTGCAGTATTATAGCTGTAGGAATGGTGGGTAGGATTCCCATCATTTAAGCACATGAAGGCATTGTCGTCAAATAAGTTTGAAAGTATTTTGCCTCTTGGGTTTGGCATGGAACATCCCCATAGTTGATGTTTGGCATTAAGGTCACCTACAATAATAGTGTTGTCTGTAAGAAATTGAGCCATTGTTCCATCGTCAATAAGTTTATTGTTTGGTGGGTGATACATATTAAATATGTTGATGGTTTTGTTTTGACTGAGGTAGACTTTGATACCTTGGGCTTCAAGGTCTGATGTATTTGAAATATTAATGGCTATGTCTTCATAGTACAAATTCTTGATTAAAAATGCAAGGCCACCCCCTTCTTTATTTCTGTCTTTTCTGAGGATATTATAGTTTTTATATTTGAGATTGTACTTTTCATTTAATTTGGTTTCCTGTAGGGCTATAATTTGTATCTTTTGTTTTTCAGCTATTTCCATTATTTCTTCTAATTTTATTTTTGTTGCTGTTGAGCACAATCCATTTATGTTGCACTGCAAAATTCTCAATTGCTTGGAAGCTGCAAAGTTAGAAGTTTGTGGAGACTGTATTATACTTATCGGACAGAACCCTCTACCTAAGTCCTGACCGCGCCCCTGTTTATTCTGCGCGACGGGCGATGCAGCATGCAAATCAACATCTGATCTCATGGAATGGGGTGTAGGGGTGCAGCTTTCGTTGATCATGGCACCATGATCCAGGCACACTTTGGTGAAAGTCTGACTTTGCCTGTAGTTTGAGGCCGTTCCTAACATGGAAGCAGACGCCTTTGCTGCCGACTCAAACATGAGTACAGACGCAGCTCCTCCGTATCCCTGGAGTGGGACCCTTGCTGAGGTCTATCAACTGGGTCAGTTGAAGTCAGGATTTTTAAAGAGGTCTACTCCTCTTCTAACAATGCTGCTGTTGGTCCGCGACTGCTTATTCGTCAGAGTTATTCTGCTTGTTTCGCAGCTGGCCTTCATATCTGAAGGTCGTTCCCCTATCCGCCACCTGGGGACGCGCCCTATAGCAGTCAGCTCTGCCAAGGGCTCTGACAACAATCATGACTGGGTGAAGTAGAATGCGTCTGCCTTTGTCATTAAGACTGGGAACACTACTCAGTGGCAGGTCGACTTAGCTCCAAAAGAAATGACTGCCTCTGACATGAGGAACAGATGCCAGGTGCAGCCGCTCCTAACATGAAGTACAAACGCTGCTCATCCTGTATCCCTGGATCAGGGACCCTTACAGGGTACTATCAGCCGGGCCAACTGAGCCCATAGACTGATCTTTCCCTTAGTACAGGTCCTGCAAACTTGGCTTTACTATCCATCAAATCTTTGTTTGTCACCCATCTGTCTTTTTCATCTTGATAATTCCTCTAAGCACACCTCAGATGTTTAAATAATCAAATTCTACTCCAGTTCTTTCAGCATTTTTCAAGCTTCACATCCATTCAGGAAAACAGGTCAAACAAAACATTTAAACAGCCTTTTCTTCATCCACATATTTTTCACTTGCTTTTTTGCCTTTGCAATGCTGACCTTTTTTGCATCTTCTTTCTCTTAGGATGCTGCGAAGATAAATAAAGGATTTTACTTGTTCAACGTTCTCAATATTTATTTTATAGTCTTTAGATGTGGTCTTTTTTTTTTTGCTTATCCCTAGTACACGTGGTACAGGCCATGATAATCATGGTGGGTAGTTAGCGACTGCTTAGATGTGGTCTTGTTACCTTATGTTTCTAATATATAATCCAAATTGTGCTGTTTGTTGTTTCTTATCCCCTTGTGTAAAGATTCCCTGAATCCATGTTCCTCAAGCATCCAAATTGTGCTTTATCATTCCTATGATGTATTGCCATTGGAAGCTATGTTTTTGTATTCTTGATAGAGTTTCATTATAGATATAAGAAAATAAGACCCAATTCAAATAAATTAATAGTGCGTGACGTTTCGGTAACAGCATTGTTACCATCATCAAAAAAAAGAATAAAGAAAAAATATTATATATAAATAATTCATTTTTTAAATTTTTTTGTCTGATGATGGTAACAATGTTGTTACCGAAACGTCACACACTATTAATTTATTTGGATTGAGTCTTTATTTTCTTGTATCTATAATCCAAATTGTGCTTTATCATGAGTTTCATTCTATAAATGTTTCCCCATTCTTTTAATTCTGTTTAACGTCTTTTTCCAGATTATTTCTCATCCTTGTAATGTCATGGTACTTATACTGTATAGTGGAAATACAGGCATATCTCCCAGATACCTTCCTTGACTTATGTCTGCACATATCTTCCGGGAGCTGAAGGACACCAACATGAAGTACAAGAATCGGGTTCGCAGCAGAGTTGCCAACTTCAAGGACAGCAAGAATCCCAACTTGCGAATCAATGTTCTCTCTGGGGCCATATCTCCTGAGAGGATTGCTTCCATGACAGCAGAGGTGAGTATCTAGCTCATCAATTTGCTCAGAGAAGATATCGTAGCTGTGTGACGAGGAACTTCTGAGACACCATTATTGTTAGAGGAAAATTGTACCTATCTCATTGTAGAATGCAGCATGCGCAAACCTTAATTATAAGGTCTTCTTAAAAAATGCTCCAATGGCCCCCAATTCTTGCAAAAATCCAACCCCACTAGTGAGTACAATTAACCAAATGGGGCTCTGGCACATTTGTAATGCAAAGTTGAACTGCTTTTCACATATGTAGACATGTGGTGCACTTACAGTAAAAGCAGTCACCTGCTTCTACCCACCATGATTATCATGGCCTGTACCACATATACTAGGGATAAGCAAAAAAAAAACATAATAAATTCGAATTTGGCATTTTGAATCTTTGTCTTAATTAATTCTTGTATTGAATGTGCTGGGTCTTATTTCCAATTAGTTCTCATACTCTTTAGACTCGGCAGCAGGAAATCTTGATCTTAAATTCAGCAGGTCTTTAATCAATAATTTATAAATAACTACCAACCTTTTATTTGACACCATCGATAATTTAACCATTTCTTATTCAAATTTCATCAACAACATTAGTTAATTGTTGGTTAAATGCAACTTTATTGCTAAAAATGCAATATTGTGGCACACACTGTATTTAGCCCATGTGCACTCTAGTTAGTGTCATGTTGCAGAGGCATAGATTGGCACATGCATGATTTTGATAATCTCTCGGGGACCATTTAGGCGTCATTGGTTCAATAGTACACATCCATGCCTTTTGTATATTCATCAGCTAAAATGCACCGTAAATAGAGTTCTAGCCCTAAAGCAAATTGCTGTAAACAATTTCTTTAAAAGATCTTCATATAAAAAAAATTGTAGCATTTTCTTTTATTTCTCAAATTTATTCACTTCCTTCCCACTGCAATTATTCATTTAGATCTAAATATTGATAATCGCCACTATAATTATTTATTAAACTATTATTGGTAATTGAGTGTTATAATTAATATAGAAATACCTTTTTTTATAGGACTTAAATAAAATTGAGGGTGTATTGGATGATTGATGTCATCATTTATATTGGTAGAATAGATAACTATATCTGGATAATCAGGTTTCCCCCCCATTTATTTACACTAGGTAGAGATAGATAACATTTTGGATAGTAGTCTCACTTATTTTGAGCTCTTTTAAAGATAAAACTTAGTACTGGCTGTCATTCTAGGGGCTTGTATACAAATATCTCTCATTAAAAAAAGAACTATATATAAATAACATTCCATGCGAGGAAGACAACTTTATCTCTCACTTATCTTCAGCTGATAAGGTTCTGCTGCACATGGTGTTTGGCTGCTGCTAAGGCCTAATTACAGTTTGTATTATTTTGGGCAGTGGTTCTTATATGATGTATTGTTATTTTTGAAACAAAAAAGTCATACCCAGAAGACTACCCAAGATCCACCATATATATTTATAAAGTAATTATACTTGGCACATCTCAAAAGTGTTTCCTTTCAAAGCATGGCTGGAATCTACATTAGAACACACCTTAGTTGTGGCTGTGTTCCAATATGTACTTTAGTCTGGTACTAAGGTCTGACCATTGAACCCCATGTCATGACAATTTCCAGGGCAAAGTTGATGATGTTCTGCAAGAAGAACAAATATTGCATCAGTTAACATGTTGGCCTTAGTTGATTCTTTTAATTTTTATGCATTTCTCTCTCTTTTTTTTTTATACACAATATTGTGTGGGGAATTATTCATTCACATATCTAATGTAATAAAGGGATTTCCAATAAACAACAGCTTTCTTTAACTGTTGTTCTTATTCGCCTATAAACCCTCAAATATGCCTAGGTACAAACTGTTTTAAATATCAAGAGAAGGGGCAATTGTATTCAGTGCTATGTATTAAGGTTTAACCAGAGGTTGTTAGAATAGCTTACTTCAGAAACTGAGAGTTATGCAACCATGCGGTGATGGAGGAAAGTGCAAGCTCCTCACTAACAGTGTGTGTGTGTGTGTACAGGAAATGGCAAGTGATGAGATGCGCAACCTGCGCGACAAGTTCACCAAAGAAGCTATCAATGATCACCAGATGGCAATGACCAGCGGCACCAAGACTGACCTCCTTAAGTGCAGCAAGTGCAAGAAGACCAACTGTACCTATAACCAAGTCCAAACCAGGAGTGCAGATGAACCCATGACCACCTTCGTCCTTTGCAATGAGTGTGGTCACCGATGGAAGGTAATTCTATAGTCCATATATTCATAAAAGTCTAATTATGCATGATGTTAAAAAAACAATTTATACAGCTGAACCTCAGCTGATTTTATGTTATTACAGCCACAGTTAAAATAATTGGAAAAATTAAAACTTATTCCTTTTTCTTATCTATGAAGTAGAATGTGTCTGCCTTTGTCATTAAGACTGGGAGCACTACTCAATAGCAGGCTGACTTAGCTCCAATATGAAATGATCGCCTCTGTCATGAGGAACATACACCATGTGTAGCTGCTCCTAACAATGGAGTCTGCAGAAAACATTGTATTTATCAGCCTGTTCTCACAGAAAAATGACCTTCAGTGACAAGAATCACCTCACCAAGCCTTAGAGCACCTGTGGAATGTTCTCATCCCTTCTGTGTTGGAGTTTTACATTTGTAATCCAGACTGTGCTACACTTGGTAAAGAATATGTGGGAAAGGATTGTTGTTTGTGGCCATCTAGTCTTTAGTGACTATATGGACAACTGTTCTCCAATTTGATCTGTTAGTGGCCATCACTCATCTAGTGATCTACAGGTAGCTTTCTTGATTCCTTCTAGCCAATTCATTGCATGTCTTCCTCTGGATCCTAAGAAAATGAAGTGAAATCAATTATTCTTGTTGAATTTCAAAGCTATTTATGCTTTTAATTTTTGTTTTTCTGATATTTAATTTTAAACAAATTTTTACTTTCTTGTTCTTCTTCAACTTTCTCAATAATCTCATTTTAGGTCTTCTTTGTTTTCTGCTAACAATGTGGAGAGAAGTATATAAGGAGAGGGAAAGTTGCTAGTAAGACCAAGCCTAGTCGACCACAATAAATGAATGTTTTGGGGAACTGAGCATCACTGCTCCTCAGGGGTCACTGTTTTGGTCCCACTGGGAAGAGTATAAAATCCCCTGGATTTGATGATCAAAAGGCAGATCTCTCTGAGGCTGGCTCCACACAGGTTATTTCTAGGGTGTTCTTTTCTCTTACTCTCCAACCTACTTCTCACAGGTTTAAGACCTTTCTACCTGCCACTACCACAGCTGCATCGCAGGGTCGGTGGAAGGATGGTCTAAACCGTTGGCTTTCGACCGTTATGACCCGGGTTCGATTCCCGCATTGGGCACTTTTTTTCCGATAAAAAAAAAAAATGCTCCAATAGCCCCGATTCTTGCAAAAGTCCAGCCCCACCAGCGAGTGCAAGTAACCAAACGGGGCTCTGGCACATTTGTAAGTGTAAAGTCGAACTGCTTTTCACGTGTGTAGACATGTGGTGCACTTACAGTAAAAGCAGTCGCCTACTTCTACCCACCATGATTATCATGGCCTGTACCACCTGTACTAGGGATAAGCAAAAAAAAAAAGACTGCATCACAAATCACCACATATTTAATACTATATCTCGCTTTTAGTGTACTTTAGGGCAAGACCTCAGAATAGCATTGCTTATAAGATCCTATTTTATTTAATAAAAAGTGTCTCCACATATAAATTCAGTATGTGTTTGTGTGTTCCAGTTTTGTTGAACCACCGCTGCCACATCATCCCCCCCACACCCTCCTCCTTCTGTACATACTATTGGTTTGCCATCTCACCACATCTCACTTGTCGGCCTAGAACTGCTTGTGTCCCCTCCCTCCTCCCCATTAGTTTTAGCTCTTGCTGTGTAATATAAAACATACTTCATTTGCTGACTTTACCACAAATTTGTAATTTTAAAATACTAAAGTCTATATAAAGGATGTTGTGTTGGACACACCTGTGTTTGATGTCGCAATAAAGTTGATGATCCTTTATATCAGTCCCCCTTAGTGTGTGTGACACGATGTGTACAGTAATTGAAAGCGTGATAAAGCACAATTTGGATTATAAATACAAGGTAATAGCAGCTAAGTCAAATAAATAGTGTGTGACATTTTGGTAACAACACTGTTACTGAAACCTCACACATTATTTATTTATTTGGATTTGGTGTTATTACCTTGTGTTTATAATAGAAAACCACTGCACCAAATACAGAGAAACAACTTGGTTATAACATTATAAAGTCCCAAGAGATGTTGTTATAGCCAGATTGGATTTTAGTTCACAACTTGTTTTAATCCTGTGTTGTTGGGATTGATTATATTTGAGACTGGAGCACCAGGTGTATTGACCAGTTGGTCTTACTGTGGTCTTCTCTATACTTTATTGTACAGAGGGTGGTAACTCTTCTATCAGCTGCCTCACACACTTGATTATTTAAACTTTATTTTTTATTTTTTTTGCTTATCCCTAAGTGCAGGCTATGATAATCATGGTGGGTAGAAGTAGGCGACTGTAAGTACACCACATGTCTACACATGTGAAAAGCAGTTCGACTTTGCACTTACAAATGTGTCAGAGCCCCATTTGGTTATTTAAACTGCTATCCTAGCATGTTATAACTCATTCTGAAGCACACAAATTTTATATGATTTTTTAGTCTCATTTCATTATTGCTTTCTTTTATTTGCTTTAATTAAACTCTAAAATGGATTGTCAAAATAGACTTATTAGAGAACTTTGGGCCATAATGCTGCTGAAGCAACAAGAAACATTTGTCATATGAAAGATCCTTGAACTACAGCACCATAACCAGGTGGTTCAAGAAAATTTACTTAGAGAGGTGACAGCAATCTTCAAGATAACCCACGAACTGGTAGGCCATAGATAATAATGCCAAGCTGTGGTACAGGCTAGGGAAAATATGAGACTTATCAGCAAGCTGGGGTGGTCATAAACCACCATGGTTCATCACTTTCACAAACTAGGCAAGGCCTTGTGTCACTTCTTACCTACCTCACAACACCAGGCAAACTGCTAAGTGGCACTTTGCAAGTAATAGCTAGTTGATGTATTGAAGGAATTGTTACTTCCTATGAGAAGTGGGTCTATTATTGTAATTCTATAACATCCAAAACCAGTGGTTGAACCCCAGAAAACCTACTGAACCTATTATCAAATTTGAACATAAGTTGATACTGTGTATTTGGTAGAATTTTAAAGGCACAATTCACTACGAGTCAGTTCCAAATGGTCTAACCATCAACACCAATCTATATATATATATTTTAATTTAAGAGGAGTAGACCTCTTTAAAAATCCTGACTTCAACTGCCCCGGTTGATAGACCTCAGCAAGGGTCCCACTCCAGGGATACGGAGGAGCTGAGTCTGTGCTCATGTTAGAGTCGGCGGCAAAGGCGTCTGCTTCCATGTTAGGAACGGCCTCAAACTACAGGCCAAGTCAGACTTTCACTAAAGTGTGCCTGGATCATGGTGCCATGATCAACGAAAGCTGCACCGCTACACCCCATTCCATGAGATCAGATGTTGATTTGCATGCTGCATCGCCCGTCACAGAATAAACAGGGGCATGTTCAGGACTTAGGAAGAGGGTTCTGTCCGATAAGTATAATACAGTCTCCACAAACTTCAAACTTTGCAGCTTCCAAGCAATTGAGCATTTTGCAGTGCAACATAAATGGATTGTGCTCAACAGCAACAAAAATATAATTAGAAGAAATAATGGAAATAGCTGAAAAACAAAAGATACAAATTATAGCCCTACAGGAAACCAAATTAAATGAAAAGTACAATCTAAAATATAAAAACTACAATATCCTCAGAAAAGATAGAAATAAAGAAGGGGGTGGCCTAGCATTTTTAATCAAGAATTTGTACTATGAGGACATAGCCGTTAATATTCCAAACACATCAGACCTCGAAGCCCAAGGTATCAAAGTCTACCTCAATCAAAACAAAACCATCAACATATACAATATGTATCACCCGCCAAACAATAAACTTATCGACGATGGAACAATGGCTCAATTTCTTACAGACAACACTATTATTGTAGGTGACCTTAATGCCAAACATCAACTATGGGGATGTTCCACACCAAACCCAAGAGGCAAAATACTATCAAACATATTTGATGACAATGCCTTCATGTGCTTAAATGATGGGAATCCTACCCACCATAACTATAATACTGCACAAGCACTTGATATAAGTTTCTCCAGTCCTGACATTTTCCACAAATGCAAATGGCAAATATTAAAAAGTATTGGAAGTGATCATTTGTCTATTTTGATAGAAATTAGCACCAAGACCAAAACCAGCTCAATTAAAGAAAAATTCTGGAACTTCAAAAAGGCTAATTGGAATCTTTACCAGCAAAACACCAATGAAGACTTTTGAATAGCATCCACTAGAATAAAAGATCTGGAACAAAATTGGATATCTTTCAAAAACACCATTATTAAAGCAGCCAAAGTTTCAATACCAAGAGGTAATATTAAGAAATGGATTCCAAATTATACACACCAGGCAAAAGATATTCAAACACTTATAACTAAAAGAAATGAACTACAAAAAAAGTGCACCCAAAACCAAACAAATTGTATAACTGAACTGAACATTGTGAATGCAAAAATAAAAAGATTATACGTAAATATGAAAAGGGAAAAATGGAAACAAACTTGTGAAAACCTGAACCCAAGAAACCCAAATACAAAACTTTGGCATTTGGCAAAACAAATTGACAGAGCCCAGCCACAAACTGAAAACACAAATATGATTAAGAATACAGATGGTACCCCAGCAACTAATGACAAAAATACTCCTAATCTTTTAGGTAATTCATATCAAATAAGTAGTAAAATCAAATTTGAAATAAAAGATAAGAAAGTTGAAAAAAAGGCCCGAAAGATTATTCATGACTGTAAAAATGTCACCAGCACTCATAATATTTTCCATGAAAAAATCAATATGAAAGAGCTAGATTATGCATTAGAAAACACTGACCTAAGCAAGACCCCTGAGCCAGATGGAATCCATGGCCAAATGATATCAAACTTGGGCAAAAATGGCAAAGAAAGACTTCTTGATATTTTCAATAACTCCTGGAAAACTGGAAAATTGCCTCAAGACTGGAAAACTGCAACAATAATTCCTATTAAAAAACTTGACAAATCTGCTGATGACCCAAAAAACTACCGACCTATCTCTCACAAGTATTTTCTGCAAATTAATGGAAAAAATTATACTCAGACGACTTACCTACCACCTAGACACAAGAAATCTCTTACCAGAAGAACAAT
This sequence comes from Cordylochernes scorpioides, assembly GCA_030710605.1. NCBI lineage: Eukaryota > Metazoa > Arthropoda > Arachnida > Pseudoscorpiones > Chernetidae > Cordylochernes > Cordylochernes scorpioides. The sequence goes on from CP092876.1 coordinate 56,390,313, forward strand.
ATGGATTTAGGAAAGGACATGGGACAATAGACCAACTCTTATTTTTCACACAAAAGGTAAAAGATGCACAAAACAGAAAACCAACTAACCACACCATAGCTGCTTTTTTAGACCTTACACAAGCTTTTGACAAGGTATGGAAAAACAAGTTAATTACAAAATTATACAAACATTTTAAAATTGATGGAAAAGCTATCACTTGGATAAATTATTTCCTTAAAATAGATACATCAGGGTCAAATATAATGGCACTCTATCTAAAACTTTCAAATTGTACCAAGGATTACCACAAGAATCAGTCCTTAGCCCAACTCTCTTCACCCTATTTATTGCAGGCATAGAAGAAAAAATTTTGCAAAAAAACAATATTGGACTTTTCGCTGATGACATTATTCTATAGAGCAGCAACACTAACTGGAAAAAAGCTGAAAGGGATTTGAACAAGACTCTTCTCCACCTAGAAAAATTTGCTAATAAACAAAAATTAGAATTTAACCCCCAAAAATCTGAAACCTGTCTTTTTACTACCGATAAGAAACTATACAAAATAAGGCCAAAAATTATTCTGAAAGAACAACAATTACAATATAATAAATATCCTAAATATCTTGGCTACACCCTGGATTCAGAAATTAACTCCAGTAAACATATTGAAGAAGTTATTAGAAAAGAAAGAGACTGACTAAAAATCCTGAAATATATTTCAGGAAGAGAGTGGGGAGCCGATGCAACCACACTAAAATTAACTTACACATCTCTAATTAGACCTATCCTGGAATATGGATATCAAATCTATAGTACAGCATCTGAAACAAATCTAAAATCACTGGAAAGGATACAACTAAGTGCAGTTAGAATTATTACAGGTCTTCGAAATACCTGCCCTAATGATATTGTACTTTACGAGGCAGACATTATGCCCTTAAAGGATAGAAGAAGCTACAATCTGCCAAAATATATAAACAAAACCAAGAGTTATGGACACAAACAAAGAACTTCCAATTACATACTTGATTGGGAATCCAATATAAGACTCAAAAAAGAAGGCCCTCTCCACCTGGCTAAAAGAAATGGATTTTTAAAATATAAAGTGGAAAAAAAATATTTAGCAGAAAAAATATCTCCATGCAAACCACTACAAAATGTTATTTTTAATGCCACTTTAAATGAAAACACCAACAAACAATATAAAAAATCCAGAATACTTAAAACAATTATCATTAGAAATAATTAATAACATTCCTAAAAATGCTATAACTATATATACGAGGGCCATCCAATAAATAAGTTTCCCTATTTTTTAACAAATAAACGACATTATTTACAATTATGCAGTTATTTTATTTTCATTATACAACTCATAGACTACTTCTCTAAATAATCACCATTTCTGTCCAAACATTTTTGGTACCGTTGTAGCAATTTTTTGATACCACTGTTGTACCAAGCCGTGTCCTGTCTTTGTAGCCAGTGGTTCACCTCCGCCTGCACTTCGTCATCATTCGCAAAGTGCTTGCCTCCAAGGTGCCACTTGAGTGCTGGATAAAGATGGAAGTCGCTTGGGGCAAGTTCCGGAGAATAAGGTGGATGTGTGAAAAATTCCCATTTGAAGTTTTCCATAGCCATACTTTGCCTGCAGAGATTGTGACCTTCGCCTTTTTTGGTGCACTTTCCTCAGGCTTCTTCCACACCATGTTTTGTCGTTTTGTTTCTGGAGTTGAATGATGCACCCAGCTTTCATCTCCAGTGGCAATACGGGAAAACAGTTGATCTCCATCTCTTTGATGCATTTCCAGGAAAGCTCCATCCGTTGTTGCTTGTGATTTTCCAAGAGCAAACGCGGGACCCATCTTGTGCAGACTTTGAGAAAATTCAAAACATCTGACATGATTGTTCCAATCGAAGAGCGTCTAATTTCGATTCCAGGAGGTAGTCGAATCATTATTTCGTCAATGGTGACTCGGCGATCTGCTTCCACCACATTCCGAACAGCAGCAACGGCTGCATTGTCCGTAGCAGTAACGGGGCTGCCGCTTAACTCGTCATCATGCACGTTTTGCCGTCCTTCTAAGAACCATGAACGCCATCGGCGAACCATTTGGATGCTCATAAATTCTTCACCATACACTGAAACTGAATTGCGATGAATATTGACCGCAGTTTAATTTTACGCCGTGAAAAAAACGAATTACAGAACGGAGTTCGCAAGTGGACACGTTCACCAGTGGTAGCTCCATGGAAACTGAAGCGCTACGGACTTGCGCGTACGAGTAGCGTGATTTTGAAGGTCACCAGCTTCCAACGCATCCTAGTGACCATTTCTTCTATTCTAACTAATTTTTACAACGTTTCGTTCGCAGAAAAAAAAAAATAGGGAAACTTATTTATTGGATGGCCCTCGTATATATATTTTTTGCTTATCCCTAGTACACGTGGTACAGGCCATGATAACCATGGTGGGTAGAAGTAGGCGACTGCTTTTACTGTAAGTGCACCACATGTCCACACATGTGAAAAGCAGTTCGACTTTGCACTTACAAATGTTCCAGAGCCCCGTTTGGTTACTTGCACTCGCTGGTGGGGTTGGACTTTTGCAAGAATCGGAGGCCATTAGAGATTTTTTTTTAACATAAAAAAGTGCCCAATGTGGGATTCGAACCCGGGTCGTAGCGGTCGAAAACCAATGGTTTAGACCATCCTTCCACCGACCCCCTATATACCCTATAACACCGACCCCCCTATAACTATCTATACCGATGGTAGCAGAGACGAGTTAGGTCACACTGGCAGTGGCTGTCTCATCAAAACCACAAATTGAATTGAGAAAATGAACAGAAGAAACCCAGATTTTTGCTCAGTCTTCAGATAAGAACTTATAGCCATCTATAAAGCCTTAAAATCCATCAGAAATAATAATTATCAAGATATATGGATTCTCACTGATAGTAGAATTGCCATACAACGCTTGAGTCACACAGGGGAACTTGAGAAAAAGTAAGCAGGAACATAATTGGTTATCTCCAAAAACTCTCAAAAACCTCAAAAATTCACCTTCAATGGATACCCTCACATGTTGGCATTGAAGGCAATGAAGCTGCTGATGCGCTAGCGAAAAAAGGCACAAAAGAACCCTTGCTACAGAAAAATAAACTTACTTTTAAAGAAATAGAAACAGTAGCAAAAATAAACAAGAACTGAAGGATCCCACCTAAGCACAGTTGGTACAGTGGAGTGAACCCAGGAGGAGCTCTGAACATCAGAAATAGACAAAATCAAACGACACTAACAAGATTTAGAACAGGCCATCTCAAGCCATTGAAGATAGAAAATAATAAAAAAAAAAAATCTACCCCACTTGCCCAAAATATAGCTTGGCACCTGCAGCTCCAGAACACATTTTGACTTGCATTAGATGCAATAAACAGGACCTTTGGGAGAGGCCGCTGCTTATCATAAAACAGCTCGAGGAGCGTGAACTCATGGAATTCGTGTAATCTTTACACAAGGGGATAAGAAACAACAACAACAACAACAAATTATCCCTAGTACATATGTGTGGTGAATTAATAAACAGGACCTTTGGGAGAGTACTCTGCTTATCATCAAACAGTTCAAGGCGCATGAACTCATGGAATTTGTGTAATCAGGAAATAAGAAACAACATATGTGGTTTAAAGTCATGGTAATCATGGGGGTAGTATCATGGGCCACTGCTTTTACTCTAAGTGCACCACATGTCTACAAATGTAGAAAGCAGTTAGGTTTTTGCACTTATAAGTGTACCAGAGCCCTGTTTGGTTACTTGCACTCACTGGTGGGGTTGGACTCTGGCAAGATTCAGGGTATACTGGTTGTAGTTTCTTATCCCCCCCCTTGTGTAAAGATTCCATGAGTTCATGCTCCTCGAGCTGTGTGGGTATACTGGTACAGTATACAGGTATACTATTTTGAAGCAGAGATCCCTGACTGGTACAAAAAAAAAAAATGGTACTTCTACAACTGGATAATGTTACTGCCTGAACTTGGCAAGAAAAACTCCAGTACCTTGAAGCAATCAAACTGTCGCCACTCAGTCTGCACCATTGAATTATTACTTGTCCCACTACCTTCATGGGCAGTACTTCAATGGCAAGAATGAGATGCGGTGAAGGAGTTCTTTGCTTCAAAGGACCAGAACCGGTATCACTTCTGGAACTGGCAGAAAGCTGGCTTACGACTCAACACAATGGCTTATACTTTGAATCTCATGGAATGTGTAGGGGCGCAGCTTTCGTTTGTCATTGCACCATTGTAAGCAGGAACATAATTGGTTATCTCTAAAAAACTCAAAAATTAATCTTTAATGGATACTAGCCGAATGACCCGGGCAACGCCCAGGTTTTACTCGATTAAATGTTTTTATTCAAATACTTTTCGTTACAATTATAAATTGGCGCCGTGGATGTCACTCTTGTGAAACGTCCCGCTCCAAACTTTGTGTCAGAGAAGCGATATTTTATAAAGAGATGATCTGGCTTTGTCCCCTCCAAACTTTGGGTCTGAGAAGAGATATTTTTATAGAAAGACGATCTGGCTTTGTGTCTTCTGCTCGAATGAATGTTTTTCTGTTAGAATTTTGTTCCTGCATACAAAAAAAAAAAAAAAAAGAACTGGTTTCACCTGTGGTCTCTGCTTTTTGGGAAAATTTCCCGTTATAGTTTTGCATCTGATAATCAAACATGATACAGCAATATTGTCATAATCATTTTCTGACTAAAAAAACAACTATTTTTGCCCAGAACCTGTCAATTTTATTTTTTATTGGCTAAAAATCCGATAAATATCTTTCCAGATTTTTCTCTATGTCCTGTCAAAACACGTTTTACATGTACATTAGGTCAGCTGATATTACCTCCCATCTTCACCGCTAGAGTCGCTGCTTGCGAGCGAAAAGGCAAATTTGCAACGCAGTTTGCAAATAACTCGAAGAATATTCGGGATATAGACCTGAAATTTTCACTATAATTTTTCCAGATTCTACTCTATATACTGTTAAAATTTCAGCCAGATTAGTTACGTATTGTGGACGTGTATAGCCGACATAGATATCCACATACATACATACATACACTGACTTTTATATATATAGGGATTCTCACACGTTGGCATTGAAGGCAATGAAACTGATGATGCGCTAGCAATAAAGAGAACCGCCACTGAAAAATGAACTTACTTTTAACCCTTAGTTACTCGCGCCTATTTTACTGACGTTAGTACTTGCGCGGGGTCTCGTAGACCCCAATATTCTACAATGAATAAAATCCTTAAAAAATAAAATATGGAAATAAATTTTGCTTGCATCCAAAAGAATACAGTCTCTAGTTTACAAATATATCAATTTATTTTAAAAATTACACTATTAATTATTTTTATCTGATAAAATTGGTAATACGGCAAAAATTCTAAACTATCAATATATACAAACAATTTCCTTAAAATTATGAATGAAAATCTAAATTATTCTTGTGTACACTCACTGCAAAGTGTTGTTGAGTGTTCAGTATAAATGTGCTTAGCACATTTAGCACATGTAATTTTGGATTTTAGTCTTTGTATCAATCACAAATTCGGCAACCCCTCCGTTTCGCTGACGATGATTCTGACTGATTTTCTTCCTAAAGAAACAAGAACTTAATATCTCTCAATTGATTATAGCATTTCTTGACTTTGCTTGTTGTGGCTCATCTGTAGAAGTATGTGCAGATATAATATTTTTGATATCTTTTGGCAGCAACGATTTATTTCCCCGTTTTATTAGGTTCGGGTCAATTAGCCCAAATGCAATCTCTCTCTCTCTCTCTCTCTCTCTTCAATAAACGATCTTCTTTTAAATATTTTCAATTTTTGTTCCTTTTATATACAACTTTTGTTGAAATATTGATGAAATAAAAGGATACACAATGGCCACCTCCTTGACCTCCTACTTACTGTGGAATTTTACACAATTGAACAACTACATCAACACCTGATTTTGTTTAATTACAATATTTTCCACCAGATTCAGAATCTGTTTGTTTGGTGGAGTCGATTATTGAAATTAAAATAACTGCTTTAGACTTTTTGTGGTACATACGAAACCAGTCTACTCTCTCTTTCCTTGACTCCAAAAATGAAAGTGTGGGTTGAACGTAGCTTTTGTAGCAAAAAATTGGGGGAAATTCTCGTTTTATTTTTATTCAATGTTCCTAAAAAACTAAGTAAAGTCATTGATAAAGGATATAAATTATTGCAGAGCTATAAGGTAGCTTACCTATTTCCCCATGCTTGAAAATTAAAGTTACGTTATTACACTCGCGCGGGGTCCAATGGACCCCAACTCCATTGTATTGTCTATTATAGGGCAACAAAATTAAGTTAATATAGGTTTGCATATTCATTGTCATATAAAATTAAGCTAGTAAAGTTTTGATCTCCAAATGTTTTATAGAATTATAGATATTTAATAAAATAAGTCTGTCTGGGGTCTATCAGACCCCGCGTGAGTACTTAAGGGTTAAAGAAATGAGACAGTAGCCAAAACAAAAATAAACAAGAACTGGAAGATCCCATCTAAGCACAGCAGGTACACCCTTGAAGCAGATGGCGACCCAGACCTTTCGGTCCACAAGCAGGTACATCCTTGGAGCAGTGGCCTTCCAGACCTTTCGGTCCATAAACCGGAATGAGATAGCATACCCATTGCTGTATCTAGGTCACCTAACCAAAAGGAATGATGCATTCTCCATGCACCGAGCGGCCATTGTTTGGCCCTCGCGCCCGCCATTATGGTCTGGCTCCATGGGGTCGACCAATCAAACCCACAGGCGTCTCCGAGAGTTCATGGCAAGGTTGCTGACCGAGCCCTCCCGTTCGGACTTAGTTAAACCCGTCCTACGCTCCAATAGGACTCCCCCCCCTTGGCCCTCGAACCCTTTGTTCACAGTACTCCCTGAATCTGCCGACGAATCAAGGACCTCTGAGGTTCTGAGGTTTACGCGGGGAACCAACGCGAAGGCGGGAGGGTGGTACTGCTGTGTGCACACTTGGTTTTTCATGGCGCGCACGGCAAGGACGCTCCCAATGGCGCACACACAGAGCGAAGACCCAAGAGTTTCAAGACACGTGCGCCTCGCGTCAGCCAACCAAGGGCAGATGGCCAGCTTACAGATTCACTGGCCATCAGCCAGTGGCACCCCGAAGCAAGGACGAACACGCAGAGTCGCCTCTCTACTCCCCTATCCTCAAGGGTGAGTGAGGGGTGGGCATTCTTCTTTCCCCACAAGCAGGTACAGTGGAGTGGACCCAGGAGGAATTCTGAACCTCAGAAATAGACAGCATCAAACAACACTAACAAGATTTAGAACAGGCCATCTCAAGCCATTGAAGATAGAAAATAAATTTAAAAATCTACCCCACTTGCCCAAAATATAGCTTGGCACCTGCAGCTCCAGAACACATTTTGGCTTGCATAAGATGCACTAAACAGAACCTTTGGGAGAGGCCGCTGCTTGTCATCAAACAGCTCGAGGAGCATGAACTCATGGAATTCGTGTAATCTTTACACAAGGGGATAAGAAACAACAATATACTTTGAATGCTAGATATAATTTGGTACAAAGTTTTTGGAAGGTGGTCTAAACCGTTGGTTTTCAACCGCTACGACCTGGGATTGAATCCTGCATTGGGAACTTTGTTCTGATTTTAAAAAAATGCTCCAATGGCCCCCAATTCTTGCAAAAGTCCAATCCCACCAGCGAGTGCAAGTAACCAAACGGGGCTCTGCTACACTTCACAAGTCAAACTGCTTTTCATATGTGAAGACATGTGGTGCACTTACAGTAAAAGCAGTTTCTAACTTCTACCCACCATGATTATCATGGTCTGTACCACGTGTACTAGGGATAATGTAAAAAAAAAGTTTTTGGATCACATATATAAGTAGTATCCTCAAATAATCCAACTTATAGGTGTTTTCCATTATTATTTTTTATTATCCTAGTCACATGGTACAAGCCATTATAATCATGGTGGGTTGTAGTTGGGTACTGCTTTTGCTGTCAACACATGTAAAAATCAGTTTGACCTTTGCACTTACATGTGTACCAGAGCCCCATTTGGTTACTTGCACTCTCACTGGTGGGGTTGAACTTTTGCAATAATTGAGAGCCATTGAAGCAATTTTTTATTCAGAAAAGTTCCCCAGTATGGGATTCGATCCCAGATGATGGCTTTCAAAAAACACTAGCCCCCCAGCCTATAGGTGTTGTTGGCAAGAGTGAAAAGTAATTATGATTTCAATTAATGATTTATCATTAATCAATATAAAAGTTATATAACATCATGTATAGAGTTTATAGTATATATAGAAAAGATATACAGTAAACTCTCGATAATTTGAAACTCAAGGGAGCAGAGAAAAATTTCAATTAACCCTTAATTACTCGCGCCTATATTTGTTACGTAAGTACTCGCGTTGAGATCCAGGTCTCACTTTTAAAAAACCGAAATATATGTTAAATATTGATATTTGTATTGAAAATTAGGCTGCATTATATTCGTAATTGTGTTTAGTTTATGACACATGTGAATTAAGGCAAAAAATATTTTTATATTTATTTATTTTTATTGAAACAATGACTATAGTAAAAACAATGAATGTTTGACATAGTTTTACAAATAGGCTACTATTAAAAGTTGCAGACGGATATTGTTCGCAATCTTTGCAAATATTCGAAGAATGACGTTGACAGATGTGTCTCCTGCATTTGTAGCAAATAATTTGTGTCATACTACCTTTGGTACTTGGGCAAACATAGCACCGTTTTCGCTTCTTAGGTTCTGACTCTACACTCATTTCGATCTGTGGTAAACAAAAGATTGTTATGTTTATCATTTTAAATAATTTTATGAAATATATATAACTTATCTCTGGACTTTCAGCTTTCTTGCAATGCAATATTATCAGGTCATGGAGACTTCTTGGCAAGTTTTTCAATTGGGATCGAATTTTTAAATGATCCTGGAATAATTGTAGGGAAATATTTTTCAAAAAGATTCTTCTTGGAACTCGAGGTGAATTTATATTTAAAGACTTGAAAATTATTTCTGAATTTATGCCTGCAACATTTAGTAGGTCGAAAAATAGGCATTGAGGCCATCTGTTGGTTCGACGGCCAACAGAATAAGTTCCACACATTTGGTTCACCATGTCAACCCCGCCTTTAGTCAAATTACAAATTTAATTTGAATCCACTTTCTTCGTCAATTGTGGGAGTTGAGTGCATTGTTGAGAGCAATAGAACAGCCTTGCTCTTTTTTGGGACATAAGATACAAGGGTGGTATTCTGAGTGAAGCCAAATATACTATTATATTTTGGTCTATTCCTATTGGGCAGAAATATTTTAGGGATTTCCTTTTTATTTTATTTTTTAAAAGGCCAACTAAAGTGAGTTTATGTTCTGTAAGAAGATCTTGGGATAATTTATAACTAGTGTACCAATTGTCTGTTGTTATGTTTCGGCTTGTCCCAGATATTGGAGTGATCAATCTTTTTACGATATCATCGGGTGAATTACTTTTTTTATATGGACCATCGGGTTGTTTTCCACAATATATTTCAAAATTAAAGGTATAAAATGTTCTTGCATCACTAATGGTATAAATTTTGAGCCCATATTTTGCAGGTTTGTTGGGCATATACTGTCTAAAGCCACACCTGCCACGAAATGGAATGAGCTTCTCATCAAATGTATTATATTCACCTGGAGTATAGAGCTTTTTACAGTTATATACAAAGGCTTCTACAAATTCTCTAATTGGAGCAAGTTTGTCCAGCTTTTTTCGTTCTTTCCTTGTTGTAATATCATCAAATCTCAAGCAACGTGGAAGAAATAAAAAACGTTCTTGTGACATAATTGCTCTCACAATTTCTACTCCTGAGCCATCCACCGCCCATAGCTCTTTATAAGTAAAATGAGCAGTTTCGGAGTATACATACTATGTTAATACATGATTATATAAGTGACTTACCGCAAGTTTTTAAATTCAATCCATTGAGAACTAATGAAAATATCCACACTGACGCTTTCTCCGCAGATTTTTAAAAATGATATGCCATGTCGATTTTTGAAATTTGAGTGCCACCCCTCACTTGCTGCAAATCCTTTAATTCCAAGAGACTGCGCAAAAGACTTGGTTTTTCCTTCAACATAAAACCGCCGACGGGAACGTTTTGTCCTCTACACTGACGAACCCACTTAATCAAGCTCTCATCTTTGCTCGCTCGGCGTGGGAAATTTGAGTTCTAACTTTGTTTAGTTAGTTCGCGGGTTGGTCTGGCGCTTGAGAAAGTCACCGGCAACATTTTCCCTCATATTTTAATTTTCAGATATAATCTTACATCTCAATAAAAACAAATTGATTAAAATTTAATGATTTATAATTTTAAACATTTGGACAGTTTTCACACAAATGTTCATTTGTGGAAAAATACTACTCCTCCAACTTCAAATTACCGAGTGGAATAATTAATATTGATTTTATTCAACTTATCGAGTATTTTTCGAGGGACCGGGAAAACATTTCAAATTATCGAGATATTCAAATTATCGAGAGTCGACTGTAGTTCCTTTGTAACTTTTTGTTTCTATCTTCCTTGTTATTCCACAGAATATTTTACCATTGTATTACAAATTGGGAAAATCAAAAATAGCGATAAATAGATGAAAAACGTTCCACAAAATTAGAGTTCATTAGAAGTGAGGTAATAGGTTTTTAGAGAGAGCTATTAAAAAGACACTAACAGATCAAATTGAGGAATATTTGTCCATATAGTCACCAAAAGTTGAACTCAGACTTGATGGACGATAACAACAACATTAAAAAGACACTTATAAACAAAAAGTAATAAGACCAAAAAACCCAAATAAAAGTGTGACATTTCTGTTACAGTATTGTTACTAAAATGTCTCACTATTTATTTGGGTTTGGTCTTATTATCTTGTGTTTCTAATCTTTAACCCAAAAATTATACCTTCTTATAACTAAGACACTTTAAACAAACAAAATGTATGTTATCTTCTTCCCTACAATAATCAACTCTTATCAAAATTGTCTCAGTGGCTAAAACATAGCATTGCTTAATCGCTAAATATAAATAGTTCTAAATTAATTATAGGACAATATAACGCTCCATCTTTATATAAGAAAATAAAACGTCGAATGGTCGCACTAAATGGATTAACATTGGCGGAATAGTCGAGTTAAAATCGATAAGTATTAGCGGAACGGTCGCATTAAATGGATCAACATTCGCGGAATGGTCGCACTAAATGGATCAACATTGGAGGAATAGTCGAGTTAAAATCGATTAGCATTAGCGGAATGGTCGCATTAAATGGTAAGCATTCGCGGAATGGTCGCACTAAATGGTAAGCATTCGCGGAATGGTCGCACTAAATGGATCAACATTCGCGGAAGTCGAGTTAAAATCGATAAGCATTAGCGGAATGGTCGCACTAAAACTGATCAAAAATCACGGAGCGTTCGCCCAAAGTGTGTGTGTGTGTGTGTGACGTTCAATTTTAGCTGGAATGTTACATCAATTCTTTAACTGGATTTTCCACGAAAATTCCAAACTTTAATAATAAAAAATATAACTGTAATGAGTCCCATTTTATGAGCGATACCTTGAATTTTACTTTCGACCCATGTTCTTGCCACCAGTTCAGGCCAGATATCTTCATCTAGGTAACACTTACTTGTGTCTTGCGAGTTTGAGAATGTTGATAGATGGGAAGGGTGGCAAATATCATTGGACTCAATCATAATTGCTTGGTTATAAATCTTCTTTTGTTGAATTCTATGGGGTATTTTTCATCCCAATTTGTAAAATTTGGATTAAACTTGAGAAAACAAACTATATGTAATTTTTCCTCAGATTTTAAGATAAATTAAAACTAATTATTATTTCTTTAGTACCATTAACATTATAGAGCGGGCATTGTTTCAACCGATAAAGAGGAAATAGATTTGGCTAATTGTTGTGACGATTTGATAGTTGCCCCATATCGCCCAATCTTCTAACTCTAGTAAAAGGTTGTTTAATTTTCCTAGATAAATCAATTATGATTACAAATATGGAAATCAGAGTATTTTATTTACCAGAAAACATATATTTTATGATAATAAATTATTTATGTATTTTGCTAGCGGTGATTGTGCATTGCTTATTGACCCAACCTCGTATATTATAAAGCAATATCAACTTTTGTTTTAATCGTATAATTCATATCTGCACACACCGAATTTGTTTGAATCGCGTCCAATGCGAATCACAGCAAGAAAAACATTGTTATGGATGGAAAATTATTCAGCACAAGTATTTTTAAGTCATATAGGACGGATTTTCCCAATTAGTGAACTGAAAAGACGGGAAGGCTTGGCTCATAAGTGGTAAAACGTTCCAGCGATTTCGTTAAATTGATCTATCAAATCGCTACATTGTGGAAGATGTTTTCAATTTATCCTATATGATTAAAAAAACAGCTCTGAATGATTCCACAACCAACACACACAGATAGCGCTTTGTGTTTTATTCACTAAAAGAGACACTAGTGGATGGATTGGAAATATCAAAAACCGCGCTACTCGGAGTTCACGTAAGTGTCAAGACATTACTTCCAAGCAATCAAAACAAACCTCGAGAGTAGAAATAGATTGAGATGAGCTCCAATCTACACAGAGCATTAATTATTGACACTTTTACGAATATCACTACCTTTTGTTGTCTCCGAAATTGAAAGATATGGCCCTCCAAGAAGCCAGTAAACGCTACGCCTTTGTTTTAAAAAAAGTAGTCGGCTCTCTAGGCCTATAAAACGTTGACCTACCGCACTGACCACACGACTCAATGATGACACGCAAAATGTACACACTTTGGGCTTTGATACTCTTGACCCACCCTCCATAGTCGCCCGACCTCTCGTTTACCTACTGACACCGCCTCTAGTACTTCAGCCACTTTCTTTGAATGATTCAAATACCAAGAAGGTGACCGTCTTCTATGATTTTATAGTCTCAAAAACTCCAGAATTTTATGCAATCGAAACGACACACAAATTTGGTATATATGCAAATATAATAACAGCCTGCACCACGCTGACGAGGGCCAACAGCCCGTTTGTGGTTGACTTTTCTTGATTTATCAAGTAAATGGGTTAGCCAAATATAAGGGAACAGGTTAAATCAACGTTTAGTTGACTTCTGTTCCACTGGATGGCGCTCTGTCATCTAAAAAAAAAAAAAACGCTCATGTTAGTGGTCATGTGCCTATTTTTTTTTAAATATGTAAATATATAAGTTCCAATTTTTAGATCAATAAAGTTTTGTTGGAAGTAAAATGCTGTGCTTGTGAAAATGTCTACCAAAAAAAAAAAAAAAAAACGGCCACGTATTCATGGGAAAGCACACACACAGAACTTGATATTTAATATTAATTAAATTGGTGTTCACAGTATATATTAGATTTTCTATATTGTGACAAAACAATAACTGAATCATTTAAATAATCAATGAGTAATATGGGTAAATTTCTTATTAAAAGAAAAAGAACCCGATATTATATTTATGTATATATTAATTAATTAATCACTTATATTCCATAGCTTGGCCTCCCAAACAATGTGTCCTCTAGCTGGAGAAACAATACATTAATTAACTGGGGAGTTGGCTCCACGGACCTGGGTCAACCAAATAAATAATGATATCTGGAAATAATTAATTAATAATTTTATCTAGACATGTTGACGTCAACTTTTGCAAATGTTTAACAACTTATTTATACGATATAATACATACTAATGCATATTTAGTTTATATTACTAACTTTTTATATATTTTTTTTATTAAAAAAGGGAAGATAAACTTCAGGATGACACAGCAATTTATTTAAGGCAAGAACAAACTATGAATGATAAACAAAAGATAAGCAATTGAGGGAGTTTACAGAGTAGCAAAATATAAACATAAAAAAAAATTATACTCTGTTAATAAAATATAATAAATACTTTGCTACATAGCTCCTTCCCTATGGGAGCTGTGACCCACAGCTTGTAATTATTGTAGATGCTGACATGGATCTGACGTGCTTTTGCCAAGGGTTCCATCGAAGTCTAGGAACTTTGTCCCTAGTACCTTTGCGCCCTTTTTCTTGCGGCGTGAAGAGCGGCTTTGTCGTCGTATCGTCTATAGAGACATCGTCATCTTGGAGGGAAGTCTTGACTTTGACACGGCGGTGGAATCCTGGAGCCAGGAGCGGAAAATGTAGATTACAGCACACATGCCCTCAAGGTCTGTTCGGCGGTCTTCAGTTTGTCTTCCCTAACTTACCCAGCATCTCCACCAAAAGACAAACTTCAGGATGACACAGAAATTTATTTTAGGCAAGAACAGACTAAGAATGATGAACAAAAGATAAGCGAAAGACAAGTTTACAGAGTAGCAAAATATAAACATAAAAAATAATACTTTGTTAATAAAATAATAAATACAATATATATATATTGTCGTTACTATATATGAGGTTTGAAATAACATTAAATGTACTCTCTTACTATCTTCTTATGATTACTGTACTTAATGTTTCTACATATTGGCACATAAAAAACAGATAGAAAATGTTAAAAATATCCTATAGTTAATTAATAGCTAAGCTATATATATTTTTTGTAAGTCTTTAAATATTAAGGTTTATTGTTATTGATTTTTTTAAAATCAAACCATGATCAAAATCAAGAGAGAAATCATACACATTTTTGTTTTTGTAAAATGGAAGGAATTTCTATTATTTCAATATATGACCCACAAACACACATATATATTATAAAAAAGGGCGTACCTGGATCTGTAAAAGAAAAAAAAAAAAAGGAGGGAGCAATCTCTCGAAATATTTTGAGAAATTTTTTTTTTTTTCTTTTACAGATCCAGGTACGCCCTTTTTTATAATCTTAATTAATGGATCGCCTTTTGACTCAAACACATATATATGTGTGAAAAAAACAATTTAAAAAATATATAAATTTTACATATATATATTATTTTATGTAGGTAACCCAGGACAACCTAATATTACTCCTAGATATTTCCTTCCACAAAAAAAAAAAAAAAAATGCCGGGACCTGGGATCGAACCAGGGACCGCTAGATGTTCAGTCTAGTGCTCTCCCAACTGAGCTATCCCAACCTTGAGAGATAGAGAAAATATGATTTTACGGGTTACTAAAAACAAAGTGTATGATTTTCGTGCCCAGATACAATGCCCATGTGGGATTCGATCCTGGGTCAACAATCAACTGTTTAGACCATCCTTCCACCGACCCCCATCTTGTACCTAAGCAACCAAAAAAAAAAAAAAACTGGTCATTCAGGTATCCTCAAAAATGATGAAACATGAAGTGGTGAGAACGCCAAAAACAATGTGAAAAATTAGTACAAAAGTTAAATTGTACTGGGATCAGGTGGATAAATGAAGAAAAAAGAAAAATGCACCTCCCGATTGTGCGACTAAAAGTTGCCGATGGCTTGCGTCCAATGTCGGAATAAATATAAGCTATACGTTAATTTTTTAATTATTCCAGAATTGGACATAGGAGGAACAAATCCAAAAATGCATGTTTCTATCTCAAACCTCCTTGTAATTACAAGAAAAAACGGGAAAATTAAAGATAAATATTGATTTATTTTTGCAAGACGAAGAGTGTCAGACCTAAAACGATATCAACCAGTTTTGGTTCTGATGCTCTTCGCCTTGAAAGAACAATGGTTACTCTATTTAAAATAAATATTGATTTATCTGATATACATAGTGTGATCAATAATTTACAGAAATGCTAAATTTTGAATAAATACAAAAGTATAATAATGTTTTATTTAAAATTTATCAAAATAATCACCGTCACACTATACCGTCACCATATTTTTTTCCAGATATAAAAACACCTCTGAAAATTCCCATTTTTCAAAATAATTATAATCTTCGTGTTATCCTTTATTCCAGGTATTGAGTCAAATCGACGTATATTTGAGACTTTTTTTTAATTTTAGGGTAAAGGCAAAAGTTGTTGGGAGCAAGTCCAGGAGAATAGGGGGGGGGGGGGGGGGGCTGGGGTAGTAAAGCAATTCCGTGTTTAGCCAAATAGAGTTGTACAGTGACGGCCGTATGTGGTCGCGCGTTGTCATGATGCAAGAGCCAATTTTTCTGATGCCATTTTCGGGTCGTTTCTGACGCACAGCCTCCCTTAAACGTCGGAATATATCAAGATAGTAATGCTGATTAATGGTCTGACCCTCGGGCACGAATTCATAGTGTACCAATCCGTTTACATCAAAGAAAGTGATAAGAAGACACTTAAGCTTCGATTTGATCATCTTTTTTTTTCTTGAATCTTGGTTCTCCAGGCTCTAGCCACTGGCTTGATTGCCTCTTAGTCTCGGGACCATATCCATACACCCATCTTTCTTTCCCGTGATAACAATTTTGAGCCAATGGGGATCATAATTAAACATTTCGACCATGTTTTTGCACGTTTCTTTGCGATGCTCTTTCTGCTCATTCGTTAAGAGATGTGGGACAAATTTACCCGGAGATCGTTTAAGATGCAGATCATTCTTTATGATGGTTTGGCATGTTCCAAAAGAGATATCCAAGTCTTCGGATAGCTCTCTGATAGTTATTATTGGATTTTATTTGATGGGTGACTTAATTTTGAGTGCATTTTCGGGGTTTCTTATCGATATAGGTCTGCCAGTGTGTAGATCATCCTTGACGCTTGTTCGACCAGCTTTAAATCGTGCAAACCATTCAAATATCTTCGATTGTGATAGGGCATCTTCTTTAAAAGCCTTCTTCTACATTTGAAATGATTCGGAAGCTGTTTTTCCTAATTTAAAGCAAAACTTTATGCTGTCGCTGTTTTTCAATACAGTCCATACTGAAGTTAGAAAATGTTCTGGTATACTCGAGCTTATATATTCGGAAAAACTTGAGCGCGTGCGTCTGTGTGATCAATTTTTTTCTGGGCGTTGATAAATGTTTTCTCTATAAGGTCCTCATAAAATTATTTCATTATTTTGAATATTTTACGTGATCCAGTCTCATTCCTGGAAATTATTGATCACACATTGTAGTTAAGTATTCTGCTTCAGATATATCATCTCAACATACATCGTAGAACCTCCCTGAAAAGGACACCTAATTGCAGAGCCAAAGTATCCTTTAGGGAGAGGTGTCCTCTTACCGAAGAGTTGCTAAATAGTAAAAATGGCAATTTTGCAAATTAAAACTGTCCTTTATAGAGAGGTGTTCGCTAAAGGGAGATTCTACTGTATTGTCTCCGAAAACTGTGTACTTAACCAGGATAAACACTTCAATAAAAAGTGAAAACAATAAAACTAAGGAGAGTGTTTATTGTGTGCGGGATCGGTCAGTGGCGACGGCAGAGGCAGCGCAGCACGGCTCCGGCAGGCTGGTAGGGCACGGAGATCTCGGGTTGACAGCACAGATCCGCGCCGCCCTGCATGTTCCACACGTGGTCACTCAGGTCATTGTGAACAATTGAAAATTAACATATTTTTATTGACATCTTGTCAATACATGCAAAAGTGCACAGTCTACACTATTTTGAAGAGATAATTGAATATATATATTTATCTTCAGCGGTGGCAGAGTTTAGTGGAGAATCGCCAGCGGGTCTCCAGCGACACCACGTATTTCTCGATCTACGAAGAAAACGTAGATCGCGTGTTTCGCCGCTGAGGCGTTATATAAATTTTATTGCCATCTATCGCTAAAATTTTGCACAAATAAATTTACTGGTATTACATATATAGGTATACAGGTAGAGAGATATAACCCACTGGACCGCAGAACGCCAACTACCCCTGTTAATGTTCCAAAATCACTTTATTAGGTTCACCGCTTAGAAAGAGTAACCTAGATTATGTTATTTACAATGAATAAAATGAACAGGTTCTTCACATATATATATAAAAAGTTTCCAACGCGGAATTTTATCCCAGTTCATGGCTGTCGATAATCGGTTTATACCGCCGGTCACCACTTCTTTTTTTTTTTTCGCCAACTACCCGGGCATTTTTTTTTACACAGGTACACAATTTTATTTAAAAAAGAATTTTAGTTCGATATTAAAAATTATTATCTAACCGAATATTTTTCATAAAGTGGTTCTAAAAGTCTAACTGTGAATCAAAATTTAGAAACTTCCCTTGAAAAAATAAAAATTTGTAATTATTTACAAATAAATTATATATAAATCCATACGTATAATATATACATATTTTCTTTAGTAGAATGTGATATAATATTGTTTTTATATATATCTATTTTATAATTAAAATGCACAAAAAGTAAAAAAATAATACTTTACCTCTACTTTTGAACAATTAGATTTATATGAGAACTAATTAATTAATAAACTATTTTTAGTTTTGAATAAAAATATTTTATTAAAACACACACACTAAAATAAGAAAATAAATATTTTTTTTTGCCACCGCGATTGAACAATTATATTTACATATAAGAGTCAAAATAATATCGGTGGGGGACGACAATCGTATATTGAGGGAAGAGGTAAAATATTTAGTGAAACATAAAAGCTTACTAATCGGCTGCTTTATATTAAATCACATTAAGTTTGAAATTCATGATGATTGTCCCTCACCGCTTTATTTTGACTCATATAGATATAATTTAGATGAAAACATATCTTCTTATATATGCTGTGTGTGCCGGGAGGAAATTCATCCATAAAAATCGCCTCTCCCGTCAAAATAGACGCCAAAACTAAGTGCCATCTATTGATCGTCTCCGCAAAATAGATCAATGACAAAGACACGACACCAGCTTTGGAAAATTGAGAAGCGTCCACCTAGAGATCATGGTTTCGGGCTAATGGCTAAATTTCTTCCCGGAAAAATTGCCATTTGACCTAGCCACACTACCTTCTAAACAACTCTTTGGCATATTATGAATATTTCATTTGATTCCTTGTGAATCTTATGAAATAAAGTTCGCCCTAGACTGACAAGGACCATTAGCCCGAAACCAAGGTCAGGTGGATGCTTCTCAGTTTGTTAATGCTGATGTCGTGGCTTTGTCACCGACCCGAGTTCGAGAGTTGCGGAGGCGGTTAATAGATGGCGCTTAGTTTTGGGTTTGGAACAAGTCTAAATCAACGTTTAGTTGATTTCTGTTTCATTAGATGGAGCTCTGGCATCTAAAATGCTCATGGGAGCGGTCAGGATATGCCTCTGTTAATTTTGCTAATCTAAACATTTCAAAGACCTTCAAATTCCGAACTAAACCAGACGTCACATAAAAACATTCCAGTAGCTGAAGAAGAAACTGGTAATGAACAATTTTACGGCGAAGAATTTTATAAAATAAAAGAAACTCGTTGCCGTAAACTTTTATTCCTTCTTCAAGTTGATGTCTGGCGATTCCTTCCTTCTCTTGTAAAGTTAAGTATAAAAATAATTCAAGGTCATAAGACACATTCAACTCATTCTCCTATGGTACTTTATACGAAGTTGAGTTGGCTTGTTTCTGACAAAGTCGATTCAAATATTGAATCAAACATTACGGTGGTCAATCACTGAACTCAATTCGAGCCAAGAAAGCAGAAAGTCTGACAGCTTTTAAGTCTGACAGGAAAAACCCTTCAAAGTGTGATGCGTCAACTAAGAAATGCTAATCAGCTCTCCAAGTCCAAAAAAGATACCCAGGACGATAAAGTGCAAAAATCGGACAAAATTTTGAACCTCGCCTCCAAAGATTCAAATAAGATATTGTGGCGAAGAAATAATTTATTATTTAATTTAATTTTTCAACAAAAATATTTAGAAACAGATTTATTATTTGCAAAATCATCATTTAGTTGCCTAGCTTGCTTGCTCGATATTCTCTAGCTGTATATAGTTTGGTTAATCTGTTAATATTTGTCGACTGGCCGTGGTGACGTTATCAATAAACACTTTCACATCTCCAGATATAGAAAAACTTGATTTCTACGCTACAACTGGTGGAGAAGTTGGACCGATACCCATTAAGAAATAAAAAGAAAATTGATTCTGTTGAACCAGAAGAAATTTCTATGAATGTAAAGACGGAGGCGGGTACCCAGGTAAGCAACTATTTTGATCAACATTTGCCAAGGAATCCTTCCATTTTCTCTGGGGAGGGTGGTGAAGATCTCCAAAAATGGTTTAAAGGGTATGAACGTGTGGCAAGGTACAACCATTGGGACGAAACCCTCTGTCTTATTAAATCCTATTTTTATCTATCTGGAACTGCTCTAAAATGGTTTAAGAACAACGAAGAAAGCATCCAGACTTGGAAGGAATTCACATCTCAAATAGAGAATGTGTTTGGAAAAAAAGAAAATTCAAAATTGAAAGCGGAGAAGAAACTTAAAACACGGGCGCAATTAAAAGGTGAAAGTACCGAATTTTATATCCAGGATGTCCTGTACTTGCGCAAAGTGGTTGACCCTCAAATGAGCGAGGAAGATAAAATTTCTCACCTCATGAAGGGGATAGAGGAAGAGCTTTATCAAGCACTCCTACCGAGGTATGTACAAAGCACCGAGCAATTCATTACAGAATGCCGCCGTGTCGAAACGCTCCGTCGTAGGCGAGTTACCCCTACCAGGTACGAGCGCCTACCAAATGTGGCCTCTCTCTGTGACCAGGATGACGGAGAAGATCTGTCATCGTTGATCCGAAAAAATGTCCGCTAGGAGATACAGCAAGCATTGCACTCTCCTCAAGAGGAGCCTAAAATCGCTGCCATTGAAGATTTAGTGAGGGAAGAGATTGTAAAGACCTTGGCACCGATATCAAAATCTACAATAAGTCCCCCTTAAGCCCCCAGGCCGGTATCAAATCCTAGATTCGAAGTTCAATTTAGAACTCCCCGTCCTACAACTCAGTATCAGAAACAAGGAAGAAGACGCGACACCAATGAATGGCGGACAACTGAGGGAAAGCCAATCTGTTTCTACTGCGGACGCCCAGGTCACGTCGTCCGCTATTGCCGCGACAGGAAGAGACACAATGAGGAAAGGGGAAATGAATATTTCCAAATAAATCAAGACGAAATGGTATTCTACAATTCTCGAGCCGAATCTCAGGAGCCCAACGACGAATCATCGAGGGAAACTTTCACTCGCTACCGAAGCCCTACCCCATATCCCGGTCGAAACAGACAACATTTCTCACCTGCTAGAAGATCTAGCTGGACGCCCCGCCATGTAAACTAGATGATAGACCATATTGGAGGTGAGGCTGCAAAGTTAGAAAATCCTCCCTTGCCGACCATAATAGAAACGAGAAAAAACTACATTGACGTAAATATAGACCTGCCAAGCCCTCGTGAAGAATCTATCTCAACTGGAAGAAGACATCCACCGCAGACACCAGAAGAGATCTCTGGCCCTATTACTAGTTCCTGAGATTGACGACGTAAGTTTCCTGCTGAGCATCGGGTCGATGCTCTTTATAGGAGGAGGCTATGTGGCGAAGAAATAATTTATTATTTAATTATTCAATGGAAATATTTGGAAACGGATTTATTATTTGTAGAATCATCATTTAGTTACCTAGCTTGCTTGCTCGATATTATATAGCTGTATATAATTTGGTTAATTTGTTAATATTTGTCGACTGGTCGTGGTGACGTTATCAATAAATACTTTCACATCTCCAGATATACAAAGACTTTATTTCTACGCTACAATATAATCCTCCCACTCAGAGAAGTCTGAAAGTACCTCGGACCTGAGCAAAGTCAGCGAGAACTCTGAGAAAAGTCACAAGGAAGGAAAAAATACAAGTAGACTGAATATGAAAAAAAAAAAAAGTTATCTAACTCCGACCAAAATAAGAAGGTCAAAGTGAAATCCTACAAAACATAGGAAAACCACAAATCTAAGCCGAAAGGAAAAAGTTAAGAATGCAGAAACCAAGAAGAAAGTTTCCCAGACGAGCATCAAGAGACCCATTACCAAGTTTATTCCGTTGCCTTTCGCACATTTAAATGTATTAAATCAGTTTTTTAGAGGGGCTCATCTCTTCCCAGAGTCGGGAGACATGTAGGATTCTATAGTATGTTTATATATAAAATATACCTAAATCTACATTTTTAATTCATTATTATTTATTTACAAAATTCCCCATAACTCTTTAAATTAAATTATACAGATGTTAAATTTTTTCTATTCAATTTATTCGTGAAAATACTTCAAAGCCTTCAAAATTAAATTTAGTTTTACTCCTAGTGAGTCAGTCAGAGATTTAAATCCAATCACACAGGAATAATATAGTCAGTTTAATATCTATAACTTTCTTGTAGCTAATTCAAGGTCAAAAATAAGTCTTTAAATTCAAAATCAATCAAATAGACCAATGCTTCTTTATATCATTTGCTGAACTTTCAAGCTGCTACAGAAGCTTTGGATAGGAACCCGAAATTGTGATTTATTTCTCCTTTGAAGTCTTGAACAATCGCTGAAAATTTCAAGTCGTAACTTCCAACAGTTTCAGAGTTTAAATCGTGCAAAACATAAAATTTAAAAGGAAATATAGAAATTGGTTCATTCCCGACCACGCAGAAGTATGAAAATTTGTATATTTGCATTGTTAACCAAATAGCGAGTGTACAAAATTACAGACTTCCATGTATTCAGGATGCATATTAAAACTTAATTACAAATTTTAAAATGCCATTTTAAATTTATTCCATTCCTGACCACCCTGATAACCCAAAAGTTTGAAAATTTGTACATTGGTATTATCAGGATTAAACATGTAAAAAATTTCATACTTATACATGCTCTGGAAATAAAAAAAAAACTGATTACAAGATTTGTGGACAGACACATGAAAGCAAGTTAAATAAAAGCTTTAAAAAATCGCATCGTATTGAATCTATCAAACAGTCATAAACTGCTTTTATAATTAACCTTTTGAAAATTTACTATTATGAAAGAGTTTTTTTATATATATATATTCAAATGAATTATTTTATATTTTAAATAGTAATTATGCTCTTTCACACATTTTCTGATAAAAACTTACGACATCAAAGGATGATATGCTAAATCATTAAGGTCATATACCGTGACCGTTCGGATTAATGTTTTTGAGAGAGCCATATTGTGTTTGTTGTGATAATCCCTCACAAATGTCAATAACAATTTTTGATATTCCATCTCAACAATGGCACTAGAACCAACAAAACTCACTTAGACAATTTGGCATTTAGCTAATCCTATTTCTTCTGAAAAGATTGGAATTTATCGTATGACTTCAGATCTCAAGATTTATTGGAATCCCTGGAAGATATATTGGATCAAAAGTTTAAAGACTAAATTAAGCTTTCAAAATGATCGATGAAACTGATTACTGATAACGTGGAAGCTGCTTTCAACAATTTTA
The DNA here is from genome assembly GCA_030710605.1 of Cordylochernes scorpioides. Taxonomy (NCBI): domain Eukaryota; kingdom Metazoa; phylum Arthropoda; class Arachnida; order Pseudoscorpiones; family Chernetidae; genus Cordylochernes; species Cordylochernes scorpioides. The sequence continues at coordinate 56,413,845 of CP092876.1, forward strand.
TCTCATGTTGAATCAGAACAAATTTATTTGGATCCAAATTTAAATTTCGAATACTGCGTTAGTTTCCCCCAATTTATCAGTTTAGCTATGACAGAAGCTTTTCTGTGCTCTTTGGAATCTCCTTGTTTTCGGAAAAGTCTCTCCTTATCCGCACCGAAATAATCGAAGTGAAAAAGTCTCCCCTTCCTCCCCTGGTGTTTTTTCATATTCATTGGTTCAAGAAATAAGAAAATTTTTGTTCAGAGAGAAAAATAAAGAGATATTACGACAAAATCAGCAAATTCAAATACAGCTTCGACGTCAGCCAAGATGAACGGCCAACGATGCTAACTATCGGACTCCTCTCTCGACCATCCATCCCTCTTCGCACCTTATTTTAAACCACCTTTCTCAGATTTATTGTGCTATTCCGACATCCTAACACACGTTAATAAGTACTTGAAAAGTACCTACTATGTTTCATTATCACAGTGTGAGCAGGTATCTTTAAAGTAAGTTGCGTTTGTAATAACATGTATGCACTTTTAGATTTTGATAATTTAAATAAGGAGATTTCGGGCTATAGCCAGAAACATCATTATAGAACAGCTACATGTACACTCGGTATAGCTTCAAGTATATAACGGAAGAATGACTCTCTCTTTACTATATCATAAACTCACATTCCGGTAGCCATTATCCCAAAAAAATACCCTTGATACCTACTTTGAGCAAGAAAATAATCCTAATAAAAAGAGTATACAGTAAAACCTCCATGAGAGGACACTCACGCTAGAGGACACCTCTCTATAAAGGACACGTTGGCTCTGAAACTAGGTGTCCTTTACATAGAGGTTCTACTGTATATATATAAGAAATAGGATATTTGCTGCCATATATTGAATTAAAACATATACAGTACAAATAAATCCAATAAAGAAAAAAATATATATATAGAACCACTTGTTACTTAGTTCTAGGAAACTAACTACAGAGTACAAAGGATCCTCAATAAATATGGAACAACCAACATAAGGGGGACGGAATAAAGAACCTCATTACAAATACAAAAGAATACTACTAGTCCAAAGAAATAAGGATATTCACTGCCACATATTAAAATAGCATATACAGTACAAGTATATGAATCCAATATTGAAGAAGAAATGTACAGAACCAAGTGTTACTTCGTTCTAAGAAACTAACTACAAAGTATCACAAGGATCCTCAATAAATATGAAAACAAGAATAATGGGGAAGGATTGAGAAACCTCATTACAAAGACAAAAAAATCTGAATAGTCCAAAGAAGTCAGGATATTCACCGCCACATAATAAAAAATAGCCTATAGAGTACAAATATATAAATCCAATATTAAAGAAGAAATCTACAGAACCAAGTACCACAAAGTATCAAGGATCCTCAATAAATATGGAAACAAGCATAAAGGGGAAGGAATGAGGAATCACATCACAAAGAAAATCTAATACAATACATTCTGTGGAGAATACGAGGAATGGTAAGCTACATACGGGAATGGGACGATTAAAACCATTGAATAAAGATGGAAGATTGCAAAAGGAATTTCATAACAAGGATGTCGAGAGCACACGGTTAAACTCGAAAGGAGCAAATGTCACTACTATGGAGAATATGACAAACATCAAAGACTTGTGTTGGTATGCTTGGTATCTAGGGATGTGATAGGAAAATAAAGTTGCATATAGTACTATATTATAAAGGACTGCGGCGTATGATTATAAAGCAACACTTAAAGCCTCCCCGCATAAGTTTCTTTTTTGTGAAAAATCAATATTAATTTCAAAGAGAAATATGTACTATTTCTAACTTTTTGGATGACGTATGAAAAGGTTGAATATATGAAGAGTAATGGTCTATATATGATTGGATGACGTATGAAAGGGTGAAAATACGAAGAGTAATGGCGAACGGAAAAATAAAAGTGTCCAGGGGCGGGAATCGAACCCACAACCTTCTGCTTACCGGGCAGGTGCCATGTCCACTAGGCTACCCTGGACGTATTTTTCCGTTCGTAACTAATACTTAAAGTAACTTATAATCTACTTATATATTTGCCTTATTCTGTCTGTTTGTTTGTCTGTTTGTCTGTTTGTCTGAAGCTCACGGATAGAATGCGCGCTCATTGGCTGCCAGGAAACACGTGTCCTCCCTGCCCCCCTCTAGACAACCCTGTTATTCAAAAACCATACATCCAATCGCCATGAAATTCTGGGATATTATTAGGTATATCCCCGGAAAGGTTTTCGAAAAATAATTTCTTGAATATCTTGAATATCCTTACAGTTATTTGTAGATATAACTCGCAAGCAGCGCCGCCAGACGGTGATGAAAGCAATGGGGAGGTAACGCCATCTATGTTTGATTTTTTAAACTGTTTATATTTCTGAAGAAAAATTGAGATTGAATAAAAAGGGGGGATTGTTAGGTTTATTAATTCAAATAATTTTTCTCTGTGTAAATAATTATGTAAATATATGAATAAATATAAATTGATGATGATAATATTAGCTAGCATATGTTAATTAACAATTTGGCAACGTAGTTAGTGCCTTCTTGATCCTTTCTTGTTTTTTGTATTTCTTCTTAATCCTTAAATTTTACTTTTGTACTTTCTATGCATAAAGATAATATTAAAAAATTTATTATATAACATTTTTCTCTTTTTTTACCCCCAAAAACACCAACAGGGATGGTATAGTTGCATAAATGATACAAGTTTTATAACAGGTTTAAATATTGTCAAATATAATTGGAAATTTTAGTATAATATGTAAATTAATAGATCACACGCTCTCTATTTATAACACTATCATCCCTGTTTGTTAAGAGGGGTGAGAAAACTTTGACACTGTGTATCAAATACAGTTAAACCTGTCTATAGCGCTCCCTCTTGGGACTCACCAAAATAGGGTGTTATAGAGAGGGTCTGCTATAGACAGGTTACTTTTAATGTAAATCGCATCGTACTACGTATTTAAAATCGGGCGCTATGACCACCCAAGTCAACATTTTTAAAATATATTCGCACTCGGGTAAACCCCGGGCGTTGCCCGGGCCATTCGTCTAGTATATTATAAAGGACTGCGGCGTATGATTATAAAGCAACACTTAAAGCCTCCCCGCATAAGTTTCTTTTTTGTGAAAAATCAATATTAATTTCAAAGAGAAATATGTACTATTTCTAATTTTTTGGATGACGTATGAAAAGGTTGAACGCGCGCCAACATCGCCGCAGCCAGGGCGAGGCAGGCCACCACCAACCACAAGAACTACGTCTTCGTGGAGCTGTGCCCAGACATCCCGGACTACTACTACCTCCGGGCAATGAGCAAGCGATTCGGGGGGCCAAGAGACATCACGCAGTTCAGCAGAATGAACGGCCAATACATCGTGGGCCTCGCGAACAAGGACTTTGCGAACCGTCTGGTCGCGGACGGCCTGGAAATTGAGGGAACATCCCTCAGGGTCTTCCCCTTCCGCAAGAGGGCGGAGCGTATTGTCGAAGCCAACCTGCCCGGCTTTGTGAAGGATAACACCATCGTGGACGCCCTGAGCCAATACGGGAAGGTCACCTCCATCGCCCCCATCCTGGTCAAAATGGGGGAGTTCACCTTCACCGCCGGCCGCCGGGAGGCCTTCATACTGCTCAAAGAAGGCGTCAGACTGGACAGGCTGCCCACCCGCCTGGAGATCAAGTTCAAGGGAGACACCCTGCCAGCCTTCCTCTCCTTTGGCATCAAGTGCTCTAAATGCGGGAAACAGGGCCACCGTAGAGCCAACTGCCCAGCGCTCGCCAGGCAAGGGAACGGCAGCCCCAGGCAAGCAGCGTCTCCCACCGACGCAAGGCTTCCCCCCCCCCTCCTCCTCCTCCTCCTCAGCAGCCAAGGAAGCCGGCACCTGCGCCCGCAACACCGGCGTCCCCTGTCCAACCGGCGAAGACATCAACAGAGGCTCCGGCGATCCCCTCGGCGCCCCATCCTGCCGAACCGATGGACCTCGCCCAGCCCGCCCCTGTTGCCCTCCCTGCTCCTCTGACTGCCCCGCGGCCCCCCGAGCCTCGCATCCCTCCGCTCAACCACGAGATGTCGGTGGAGAAGCTGTCCTCACCTCCCGCCACGCCTGCCCGGGGAATATCCGCACTCAAACAGCTGCTGAAGCACATCGAGGACACCCCCACCCTTTCCATCGACTAGGACAAGCTGCTTGGCCTAAACTGCAAGGAAGCACAGCAGGTCCTCACCTCTGAAACCACCATGAAGAGGCTAGCGCCCACGCTGACAGAGGCACAGGTCGCCACCCTCGACGAGTTGCACGAAACCTTCAAGGTCTCGTGCCCAGACTACAACTCCACCATCCGCAAGACCCTCCAGAAGACCAGGAGGGTGCTGCGTGACCTACAGCGCCAATGAACCACCGCGTCGCCACCATCAACGCGCGAGGGCTCGCCACTAGGGGGAGGAGCCAAACGCATTTCATCTGGGCAGCGGCCAAGACCTCTGCCTCGGCTACAACGCTGTTGTATTGGCCCATCCCGTAGCCATCTCGGGATCCGGACTCGCCTGCGTCTTCGGGCCAGGCGTAGCCGCGATAAAACAGCGCGTCCTGTGGCCGGGCCATATAGCCTTGGCAACCATAGATGTCCACGGCGAGAAGATGACGGCCATCGCCGTTCATCTGGCGCATGAACCCCGGGAGAGAAACCGGCAACTGGAGCTCCTGGCGGCGACAGCGGCACAGGAGGAGGAGGGGGGCCTGCTGGATCATCGGCGATTTTAACATCAGGGATCGGGGCCCCTTATCATCATCATCGTCGGATGCCCTCGCCGCTCTTCTGGACCTGGCCGCGCTGGTCGACGTGGCCACCCAGTTCGACGCCGCCCACCTGCCCACCAGAGTCGCCAGGCACGACGACCAAGTCGAATCCAGCCGCCTGGACCGGATCCTCGTCCCTGCTGGAGTCCTGAATCGCGTGTCCATCTACGCGACCAGCCACTACCACCTCTCGGACCACCGCCTCGTGCTGCTCCAGGTGGGCCCGCCCACCACCGCCGTCTCCTCCCCCACCCAGCCTCGCTTGGCCGCGATGCTCCGCTCGGGCCTTGCTCTCGAACATCTGGCTGGCTACATCCGGGAGTTGGAGGAAGACACAGCGCACGATGACGACGACGGGACCTTTTGGGATAGGTGGACCACCATCAAGGCGGGGCTGCTGGCGGAGGCCAGATCCCTGCACGACCCGCGCCACGCTGCCAGCGACAGCTACGTCTACAGGGCGAGACGTTACATCGCGGCGCAGCTCGAGGCCTCCTCCATCCGGGCAGACTACCCATCGCTGCCGGACCTGGCACGCGCCATCCGCCTCCGTCGCCCGGTCAGCGTCATCAGGGACGAGGAGGACAACGTCATCGAGGGCCCAGAGCTTCGGCGGAGGGCGTTCGCGACCTTCCAGCCCCGCTTCGCCCGTCCCACCAGCGATCCAGCTGCGGGAGCTGCCTTCATCGCCAGCAGCGCGCCCACCACCACCACCCGCGAGCTGAGTGAGGAGGACCCGCTCCACCGGCCAGACATCAGCTCCAGCGAGATCGCCCACGCCATCGAGCACCTCCCTCGCGGAAAGGCCCCCGGCTGGGACGGCTTGCCGTGCGAGCTCCTCGTCGCCTTCAACGAGGACTTCTTCGCGGAAGCTCTGGCCCGGGTGTTCGCGGCTCCGCGGTGCCCTGCCTCCGTCGACGCGGCGCAGCTCCATCTGCCTCGTGCCCAAGGCCCGCGGAGGACGCGGCCTTGATGGCTACAGGCCCGTCGCGCTGCCCTCGACCGACTACAGGGTCCTGGCCGTCATCCTTCACCGGCGCCTCAAGCCCCACCTGCGGACCCTTGTGCCGGAATGCCAGTCCTACGCCGTCCCCGGGAGGTCCCCGTCATGGAACATCGCCATGGTGACGGACGCCGTCGAGGAGGCCACCGCCCTGGGCTCGCCGCTGGCCGTCATGGGCGTAGACCTGGAGTCCGCCTTTGACTCATTGGACCGCGGCTTCCTGGAGTCCCTGCTGACGTCCCTCCGCCTCCCGCCGGCCTTCAGGGCCTGGATCAATATCCTCTACGCCGGGGCGGACGCCACGATCCGGGCCGGAGGATTCTACACCACCGCCTTCCCTCTCCTCAACGGCCTAAGGCAGGGTTGCGCCGTGAGCGCCGCACTTTTTAGCATCGCCACGGGGCCGCTGCTACGTCGCCTGGAGTTGACCCTCGGCGTGGGCAACGTCATCGCCTACGCCGACGACATCGTCCTCCTTTTACATCGCGACGAGGACTTCGAGCGGGTGGCGACCGTCTTCGAAGACTATAAGCAAGCCTCCGGAGTTGGCGTGAACCTCCGGAAGAGCGCTGGCCTCTGGTGCGGCGCCTGGCGCAACCGCGGCGACTCCCCTCTCGGCGCCTCCTGGTCGACCTCCTCCATCAGGGTCCTCGGGCTCGACATCGCCCCCAGGAGCACCGTCGCCCACCGGGAGCAGCATCTCCTGGCCCTCCTGGAGACTGCCTGCCGCGGATGGACGCCCTTCACCCGCGGCCTCTCCCTCGTCGGGCGAGCAAGAGCGGCGAACACGCTGGCGGGCTCTGTCATCCAGCACCACCTGCATGGATACCTTCCATCACCCCCGACCATCGCCAAGCTGCAGGCCCGACTGGCGAGATTCGTCTGGGGACAGGACCACACGGCGTGGCTTCCCGCCGATGTCATGGCGAGGCCAGTTGCCATCGGAGGCCTCGGCCTCCTCGACCTCGCGACCCAGCTCCAGCTCGCCTGCCTCAAGGGGGTGCAGGTCGCGCTCCGCAGGGGCAGATAGAAAGTTCGGCCCTGCGTAGCAGGGCCAGGGATGATATAGACAAAATTGTCCTTGCATCCCAATTCGTCCGCATCATTGAGCGAAAGCAATGGCAAGGAAACTGAGCTGGAAGGCCAGCGAAGGAGCGGACCAAGAGTCTGGCCCCGGAAGAGACCAAGAGATGCAGCTAAGCTGCCTCAGGTCTGGTGTTATTTATTAGGGATCATGTTACACATATATTTAAGTATATAGAGAGTAAAGATAGGGCAAGGAAAGGGAAGGAGACACAAAAAGGAGGAGATTAGTATATATACACCTGTAAAAGTTCTAAGAGAGAAATATATATAGCATGCACATAGGTAAAGCAGTATAGCAGGATATCCAGGGGAAATCCAGCATGGAGGAAATAGAGAGTGTTGGTTATATACAGGGAAGGTGACATGCAGGAAGGAAATTAGTATATTCACACCTGTAAAAAATTCCGAAGAGAGGGACATATTTATCATGCACATATGTAAAACAGTAAAGCAAGGTATAGCCTACATGGAGGAGAATAAAGAGTGTTGGCTATATACAGCACGGGTGATGGACATACAGCACATATAGACATATAGAGACATAAATAACACAAATACGATATAGTGATTTAGAAAGGAGATGGTCCTCTGTTTCCTATGTACAGATAACAAGTGGAGAGGAGATAAACTAAATTAACTACTAATATAATAAATTGATAGAAACACGTGGGTCTAGGACCAGACAAACTATACCATGGGAGAAAGAGAACTCCTATAAGATATTGTAGTGTGATACCTAACTACGAGCTAGTTCATCACGCCTATAGCCATGTCAGGGATATGCCCACAGAGATTAACAACCTTCTGCGATCTTAATTTAGTATTAATATATTGGCGAGGACCTATCTCAACAGTGGCGCACTCTCCCGGTGGTTTCGCCAAATGGATCCTACAGTCTACTTCACAGAGCTTTTATACGGGGTGATTTATATATTGCAGTGGAAGGTAAAAACTACAATGGCATTAAAGAAAACCTTGTGAATATTCCTAAGAACTGCAGACATACCTATACGTTATAACATCTGAGATATGTCGTCTAGACGGGGGGAGTGTCTGGCAGTAGAGTCTATGGATCATAAACATGAAGGTTCTGGGTGCTTTGGGTTCTAAAGTGATGCATTCCAATATCATACAACGTTGCCGCTATTATAGTGTCGAAGCGTGACTGTATATATTATTAAGTGCGAAGGGTAATCAATGTAGCCGGCTTTTTCTCCTTGTCTCCACAGAAATTTGTAGGGTTGTACTAGACAAGGCGAGTGTATGAATTATTTCAAAGAAGCAACCAGTAGTGGTTATATAGCGTCGTGTGTATGTAGGTTCGCAGCCAAAGCAAGGCGTCCCGGTTCGAAGCCCACCAGGTCCATTTTTTATTTCAATTTTGAATATAACAACATCTGGTGATAAATATAGAAATTGCAACTCGCTGACATCATTTCATCGGGCGAGATAATCGCGCACCTCTTTTGATATAAACCGGCCGTCTCACCGTAGTGGCGTGTCAAGTTTTTGTATTAACAAATTTCTTTTTTATTTTATTTATATATGTGTATATGCATGTATTTGTGTATATACCTGTCCCTACATATTGCAAACATTCAGCCACGCGTACCGTCCTTCAGAGGACCGCGCAAAGCGCCCCACCAGGAATCCAGCCTTATTTCGTTTATTATATTTATTATTTTGTCTGTGGTTTGAAGTGGTGTTTTATTTTTGAGTAGTTGAGAATAAAGATTGGCCGAACAGTTATGTAGGTGATGCTTTGGAAGCAACTACCGTACAGTTATGTTTTTTGATGTTGCTTGGTCGTTACACTACTACTTAGGTTTTTGACTAACGGCACAGTTAATACAGTATTTACAAAAGAAATGAGCCCTCATTAGGGAGGCAGTTTCTTATTACCCAACGTACATCCATATACATATATATTAATATATTCTCACTTAATTTGCATTGAATTGGATTCGTACCCTCCTATTTCTGATAATACCAGGTCGTGTTTTTTTTTGGACTCATATTAAACCAAATTAAGGTATCCTAAGGCATGTTCATTAGCCAGGAGCGCGCGATGCACAACGTGTCACAATATTTAATCAATCACTGACCTCACTTTAACGTGTTGACCAGGTTGTTTCAGGATAGTTAGATGTACCGTTCTTTATGATTTGATTATTAAACCAGATAGTTACGCGCACCAGTTAAACAGTCGTACCAGCTGTTTTGTATGTACCTGTGTGTCGGATCGTGTATATAAGTAGTTTACTATGTGTCAATATTAACTATAGCCTGTTGTGTGCGTTCTAGGTTACTCAATCGTTTGGAACAACACATCCAAGGTCCCTGGTTCAAAGCTCCATTCTGCCTTTTTTTTTCAATATTATTTTTATATTTTTGTTTATTTTTATTTTTATAATAAAGGACCCTTTCCCTTTTTAATTTTCTCTTAAAACTCATATTAATGTAAAAGGTGGTATTCAGAGGAAGCCACCAATGCTGGGGAATTTTGATAGATATCAACCTGCTGGCATCACACACACACACACACTATTTCTTGCCAGATAATCTCGCTACCTCCTTGATGATTATTCTAGAGAATCTAGAATGGTAATGAAGAAGATCTTGTTACTTTTTCTAAGAGCAGCAGAAAGTCCTTTACGTTATAACAGCTGAGATATGCCATCTAGACAGTGTGAGTGTCTGGCAGTAAAGTCCATGGATCATAAACCTGAAGGTTCTGTGTGTTTTGGGTTCTAAAGTGATGTTTTCAAATATCAGTCAGCTTTACCACTAGTATAGTGTCGATATACCTTAGGTAAACGTGACTGCGTATGCTTATGAAGTGCGAAGGGTAATCATAGGAACCGGCTTTGTCCATGCTACCACAGCAGATTTGTAAGGTTTTACTAAGCTAGGCGAGATTATGATCCATTTCAAAGAACCACCAGTAGTGGTTATATAGGTTCGTGCGTCTGCAAGTACGCAGCCAAAGCAAAGCGCCCCAGTTCGAAGCCCACCAGGCCCATTTTTTTTTTAAATTAATTTTTGAATATAAAAATCTGGTGATAAGTATAGAAACTTCAACTCGCTGACATCATTTTATCGGGCGAGATAATCGCGCACCTCCTTTGATGTAAAACCGGTCGTCTTACCGTAGTGGCGAGTCAAGTTTTGTGTTTTTTTTTTTTTTTTGTATATGCATGTATGTGCATTGATATGGATTCCTATCCTCCTATTCCCAATAATGTCAGGGCGTGTTTTTTATTTATTTTTTGTTTTTATTATTATTATTATTATTTTTTTTATTATTATTTTTTTTTTATAGGTCTCATATTAAACCGGATAAAGGTAGTCTAGGGTGTGTTGCATCAGCCAGGGGCTCGGTGCACAACGTATTAGAATATATAGTGCATCACCGACCTCACTTTTATTGCGTTGAACGATTTGTTTCAGGATAATTAAATATTCCGTTTTAATATTTTATTATTATTCCCCAGATCGTTACCCACCAATCAAACAGGCGTACTAGCTATTTTGTATGTACCTGTGAGTCGGATCGTGTTTATTAATAGTTTACTGTATGTCAAATTTAACAATGGCCTGTTGTGTGCGTTCTGGGTTACTCAGTAGTGTAGGCGCCATCCCGACCAGAGAGCCACAGATAAACAGATTATAAACGCACAGAATATAGAATCCGAGCTCCCCAGTAGAAGGAATACCCGGAAGACGACGGTACTCTCTGTTATATTTGTTGTTCACTATTATGATTTTGTTCTAATAAACACTACTAAATTATTTCATTGGATCCTCTCTTTCTTTTTCCCAGTAAGAAACGCCTACGGAAGCCAACAGAAATTCAGAAGTGGGATAGTCCTGAAGAAAATTGAAGATTCACTGGAATAATTTGGAAACGAGAAGGACGTGGCGCGGTGACCGATCAACGTAAGAGGAGTTGCATGGTATGTACGAAATTTAATTACCTATTCCTAAAAGTATTATTACAAGTCACCTCGGTAAAATATTATTGCAAAATCATCTCGATAAGAAAGTATTTTAAAGTAAGCATTTTAAAGTAAAGTGAAGTATTTTAAAGTAAGCATTTTAAAGTAAAGCGAAGTATTTTAAAGTGAAGTATTTTAAAGAAAGTATTTTAAAGTAAAGTGAAGTATTTTAAAGTAAGCATTTTAAAGTAAAGTGAAGTATTTTAAAGTGAAGTATTTTAAAGAAAGTATTTTAAAGAAAGCATTTTAAAGTAAAGTGAAGTATTTTAAAGAAAGTATTTTAAAGTAAAGTGAAGTATTTTAAGGAAAGTATTTTAAAGTAAAGTACAGTATTCTAAAGAAAGTATTTTAAAGTAAAGTAAAGTATTCTAAAGAAAGTATTTTTAAAGTAAATTGAAGAAACAAATAAAAAGTATTATCGCAAAGTATCGCGGTAAAAAGAAAAAAAAAACTTTGCCTTGTTTATTTTTCCTTTTGAAAAACATGACTTACTTAGCGAAAGTAAGGAAATGCGATTTGAGCAAGTTGGCGTATGAACTCGGCGAGGTAGTACTGCCAGAGAGCAGGATCGTCGACTTAAAACGCCTTATCCTGAATAGTCAATCTTACGAAGAAGAATTCGCAAAGCAACTGTTGGAGACTCTGATCGAGGAACGGGAACAAACAGAACGAGCAGAACGGGAGCGAATGGAACAAACAGCACAAACAGAGCAAGCAGAACGTATAGAACGGGAACGAATCGAGGATCGGGAACGAATCGAACGAAAAGAACAAATGGTAATGGAATTCGAGCTTGAGAAGCTGCGCATCCAGACTACACGCGGAAACAACGATACGTCTCGAAGTACCAGCAATGACGCACATTACGAGATACGTAAACTGATGCCCAAGTACGAGTCGAAGGACAATGATTTGAGTTTCTACCTAATTCTTTTCGAAAGACGGGCAAAGCGACTAGGATTGGATGAAGACCAATGGGCGTTCAGCCTCCTAGGATTGCTACCTTACGAAATGACTCAATTAATCGCTCGGGAAACAGAAGAACAAAGCGGCGATTATAGGTTCGTGAAAAGGTTGCTCCTAAAACGGTACAAGTTGAGCCCCGAACAATTCAGACAAAAATTCGAGAAGCACGAGAGATCTCAAAAGGGTTCCTGGAGAGACTTCGCTTTCGAATTGCGAGGATATTTCAACGAATGGATCGAAGGAATGAACGTGGAAAATTTCGACGCCCTAAAGGATTTGTCCGTCACTAACCAGCTAAAGAAAAAAGTTCCAAATGTGCTGCGTAATCATCTCATTGACGATTGGACCAAGTTAAACAACCCAGATGAGTTGGCGGATAAACTGGACGAGTACGAAAATGTTCGCACCGAGATGGGACCTCCGCATTGGAATGCGAAACACCTCATACCACCGTCGTTTCAGCAGAAATCTGCGAGATTCCCCAACCAAAGCGAAGTTAAAGAAACTAAACAAGGAACGAATGTTTCGGGTCAAGACGCTGCAAGGAACGAAATCAGTGAAACGTACCCTAACACCTTGAGGAGAATGGTCAACCGTACAATCAGAAACGACAAGGGAGAACCGAAGTGCTTCAACTGCAATCAGTTTGGACACATTGCCAGAGACTGCCCAGCACCCAGGACTACGTTGACATGCCGAGGATGCGGTCAAACGGGACACAAGGAAAGGAATTGCACAAGACCCAAAGAAGGACTAAAAGTAGCCAACCTGGAAGTCGAAGGACTGGAGACTGTCCCGCCAGATGTATATTTGAAGGATGTCAAGATCGACAACAAGGAAACCGTGAAGGCAATGATAGACACCGGGAGCAGCAGTTGTCTAATGAGAGAATCGGTCGCAAGGAGGATCAGCGTCGACATCGAACCAGACTCGACTAGTCTGTACGGCATCGGTAACCAGACTGCACCAGCTGCCAGGACCGTTGGGAAGACGACAGTCGACCTGGAGATTGATGGCATCGTCGGAAGGGAAATCACTGTATTCATTGTCAACGATGATGCCCAACCCTATGACCTATTAATTGGAAGAACATGGACAGATCTGCCCTACGTATCCTTCGCCAGAATTGGTAAAAACTTGCATATTGGCTATTCATCCGAATTTCCGTTTGCTAATCTGCAAGAAGAAATCAAGTCGCGTCGCATCGAACTGAGAGCAACCGAAACTGTTCAGTTGGAGAGCGACTCCATTAACTTTACAAGTGCAATCACAGACGAGGTAAAGGACGGATATGTATTGTTCACAGGAGTAGATGACGCCTGTGTCGATTCCCTATTGGAAGTGGTCGACGGAAAGACGACCGTACCCATCATCTCAGCTGGCAAGGGCAAGTTGAGAGTAAGGAAGAACCAATGTGTAGGGCGAGTTGAACTACTGAACCTTGATGATATTGTTGTTAACCTGGACGTCGCAGAGGATTCGTTTCAGACTAAAAATGAAGAGAAGAGGGAAGGACAAGACCAAATGAAACGTAAGCGCCCCATACTGCCTGAGGACATCAACGTCAATCATTCTCTGACTTCGAAAGAGAGACAAGAAATCCTAGATGTAGTAAACGAGTATAGAGACTGTTTCGCTCTTGGCATGGAGGAATTAGGGTGCACCGATGTCACCAAGATGGACATTAAGGAGGTTGATGGAAGCAAGCCAGTCTGTCTGAGACCGTATAAGACGACTGCAAGTGAACGCGAAGCAATCAGGGAGATTGTCAGAGAGTGGAAGGACAATGGAATAGTCACGGAAACTAGATCACCCTACGCTAGTCCCGTCCTACTTGTGAGGAAGAAAACTGGAGATCATCGTCTGGTGGTAGATTATAGGAGACTCAACATTCAAACAGTTAAGGACAAGTTCCCATTACCAAGGATAGACGACCTTCTGGAAGGCCTAAGGAATGCGAAATTCTTCACCACTCTGGATCTGGCGCATGGATATCTGCAGATACCACTGACCGATAAGGCAAAATTAAAGACAGCATTCATCACCCCAGATGATACAGGTCAATTCGAAAGGATGATTTTTGGACTCGCCAACGCACCAGCAGAATTCCAAAGACTGATGCACACTGTCCTAGGTCCGCTGCTGAACAAGAAGGCATTCTGCTATCTCGACGACGTGATTATCCCGGCAAAGGATTGGCGGGAGATGATCGAAAGGTTGAGGGAAGTCCTCGAAAGAATAAGATCAGCGAAATTGACACTGAAACCCTCCAAATGTGAGTTCGGAAGGAGGGAAGTTGAGTTCTTAGGGTATGTCATCAGTACAGGCGGACTTAAGCCAGGCCCAAGAAAGATCAAGGCGATAGAAGAATTTCCAGAACTCAAGAATGTCCACGACATACGACGCTTTCTGGGACTGACGAACTTCTTCAGACGATTTGTAAAGGACTTCGCGAGGAAAGCAGAACCGCTAAGCAGACTTACGAAGAAAGGTTCACAATTTGAATGGAAGGAAGAACAGCGAAGGTCATTTGGAGGACTACGAAAGGATCTGGTCGAATATCCGGTACTAGCTCATTACAACCCTGAACTCAAGACAGAAGTACATTGCGATGCGAGTGCTGAGGGATTAGCAGGAATGGTGCTACAGATGGACGAAGACTGCAAATGGCGCTTGGTCTACTGTGTGAGCAAGAAGACAACAGAGGCCGAGAAGATGTACCACTCAAGCAAATTGGAGCTGATGGCGATAGTGTGGACCTTGGATCGACTACGTCAGTTCCTCGTAGGAATCAAGTTTACAGTGGTTACAGATTGCCAAGCACTGGTCTACATGAACGCGAAGAAGACTACAAATCCTCAGATAGCGCGATGGTACAATCTGATTCAGGAATACGATTTCGAAATTCGACATAAACCAGGGGAGAAGATGGCCCACGTAGACGGAATGAGTAGAGCTCCAGTCGACGACCCTAGAGACACGATGGAGGAAATCGTGGAGAAAAACCTTGAAGTGTGCCTCACAATCACACCGGAAGAACAAATCTTGATGATTCAGCATTCCGACCCTGAATTGAGAAACCTGATCCAGATCTTTCGAAAGGACCCGTGTGATAGGACAGTAGGAGAACAAAATAGAATTAACGACTACAGCTACAGAAGAAAGTCCGGACGAGGAGCCAGAAGTAGAAGATACCCCCCGACGCAACCCACGACGTTCCTGCAACGCAAGGTTCAATCGAGGACGATTGAAATCCAGGAATGGCCGAATGTAGGCGCCATCCCGACCAGAGAGCCACAGATAAACAGATTATAAACGCACAGAATATAGAATCCGAGCTCCCCAGTAGAAGGAATACCCGGAAGACGACGGTACTCTCTGTTATATTTGTTGTTCACTATTATGATTTTGTTCTAATAAACACTACTAAATTATTTCATTGGATCCTCTCTTTCTTTTTCCCAGTAAGAAACGCCTACGGAAGCCAACAGTAGTATGGATCATCCCAACCGGGCCAAGGCCCTCAGTTCAAAGCTCCATTCTGCCTCCTTTTTTTATATATTATTTATATATATATATATTTTTTTCATATAAATAAAAGATTCTTTCTCCTTTTCTTTTTAAGCTTATATTAATGTAATCTATGGCTTTCAGGAAGCCCCCAATGTTGGGGATTCCCTGAGAGACATCAATTTGGTGACATTACCATTTTCTTTCCCTTTTTATGGTGTATGAATATAATTGTATTATTGATATTGTCTCGGTGATTTTGTTTTGTATAAACGATAGGGTGTGAGAGTGAGGTATGTGCTGTAGAGCATAGTGGCTGGAATGTATTATTCCCTTATAAGCTTCCTTGTGACCCAAAAAATGGTGCTAATTATGTGTCATGTATAAGGTTTCATAGCTGCCATGTTGTGTAGGGGATGTTTGAGTTACGATTATTTCTTTTATCTCTGTTGGGATTTTGATCCGATGGTAGGTAGTATTAAGAGTAAACCGAGCGTTGGTTTTTTTTTTTTTTTTGACAGAGCCAGCCTTATATTGTAGTTTATACCCTACTCAATATAGTAGGTATCCAAAGTGACCTATTTTGTTGCCTAAACTGTAATTCCGTGGCATACATTAAGCCACTGAGTTGTGGAAAGTTTTGAGAGATATCTTACTGCTGACTTCACCATATCTTGCCAGATAATCTCGCTGCCTCATTGAAGTAGAATCGCCGGTTCATTAGGATGGCGTTTTGGATTTAGTAGTTTATTACATTACTTATGCCTAGACCTGGATGTTTGCGTAGGCCCACATTATACATGAATACGTATTCACATATGCACACATTTCCATTTCCCAACCGAATTTTGCACATTAAATCAAGGATTTCATCTGTGGCCAAATATTACATGGTTTTGAGTCGCCCAGGTGTTCCTATATTGATTTGGTGTGTTAGGTTTTTGATATATTCTAGAAGACCTGTTGGTGCTGCAGCGGGTGTCATAAATACACTTATTCAAGTACACCTTAGGATCAAGTAGTGAGTCCGACCTGTGTTGTATTAAGCTGATGATATGAAGATATGGTGGTTTGGTATAACGGATGGTATTGTTGTCTAAGTTTCGTGTGTAGAAGCGTATTGTATTTGCAATATTATAGGAGGGTGGATATACAAAGTTTCTTTATAGACGAGTCCCAATAGTTCAATTTAATATGGCGAATATGGCGAATATATGTTGAGCCAAACCTCCCCTGGGCGTTCCAGATCAAGTCTCGTCCGCGACATCTTTTTATTTTATTATTATTATTTATTTTTTTATTATTATTATTATTTTTATATTTTAATATCGATTTTTATATAATAGTTTTTTATCCGTTAAGTATGTTAAATACCGTATCAGAATTCACTCTCACTCTTTTCTCTTGTTAGTATGCTTAACTTGGCCGTGCCAACACTGTGGCTTATTGTATATAGAACTGCTCCCAGAACTACAGTAGCTCAAGAATTATATTTCCTAACACTTCAGCGTAGGTTTTTAGTCTATAGGCACAGTTAGTCCAGTATTTCAAAAGAAAATGTACTCAAACAGGGGAATCATTTGTTCAATTCCTAGCATATACACCCATATACATATATATGTACATATTTTCACCTAATGGGCGGTCGTGTGAGTTTGAGTTATGTGACCTGTATAAAAGTTTCGTAGCTGCCATGTTCTGAAGAAGATGTATGAGTTACGAGTGTTTATTTTATTTGTTGGAAATTTTTATCCCATGGTAGGTAGTAATAAGAATAAGTGGAGCGACGGGGTTTTTCTTTTTTTTTTTTTTGGGCAGAGCCAGTCATATATTGTAGTTTTATACCCTACTCAATAAAGTAGGTATCCTATATGACCTATTGTGTGTTGCCTAAGCTGTATTCCGAAGCATTCAGTAAGCCACTAAGCTGTGGAAAGTTTTGAGAGATATCTTACTGCTGACATCACCATATCTTGCCAGATAATCTCGCTGCCTCATTGAAGTAGAATCGGCAATTCATTACGATGGCGTTTTGGATTTATTAGTTTATTACATTACTTATGCCTAGACCTGGGTATTTGCGTAGTCCCACATTATACATGAATACGTATTCACATATGCACATATTTCCATTTCCCAACCGAATTTTGCACCTTAAATCAAGGTTTTCATCTGTAGCCAAATATTACATGGTTTTGAGCCGCCCAGGTGTTCCTATATTGATTTGGTGTGTTAGGTTTTTGATATATTCTAGAAGACTTGTTGGTGCTGCAGCGGGTGTCATAAATACACTTATTGAAATACACCTTAGGATCAAGTAGTGAGTCCGACCTGTGTTGTATTTAGCCGATGATATGAAGATATCGTGTTTTGGTATAATGGATGGTATTTTTGTCTAAATTTCGTGTGCCGAAGCAAATTGTATTTGCAATATTATGAGTGGCTGGATCCACCAAGTTTCCCCATAGACGAGTCCCAATAGTTCAAATCAACATGGCGAAAATGGTCAGCCAAACCGCCCCTAGGTGTTCCAGTTCAAGTCCCGTCCGCGCCATTTTTTTTTTTTTTATTATTATTATTTTATATTTTAATATCAATTTATATATAGTATTTTTATCCGTCAAGTATGTGAAATACCGTATCAAAACTTGTTAGTATGCTTAATTTTGCCGTGCCAACACTGTGGCTTATTGCATACAGAACAGCTCACCGAACTACAGTAACTCAAGAATTATATCTCCCACACATCTGCGTAGGTTTTAGTCTATAGGTACAGTTTAGTCCAGTATTTCAAAAGAAAATGTACTCAAACAGGGGAATCATTTGTTCCATTCCTAGCATATACACCCATATACATATATACGCATATATTTGTACCTGATGGGCGGTTTGTGTGGGTTCGAGTTATGTGACTTGTATAAAAGTTTCGTAGCTGCCATGTTCTGTGGGAGGTGTTTGAGTTATGAGTATTTATTTTATTTGTTGGAAATTTGGGCCAATGGTAGGTAGTATTGAAAATAAACGGAACATCTGTATTTTCTTTTTTGGACAGAGCCAGCCATATATGGCAGTTTATATCCTACTCAGTATAGTAGGTATTCAAAAGTGACTTATTGTGTTTAATTAAATTGTTATTCCGAGGCAGACAGTAAGCCACTAAGCTGTGGAAAGTTTTGAGAGTCGTCATACTGCTGACATCACCATATCTTTCCAGATAATCTCGCTGCTTCCCTGATGTAGGATCGCCAATTCATTATGATGGCGTTTTGGATTTAGAGGTTTCTTACAATACTTATGCCTAATCCTGGAAATTTGCCTAGGCTCACTTTATACATGGAAACGTATTCACATATGCCCATGTTTCAATATCCCAACCGAGTTTAGTACATTAAAACAATAATTTCCTCTGTAGCCAGATGTGACTTGGTTTTGAGACGCCCTGGTGTTCCTATATTAATTAGGTGTATTTAGGTTTTAGATGCGTTCTAGAAGATCTGTTAGTGTTGTGGCGGATGTCATGACTACACTTATTCCAATACGCCTTAAGATCAAGTTGTGAGTCCGACCTATGTTGTATTAATCTGATGATATGAAGATATGGTGTTTTGGTATAGCGGATGGTATTGTTGTCTATATACCGTGTGTAGAAGAGTATTGTATTTGCAGTACTAAAAGAAGGTAGATCTATAAAGGTTATTTATAGACGAGTCCCTATATGTCGAGTTAGCATGGTGTGAACGGACGCCCAAACCGCCCCCGGGCACCCCAGCTCAAGCCCCATCCGCGCCATCTTTTTTTAAATTATTATTATTATTATTATTATTATTTTTAATATTTTAATATCAAAGAAACAATTCCAGACTGGATGTTTACTGCAAAAACCTTCTTGTTTCCTAAAGGAGGAGAGAACACCCCCAGCAACTACCGCCCCATAAGTTGCATGAGCAACCTGTACAAATTAATCACGCGGATATTATCTAGAAATCTGAACAAATACATAGATAAGGAACGATATCTGTCTATCAATCAGATAGGAACGACGCAGCGAACTCAAGGCGCCAAGGAACAGGTCTTATTAAACAAAGCTATATGCAAAGAACACGCAAATAAACTGAAAACCATGTGGATCGACATAGCGAAAGCTTTTGACAGCATCGACCACAAATACTTGCTTAAGATATTGGAAACATCAAGAGTTCCAAAAGAAATTCAACAATTCGCAAAAATTGCCCTAGACAAATGGCAAGCACAGTTGTACTATGGCAAGCAGTGCCTCAAAACAGTGAAAATAGAAAGAGGAATATTGCAGGGAGATGGGCTATCACCTCTATTCTTCGTCATGTGCCTCGAGCAGATAACAAGGGAGCTCAACAAAGCGGAAACCAAGCTGAACGCTAAAAACCTCTTCGCTGCTTTCAACGAATTTTCGCTCTCGCTCATAAACTACTACGTTGGAATCGTGGAGTTTAGTGAGCGAGAACTAGAAATGTTGGACCAAAAGGTGAGAACAACGCTGAGCAAATTCAAAATCCATCTTAAGCCAGCAAGTGGAGATGAGAGTGGGAGAGGAAAAAAATAAAATAAATCACCTATTGTTTATAGACGACATAAAACTATTTTCCTATAGCGACAAGGATCTTGAGCTCTTAGCGAACAAGACAACTCAGCTTTTGAATAATATAGGCTTCAAAATCAACCCGACAAAAACAGCGAAAACTCCACAGAAATTCAGGAATTTGGGACACTGGCAGAAAAAGAAACATATAAATATTTAGGTGTTCTAGAGGATAACACCAGCGCAGTCGTCCCAGAAAATAAAGAGAGAATAAAAAGAGAAATAGTATCCAGAATGGAATCTTTAGCGGAAACCAAGCTGAACGCTAAAAACCTCTTCGCTGCTTTCAACGAATTTTCGCTCTCGCTCATAAACTACTACGTTGGAATCGTGGAGTTTAGTGAGCGAGAACTAGAAATGTTGGACCAAAAGGTGAGAACAACGCTGAGCAAATTCAAAATCCATCTTAAGCCAGCAAATAAAGAAAGATTATATCTTCAACGCAAAGAAATGGGAAGAGGATTGGTGAACTTGGTCCAAAAAAACGAAAGAATTCTGCTAAGCCTCTACAAGTATATATTTGGGGGGGAGACAACAAAAAGAAAGGAAGCCATTAAAGCGTGTGAACAGGGCGAAAACACAATGCTCACACACGTCCAACTAATTATAGAAAACAAGTACAAAATAGAAGCCCAAAACATCACAATGAAAACTCTGAAAGAAAAACAGATTGAAAATCTAAGAGAAATCATTGGCCAGAAAATAATCCACAGAACATTCTTTAAAAATGAAGACCAACCGCTATTGGACATGATAGAATCCTCACAGTGGCTCAAAACGGGAAACAACACACCACAAAATGAAGGATTCTACATGTTCATACAAGATAGAAACGTGTTCCCGAAGGATAAGAACCTGAAATGCCCTCACTGTGAAAAGGTACAGAGGACGGTGGACCACCTTGCTACAAACTGTGGAAGATTGCTTCCTTACGACTACACTGAGAGGCATAATGAAGTGGTGAGATGCGTCCACTTCAACTTGGCTAGAAAATATAATTTCACAGAGAACAAGAAGATAAAGCTCTAAAAAATAACGACTAAGATTGAAAATTCATACGCCAAGATAATAACGGACCTGCCAATGATAAGCGTCATCAATATCAGAGCTAACAAACCTGATATAATAGTATGTGACAAAATAAAAAAAGACATAACAATCATAGAGATAGGCGTTACCTCCCAAGACAATATCCAAACTACGGAGCTGACAAAGAAAAGAAAATACCAGCTACTGGCGAGAGAAATGGCCCAAACGGAAAAAATGCCCGTAAAAGTAGTGCCGATAGTCTTAACATGGGATGGAATAGTAACCAAATATAACAATCAATACAGGAAGGAAATAGAAAAGAAGAATGAACCTTACGATAATTTACAGAGAAATAAAGAAATGGAAGCCATGGATAGATTGTTGGAACGATGTAGGGAGCTGGCATGTGATGACGAGGAAGATGGAACACCGGACATGGAGCACAGGGATACGACGACCATAGAAGAGATCCAGGAGAACGACATAGAGCAGATGACAGGAGACCTGACAGACAAGAATGGATCAAGGCCAGGGGACCATCTTATCGAGGAGCCACTAGTAGAGGCCATAGAAAGACTGCTGGAGAGCTGCAGGACATCAGGGAACCATAACGGCAAGGGCCACAGCACTGACCAGGAGTCATGATAGCAAATGTAAATATCTTTGTTTACTTTTACTGTTGTCATTTATTGAAGTTGTAAATAAAAATATGTAAATAGACTGACCATTCGCTACACTTTTTAGAGAAAAACTTGTAATCTTTTTGAAAAATAAATTTTAATATCAATTATTATATAAAAGTTTTATCCATCAAGTATGTTAACTATCGTATCAAAACTCTTGTTAATATGCCAAACTTGGTCGTACCAACACTGTGGCTTATTGGATATAGAGCAGCTCCCAGAACTACAGTATCTCAAGGATTATAGATCCCGACACTACTGCGTTGATTTCTGGTTTATAGGCCTAGATAGTCCAGTATTTCAAAAGATAATGTACTCAAACAGGGGAATCATTTGTTCAATTCCTAACATATACACCCATATACGTATATATGCATGTATTTGCACCTAATGGGCGGTTGTATGGATTCGAATTCACCTATTTCTATAATAGCAGAATCGTGTTCTTATTTTGGTTATGATAACCCAAGACAAGGTAGTCAAATTGTGCTTATTAGTCAGAAGTGCGGAGCACATCATATTTCAATAAATAGTAACCGTCTGACCTTACTTTCTTCGTGCTGATTGATTTGTTTCAGGACAGAAGAATATGTTCCATTTTGTTATTATTTTCAATAGTTGCATGCCAGTAAATCAGGTGTACTAGCTGTTTTGTATGTTCCTGTGTATTGGATAGTGGTGTTAGTAATATTGTATGTTATATTGGTAATATAGTGTAAGGGTAACGTAGAGAGGTGTGGGATTTATTGACGCCTGTTGTTGTGTGTTTAGGTTAATCACATCACTAGCATAGAAGTTTACATCCGGGCCAAACGCCCTAGCTCAGGGCTCCAATCGGCCACTTTTCTCTTGTTTCATAATAATGATTTTTTTCCCCCATAATAAAGATATGTTTTTCTTTCTTCTTTTTTTTTTTGGAGTATAATAGTAGATGTATTATTAATATTATTTTGGCCATTTTGTGTTGTATGAACGATAATGTGTGAGAGAGAAGAATGTGCAATAGACCGTAGAGTCTGGTGTGTGTTATAGTTGGCCTTTACAGTGAGAGATATCAACCTACTGTCATCACAATATCAGGCCAGACAATCTCGCTACCTCCTTGATGTAGGTCCGTTGATTCGTTATGATGGCGTTTTGGGACTTGTATTTACTTATAGCACACTTTTGTTTATGCCTATGGTTGCTTTTTACATGTATACGTATACACATACACACATATAATTATTTCCTATATATATATGTTGTCCAATAAGATAGGGTGTTGATCAGGAACTTGAATTTCCGCAGTTTCGGGTTGCCCTTGTGTTTCTATGTAGATGTGGTGTTCTGGGACTCTTATGCGTCCTAGAAGGCCTATTACTGTTGTAACGGATGTCATAGAACCGCTATTTATATACACCTCGGTTACTAACACTGAGCCCGGCCTGAGTTGTATCAGTCACTGTTATGTAGATTTGGTGTTATGGTATGACGGGGGGTGTGGGTTGCCTATAATTGGTTGCCCATAGCGTATTTTAATTGCTATTCTGAGGGAAGGTTATCCTATAGGATATTTTAGAAACAAGTCCTACCAATACTAATTAGTATAGCTAGGGTGATCCGCCAGTCCGCCCTTTTAGCACTCCAGTTCACGTCCCGTCCGTTTATGTACTCATGATTGGAAAATGCATGGTTTCAAGGTGGTCAGTATCAATGACATCTACGGCGATCCCCACGCAGTTCTTGGAGATTGAATTCCAGAGGGGCAGTCAACCCCACTGGTATCAAAGCGAGGTGAATTAATTTTCTTAATTAAAAATGCTATCTTTTACGAAGTAGCCTCAGGCCCCACCACGCTTGCATGCCCGGTCCAAAGTATTTATCCTATTGTTTTTTAACTGTGTGTGTAGGCTAGTGTGAGAGGTATAGAGAGGTGCGTTATGTCACTGGATATAGGCCCCCCTGAGAGTCAAATCCAATCGATGTGTTACGAGGCTGACGCCGTGTTGTATGTGTGAGTATTAAATATTTCAGATTTTTTTTGTTGCCATAATTAATTATTTTGTATATGTTTTCGAGTTCATTCTAACTTTCTACCCTTATGTTGTGATTTGTGTAAGACTGATGCTATCCCTCCCAGCACTGATGGCGCCGTTCCACTACTCCAGAGCACCGAAGAGGTGGGTAGCTTTTGTAGTGTAGGAATTGCCATATGCCTTGACTATATTTGGTTTCTACTTTGAGGCAACCTTCCCTGTAGCCTGAGAGTTAGCCTCGCGTTATCAGTAGTGTTAGATGAGTGTTGCGTCTAATAGCTAATTTTGACAAGTGTGTGAACGACTCTTGAGGTTTCTGCTTGGGGGGTGATAGTTTTATGTGCACCAGGACCAGTTTTGGAACCAGTTCACCGTGCGGAGCAGGGATATTGGGTCATATAACTTTGCAAGTATGGTACGTAATATATTTTGAAAGTTTCTGAGAACTGGTGACATGCTTTCTGTGGCTTGTAGTGGACCTATGACAACCCGTCAGAGCCCTGTCCGGAGCGACAGACCTTCCAGGTATTCATGGGGGACATCCCCTACGAATGGAGGGTCGTGAATCATCAGATCATTACCGAGACTTCTGGCCAGCAAGACCAAGCCAGTTCCTTGCATATTGGGATGGAGAGGCTCCCGAGGGCCGTCAATGAATTGGAAGACGTAAGTAGACGCTTTAGGTTACTGGGCTATTACGAATATTCAATGTGGAGTCGTCATAGGACCTCTACATGCCAGGTTTAGCCTAAGCAAGTTAAAGTTAGTGTTTCAATGTAGTTATATCAGGTATTTGTACAGGTTTGTGTTTGCGGTATGGAAGCCATCACCATGGTAATGGAGCTTGGATACTCCAGGGACCCGTGGCGACTAAGCTCATTTGTGAGGCAAGTCAACGAGTACAATGCTGTCAGGTTGGTAATTGTTTTGGACAGAGAATAAACATACAGAATGTAGGGGTGTCTGGATGTCTCCTTTTACCATTTAGTATGTCTTAAGTGGCCGAGTTACATATATTTGTGAAGTAACTGAAAAATATATCCATTAGTTTGTATTGAGACCTACAAGAGTAATATAAGTTATTTGTTTATTGAGAGAGTAAATTATCTTAGAATAGGGCACAGATGTTTCAGGCTGAGTTATAATATTAAGGTCTCTATGTCGGAGGCTTCAACAATACAATCATTGGGGAGGTCCTTCCACTTCCCTATACGAGAATTTAGTAGTGTTTCATTTTCAGGGATTAACCCTCTTACTTTTGAGTGCGAAATGTTGTCTCGTCTTTTGTAAAACATTAGTAGGCCCACCACGGACAGTCAAGATGGTCAGCAAAATAAAGGCTATTGTAATATGCAGGGACGATCCCTTGCTGTAGGTCGTTATATTATCCGTGTAAGTCCAGGAGATGTCTTTTCCTTTCAATAAGGGTTCAAGTTCCGTGATGGCGTTCCAATCCATATTTTTTATAATTCTAGAGGGGCGCCTAAACGTATGTATTTTTGTGTTAAGGTGTCCTCTGTATATTCTTTTGTTGATTGTTAGCTTCTGGAATTTGGTCTTGTCTATCCTCGTTATCCATTGTCCACACCATTTATACCGATGGTTCAAAGTCGGAAGATGGGGTAGGGGCCGGATGGTGCCTATATCATAGAAATAGCGTGATTCTGGAGAGGTCATACGTTATTCCTGAAGAACACTCTGTCTTCCAGGCCGAAGGTCTGGCAATCTTCAAAGCCCTCGAGTGGTTCTCTACACAATCACTTAACCACATCGCAATTGCCAGTGATAGTCTGTCCTCACTAGAAGCCCTGTCTAGCCCATTTAACAAAAGCTGGACTGTTATAAGAAATAAAATTACAATAAAAAACATTATAGAATCTGGGAAAACTATTAGCTTTCACTGGGTAAAGGCGCACGTCGGACTAGAAGGGAATGAAAGAGCGGATTCCTTGGCCAGAAACGCTTACAAATACCCTTCCCCATTTACCCCGCTACCAATACCCAAATCTGCGCATAAGAAGGACTCTTTTAAAAACGCGCTAAGCGAATGGCAACAATCATGGTACGCCTCGCTGAAGGGTAGACCACTCTTTGATTGGATTAAACTAGTAAACCCTAAAAGGATTAGTAGCTCTCATGCGTTTTACTGCATAATGACTGGCCACGGCCCCATCCCCGCATATTTTGCTAGATTCAATATCAAACCCCCAGCACGGTGCTCCTGTGGGGAGGAATCCGCCAACGCAGAACACTTCTTACTCGCTTGCCACTCCCTTGACCACATCCGCCCACAATGGCTTTGCGGGGCCAACATCAACAAGCCACATATCCTAGCTGATCATAAGAAGCAACTAATAGACTTTGCCACCGGAATCCTTCACTTCGTGTCGAACCTTGGACCAATTCACGGTTCCAATTAGGCACTGATTCTACCTTTCCACTAGAGCATCTAATAATCATGAGTAGCGGGACTTATATTTGTGTGTATTTGATGTGTGGTATAATTATGCTTTACATTGGGGTGTATACGGGTGTGTGTCCTGCTGCATATTTACTAGATTTTCCCAAATACCCCCCGAGAGGGCTATGCACACTCCACGAGATGAAGATAATATATTAATATAATGATTATGTCAACCACTTAAAAAATGAAGCACCGCTTTAAACTACAGATAGGATGACAATTATAATAAACACAATAAGGCTAGATTCCCGGTGGGACGATGTGCGCGGTCCTCTGAAGGATGGCACGCGTGGCTGAGTGCGTGCAATGTGTAGAAACGGGTTTATGCGCAAACACATGCATATACACATATACAAAAAAAAAGTACACAAAATTTGATACACCATTACAGTGAGACGATCGGTCACATCAAAGGTGGAGCGCGATTATATCGCCCGACAAAATGATGTCAGCGAGTTGCAAGTTCTATATTTATCACCAGATATTTTTTGTATTCAAAATTTAAATTAAAAAAAAAAAGGGGGGGGGGGGGCCTGGTGGGCTTTGAACTGGGATGCCTTGCCTTGGCTGTGGGGCTGCATGCACACAATGCTATGTGACCACTACTTGTGGCTTCCTTGAAATAAATCATCAACTCGCATAGCTTTGTAAACCCTTACAAATCTGCCGTGGACTCAAGGATAAAAGCCGGTTCCTATGATTACCCTTCGCACTTCATAATATACGCAGACACGTTTACCTAAGGAATATCGACACTATACTAGCAGTAACGTTGATTGATCCTGGAATACATCACTCTATAACCCAAAACACACAGAACCGTCATGCTTATGATACATGGACTTTACTGCCAGACATTCCCACTGTCTAGATGACATATCTCAGTCGAAATAACATATAGGTATTTTAAACAAAAATACACCCTGGCATTATTAGGAATAGGAGGGTACGAATCCATACCATGGCACACTAGGTGGGAAAGTATGCATATATATGTATATGGGTGTATAAATTGGGTATTAAGCAAATGTCTCCCCAATAAGGGTTCATTTTCATTTGGAAATACTGTCTTAACTGTGCCATTAGTCTAAAACCTACGTAGTAGTGTTGCGACCAAGCAAAACACCAACACAATATAACACATTTAAAAAAAAAAACATAAATGTACAGTAGTTGCTTCCAAAGCATCACCCACATAACTGCTCGGCCAATCTTTATTAACAACCACTTTAAAAAAAAATGAAAAAACACCACTTCAAAATACAGACAAAATAATAATTAAAATAAACACAATAAGGCTGGATTCCCGGTGGGACGCTGTGCGCGGTCCTCTGAAGGATGGTACGCGTGGCTTTGCTAGATTTAATATCAAACCCCTAACACGATGCTCCTGTGGGGAGGAATCCGCCAATGCGGAACACTTCTTACTCGCTTGCCAATCCCTTCACCACATCCGCCCACAATGGCTTTGCGGGGCCAACATCAACAAGCCACATATCCTTGCTGATCATTAGAAGCAACTAATAGACTTTGCCACAGGAATCCTCCACTTCGTATCAAACCTTGGACCTACTCACGGTTCCTGTTAGGCACCGTTTCTGCCTTACCAAGAAAGCATTTAATCAATACATGTAGCAGGATATATATTTGTGCGAATCTTGATGTGTGGTATGGTTGTGCTACACAGTGGGGTTTATGTAGGTATGTGTCCTGCTGCGTTTGTACTGGATTCTCTTACCCAAATCCCCTCCTAAACAAAAGATGAATATTTTTCTCATAACTACTATCTCTACTGAAATGACGCGGCAATGACACCGCATCTGTTGAATCACACCTAATATCGCGAGACGACTATCTTTCCCTTTAAATAGCGCTCACTCAAACATAAAATCACTCTTAAAATGTGCCTCCTGATACCCACTTCCGTTCTACTTATCCTCCTCCAATGGCAGCACTGATACGCCCTAAACCATCACCAGGATGTCTCCGATCTCATTATCGAGGAGAATGCTAACTTCATTTTGGAAGAAACAAGCCCTACAATGCTCACCTCTGAAGATATCTCCTTCAACATCGTGCTCCCCATCCTCCCGCTCTTTAATGCCGGGAATTGCTTGAACAAAACTGATATTGAAGCTCTAAAAACCAGAACTAGACTTCTCTTACTCAAAGAACTGGAAGCGCGCCCAACAACGAGACCCAGAAGAACAAAGAGAGGGGTAAGCGCTGGGATTATTTTTGGTTTTATAGCTAAAGAGGTCTATTCTTGGCTAACTGGTATAAGTAGCGGAAAGGATGAAAGGGAACTGGAGAACCTTTATCACAACCAGAAAGTACTCTCTGACAAACTAAACGCCACTATAGAAAACATTAAAATAGTGCACGAAAACAACTTGGCCATAATGGCTGTCACAAATAGGATCAACAGGAAACTCCGCACATTGGAATGCAGGAGCAGCGAGAAAATTAAATATATAGACTCGTACATCACGACCATAATAGCGGACACGACCTCCTTTATGGAATCAATACATAGAGGGGATCTACACCACAATTTGGTTGACAAAGATCTATATAGAACCCTGACCAAAGCTTCCCCTGAACTTGATGATACCATCTATAATAGAGACTTTAGAAGCATCAGTAGATTTTCTAAGGTTGTTGGAGGATTTCTGGACCCGGCAACTCTCAACTTGGCAACAAGAATTATTTCCTCTCATCATAAATATTAATAATGGGTCAACCTGGCACTCTATCACCTTGGGAAAACTCCTGAACTCAACCCATTCCTTGATTCCACTGATCCCGGATATAATATTCACCGACATAAACGGCAAGGCTTTAGGAGAAATAAGACCTGGATACTGCTATCAAAAGGGCCTCACTCGCATATGCCCAGAAAGCGCGATTCGCAACTCCAATACATTCGAATGCCTGAGCTGCATGATGAATAAATTTGAGAAACAGATATGCCAATGCACTTATAGGCTGGAAACAACAAAGGGCAAAGTGGTAGCCTCCTCATCTGCAATCTTCCTCTGGCTCCGCAGGGGCAGAAATGCCTTCAGCTGGCTGGTCGGCGGCAACAGCGGGGAAGCCTGGATCCACCCTCCACCGGACGGTACCCGTCTCCAGCCCCGCCGTCTCCGGCTGCTGAAGCTGTGGGAGGAGGCCTCCAACATCCTGGGCATCAACCACCGGGCGCTCCCCACGGCTCAGCTGCTGGACCTCCCCATCATCGGCGGCTGCCGGTTCCTCCGCCCTCCCGACCTCCTGGCCCCCGCCCGCTGGCGCGGAGCCCGAGTCCGGGACCGCATCGTGGAGGAACATCTCATCGCCCGCCCAACGCGCTCGGCCCTGGCTGCGCCGCGACCCTGGGCGCCTTCTGTCGGAGGCTGACCTCCGAGAACGCCGTGGGCTTCGGGGCGGAGTCCACGCCTTCTTCCAGTTCCCTAGCTGCGGCCGTGGTGCTGCGAGGGACGGCTACGCCGTTCCTCAACGGCCTCACGACCCGCTCGACCCGACGGGCCCTGGATCGCCCGCGCCTCGCCGCCACGCCCATCTCCAGATTCCTGGCGAGATGGACGCCCACCATCAATCCACCATCCAGGATCGACTGGGCCTCACTGCGGCGCTGCGCCTACTCGGACCACGAGGCCGACGCGGCCCTCAAGTTGGCCCTCCACGCCTTGCCCCATCCGGCCCATCCTGCCTCGGTCGGCCCCTCCTGTCCTGCCTGCGGGTCCATCGACCGCTCCCTCAGCCACCGTTACTGGTGCTGTCCCTCCATCAGGCCTCTCATCAGAGAGGCCTTCAACATCATAGGGCGGCCCCCTGACCTGCAGGCTTGGATCTTCGGCGGGTCCGGCCTTGAGGACGACGCCCTTTCCATCCTGGCGTCGGCAAAGTTGCGAATTTACCGCTACTTTGTCCAGGTTGGGCTCGGAGAAGCGGTGGAGGACCCACTCATCGCCTGGTCCAGGACCCTCCAGCGCCGAGGTCTCCTTCCTTTATCCCCCTTGTAAATTTGTATCATATATGTATATATTTAATTCTTAATGTAATATATTTCTTTTTTCTTTCTATCTCTCGTTGCTAAAATGATGTAAAATTGTCTAGAAGACAATAAATAATTTTTAATTGTCAAAAAAAAAAATTGTCACACACACACACACACACTGTGGTCGGTCATCTCTAATTATTGGAAATTTGAAAAAGGTAGAGAGACCAGGCATGAGATCAGGCGTGTGTTATATAAGGTCAGGAACCAATCACTTTCAGCATTTTAAAGCGATATCTTTATATCGTTTATATGTTTAGCTCACCTTTATACTCTTACTTTGTAAATTATACACCATCGCAGAGGCCTAGTAAAACTCGTTACTTTTATTTCGTTTATACGTAATGTCAGTTCTTATATGGGAATTTTACTTTGTCACATGTACATCATCGAATTGGTATTAAACGTTTCCGCCTCTGTATATTATACAGTTGTTGTATTTTGTAATGTATATTATTCATTCTCACGTGATAAGATTACGTTGACGTATTGGTAAGTATATGGAACATCTATGTATGCAGCGGCCAAGACAGTTTTCAGCAAATTTTATATAATGCTAATTACTAATTTTTCAAATTAATTAACTAATTTAATTATTTGTCTCTACTAAATTGTATTCCAATCGAATTTATAAAAACAGAAGAAGAGGAAACCCTAAATATCATCACAGAACTATGTTAGAACATATAGGAGAGTGGAAAATGGACAACCGAATGGAAAAAAAAACAATAGGACTTCTAATTTCTATTTATTAAAAAAAAATAGACACTTCGGTCAGTTAAGGTTTTATTTTCTCAACGTTTCAACAAAAATATTTTGTCTTCGCCAGGAGAAATAAAAATAAAGCATTTGGCAAGGCGTCAAAATTATTCAAATTTATTCTGAATAATTTTTAACGCCTTGCCGAATGCTTTATTTTTTTTAATTATATCTCCTGACGAAGACAAAATACTTTTGTTGAAACGTTGAGAAAATAAAACTTTAACTGACCGAAGTGTCTATTTTTTAAAAGAAATATGAATGCCAGGCAACCTCTATCTTCAAGATTATAATTTCTAAAACTCTGAATTTGTAACACCACTTTCACAATATTGACAGGACATGCTTTGTACAAGCAGATATTGCGAAAACATCAAAAACGACCCCACCTATCTGCATTGTCTAGAAGAAAACCGAACTTCTGATCCTTTTGAGATGGCTAACGAAGCTAAAGTCTTCTGGGTAATAAAATGTTGCGAATTCAAGATGTCCCCTGGGCCAGTGGACTACTTGATGACAGGTGTCTTCGAAAAGTAAGTACCACTCTACACAGATTTCAGGCAGAACTTTGCACTATTTTCTTTCACGCTGAAAATTTGGCCTTTTGGTCCTCCTACCCAAACCAGTTAGACAATTTTGACAATTTTAAATATTATATTAACACTCTTAGTTAATTGTCACAAAAATTAAGGCGAAATTGAGCAAATATAAATATGATTATTTACAATTTGAGTAACTAACAGAGACAAAACTGTCGTATAAGATCGTTAATTGGAATTCTACATTGTCACAGGTACATTATGGCATGGGTAATGAATTTTGTCACCTGTATATAGTATACGTTTTAAGTTCATATTGTAATACCGTTGACCCCTTCTGACTGTATGACAACCTAATCGATGGGTCAAGATCCCAGGGTGATGTTGGGGGAAGATGGATGGGTTCAAGATGCGGGGAAACGGCCCATGTAAGAGGTGGGGATAGTGCGCACAGATGGTGTGTGGGTGTGTGACATCGGCGGAGCAAGAAGCAGCGGGATGTTGATTCAGGGAATGTGGCCATGAGAATTAACCTGGAAAACGGTGCCAAGGAAGCTGACCCGACCAGGACTCAGTCGGCCGTTAACGAGTGGGGAGGATCCTTCTAGTATAACAAGTAAAAACATTGACACGAATATTTATTTTCACAAATGAATCAAACGTCTACTATCCTTACTTCGATGAAAAAAAATTGGGAGGGCTTGGCTCATCAGTGGTTAACCCTCCCAGCGTTTTCACCCAGCGGTTTTTCGGAAGAGCATTGCTCGATGCAAATATTTATATGCAATTCTACTGTCCTAAAAGCTTATTTCCATAGTTTGCTTAAATACCATTTCTGAGATTCCATCCTTCAGTGTAGCATATAAAAGCAGAATGATCCAATACAGTATTAGAGCTCTAAAGAAGCGGCGAAATTAAATTGGCGAAACCGCTGGGAGGGTTCACCACTGATGAGCCAAGCCCTCCCAATATTTTTTCATCGTAGTAAGGACAGTAGAAGTTTGATATATGTGTGAAAGAAACATTCATGTCTAAATGTTTTAATTTGCTATATATAGATGGCGCGTTATTGCTTTATACAAAACGTAAAGCTGGAGATAAAGAATAAGCTACAACATCAGTTTTCGACTAATCTAAAGTTATGAAATTGAAACCATGGTGTACAGGTTAACTTTTGTAGGAATTTTCCAAAACTGGTGTTGCGGATCATTCCTTCTCACCTCATTTACGTTTTGTATTGGGCTGTTGAACAAAAGGCATTGTTCTAATGCATTCGGTTCCAAAACTACTTTATTAGGTACCGCTCAAAAAGAACAACCTAGTTTATGATATTTGCAACAATGAATATTGTGTGGAGGTTATTCACATATCAAACAAAATGTTAACGCGGAATTTAATCCCGGTTCTTGGCTGTCGGGAATCGAGGGTGTGACCCACTCGTCCACTGACTCTTTTTATATGTTATAATGCATATTTGGAGGGAGAAATGCCCTTATGGTAAATAAATACATAAGCTGTATTTGAAATGAAGTCACTTTTTTGGGAGATTAATACTACTATGAGACAATAAAATTAGTTTCTAAATATACAGTATTTCGTAATTTAAAATACACTATGTATATATACACTAATTATTGACTAATTTTCTTATAAGAATTTACAGCATGAAACCATATAATATGCTAAATAAGTTGATGCCATAAACTGTGACTGTTCGGATTAATCTTTTTGAGTCATAGTGTGCGTGCTCTGTGAGAAATTTTTAATTAACACAAAATAATAAATCCTTCACAAATGGAGAAACTACTATCTTAACAATGAGACCAAACTAAGGCCAACAAAATTCGTGTAGGAAATTTGGCATTCCACTAACTACATTCCTTTTAACGAAATTAGAATTGATCGGTTGGCCTTGCTTCAAATTTATTCCATTGATGCTCTGGCGGGGATCAAGAGTCTAAAATAATGAACGAAGCCATCAAAATGATCGCTTCAAATGATGATTGATAATGTAGAAGCTGCTTCCACCAATGCTCCTTCTTCTTCAATGCCTTCCTCTACTGAGGGTGGGCCACGTGGTCTCTCCATACTTTCTCCGCCTTCTCATCATCTCCTCGTAGGTGTGTCGTCCAGTCCATTGTTTTAGATCGTCTGTGTATCCCTGTCGCCTCCTCCCCCCCCCCTCGATCTCTTCGCCTGGAGCTTTCCCACCAACACCGTCAGCAATGTCTATCCTGCTGATCCGCGCATCACATGTCCAGCAAACGTCCGTTTGCCTTAAATCTACCCATCTATTTTGATAAAACTCTGGATATTTCGAAGAATGCTGTATTGCCCCCTTTCAAGATTTAATATGCTGGCTGGATTTTCAAAAATGTCTTACCATTTTTCACCGGAGTGTTAACCCCCTCAATCCCCCGTTTTTTTTTAAATGTATAGTCACAAGAAATAGATAAATTCTTGTCCATAGAAAAGTTCAAATACAGCTTCAAGGTCAGCCCAAGATGAACGACCAACGATGCTAACTATCGACCCTCCGCCCTTGGCCATCTCTCTTCGCAACTTATTTTCAACCACCTTTCTCAGATTTATTGTGCTATTCTGACATCCTAACACACGTTAATAAGTTCTTTGTTGTTTAATACGTACCTAAAATATGTGTTAATATCACAGTGTGAGCAGGCAGCTTAAGTAGGCTGAGTTTGTAACAGCATAAAAATCTTTGATAAGTCATGAAATAGAGCCAGTAACATCATTATAGAACAGCTAAATGCTTACAAGTACACTAGCTATAGCTTCAAGTATATATAACGGAAGAACAAATGTTTACTACATTATATATGTAATATTATAAAGAATATTGTCTAATAAATAATTATGTACCATGTTGGATAATGTATTCTGTATGGATTCAAATAAAGATGGCAGTCAAAGGACGTGGGAGATGGAAGAAGTAGAAGAGAAAAGAACGACAGATCCAAGTCGTGTATCTAGGTCACTTAGAACAAAGAGGCCCTCATATTCCAGAGTTGAATGTCCTGAGAGATTGGGATGTTAGGCCAAGCGTCTTCCCGACCAAATTTACCATCATGGCCGACAGAGACAGGGGCCAATCAAAGGTCAAGCAGGGTCCCACATGACCCAAGCCAGGGGGCGGGGCAACCACAGAGTTCGGTCGGTAACGAGTGTGTCAAGACGTGTGTGTGCATCTTCTAAAAGTAGTGCCTCGAGGTCCAAGATGTGAGTCATCTCAATCCAATTTAATCGCGAAAATCCTTCCATCTCCTCTCCCGAGCCGCCAATGATTAATATTCCGAAGTGTTTTGTGATTCATTAATCGATATAGTGTGCCAATTTCTTCATCCACCGCCATTGACAACGACTGCCCAAAAATACAAAATCCCATCCACGCCCGAGGATTCTCAGGACAAAGCATTTTTTTTTATATTATAGAGAGTCGATAAGATTCTCAGGATCCTTTTTCCCATATACCACAGTGAGTCGACAGGATGGACGAGAAAGACGAAACGCAAGACGCGGAGGAATACACCGCAGAGGGAGAAAACAACCCCGCCGTAAGTTCTCCCAAAATAGAACCCCCCCCTCCGTCGGCAGAGTTGCCGGCCGTCTTGGCACGCCTTGCGGCGTGTTTATCTGCCCTTCAGACCACCAGCGACCGCGTGACCCATCGGACGGAGATAGAAGTCCAGAGCTTCGACGGGACCTACCCAGCCGCACAGTTCTTTCGGACATATGACCAGAAAACAGACTGGGATGGTCTCACCAACACGGAAAAAGTGCTCCGCCTACCCCGTTACCTGAACAACAAACCGCTAGAACACTTCAGGAGGCTTCGGATGGAGACCCAACATTACATCCAGGTGAGACAGACCTTCCTGGATCTCTATCCGGAGACCAATGAGGCCACGTATGCCCAATACTTCTCCATGAAGCTGGCCGGACAGCCCAACCTGGAAGAATACTATCGGAATAAGACCGCGCTGGGTCTACAACTGGGCCTCCCACAAGAGGTCATCTTGGAGACGCTCACCGAGGGGCTGCCACCCTCCGACCAGCGCCTCGTCCGCATTGTGCCGCCAGAGAACCTAGGTGCATGGTTCCGGCTGGTGCAGCGGATCCGCGGCAGCGGCGCACCATCTCCAAGGCACCCAGACGAGCACGCACCACCCCTACTGGGCCCCTACGCACCGGTGCGACCTAGTCCAAGAACAGTGCCAACCAGGTCGACCCCGCCAACAGACTGCCGTTTTTGTGGTGGACTACACTGGCACTCTGAGTGTCGTCTCAGACAAGCCCCGCAGTTGCCCCGTGCCTCCGGAGACGCACGAGCAGCGCGCTCCGCGCAACTAGCGGAACAACGGCCGCGAGCCCAGCCCCATCACCAAGCGTCACGCGCACAAGCCACTGGGATAACCAAGGGAGCCCCAGACCAGCAGCCAGCAGGTAGGCCTACTGACCAGGCCTTTCGTCAACCTGACAATTAGATTGCCAATCTCCCATGGACTGTCCCTACCATTCCTGATAGACACGGGTGCGTCCGTTAACCTAGTGTCATGTGCCATATATAAAAATTTAAAGAATAATTTCCCTGACCTAAATTTAATAACTAAAAAAATAGTAAATTTACAGACAATAGATGGCCACGTGCCAACAATAGGCCAGATTACCTTCCCCCTGTCCATTCATGCCATAACCCAAAACGAAGTATTCCACGTGGTGGACGCCCCTCTACCATTTGGAATACTTGGTATTAATACCCTCCGTAAATTCAAATTAAAAATCGATTTTGCACATGGCACTATGTACCAACTCGATGCACCTTTGTCGCCCCTGACCTACCACTTTGCTGTGTTGCCCGAAAGGTGCACCTATTGGGAATGCCAGGCGGACCTATGCAAGGCCCACACTATTTTTCCGCCTTCCGCCAACAATACCCAATATGCGCATTTTTCGGACAACACGTCCACAACCCAGGGACTCACCCAACCACCGCACCATGTCCAATCAAAGAACTTTTTTAGAGCCAACTGCTCTTATTATAGGGTCAAGGTACCAGAACAACCACCCAATGCCAACCTCTCACACCCCACCAAGGTCCAAACGGACCACCTTCACCATACACCCAAACATCCCCATTCCACACACCATTCCATGTACCACACACACCACCCAACATCACCAGAACACCTCCCAGGGATCCCCATAGACAATCAACCGCAGCCACCGTATCCACCTCAATTCCCGGCGCTATTGCGCCAATACCAACACGTGTTCTCCCGGAACAAATTCGCGGTCCCATGCCTAAAGGTTCCCCCAGTAAGAATCGCCACCAACTCCGACAAAGTCGTCACCATCCGCCCATATAGGGTACCGATATGCGACCAACGGGAAATACGCAGTCAGATCCGACAGATGTTGGATAATGACATCATTGAGCCGTCCTACTCCCCTTTCTCTAGCCCGGTCACCCTAGTGACAAAGCGAGACAAGACCAAAAGGTTTTGTATCGACTATAGGAAGGTGAACGAGGTCATAAGCTCCGATGTCCATCCACTCCCGAGGATCGAAGATATACTGGACCGTCTCGCGCGGGCCAAGTATTTCTCGACTGCCGACGTCTCCTCCGCATATTGGCAAGTGCCGATACACCCTGATTCTCGACCACTGTTGGCCTTCGCCACGATAGACGGGTTGTATCAGCCCACCCGATTGCCTTTCGGACTTAAGACCAGTCCACAGATCTATGAAAGGGCAATCAATCAGGTCCTGCAGGGGCACGGACTTGATTGTGTGGCGCACTATTTTGACGACTTTGTCATATATTCGGAGACACTGGAGGAACACCAAGAACACCTGCGCAGGTTTTTCGCGTTCTGCGACGCGGAGAACTTGCAACTCAACCTCACCAAATGCGAGTTTTTTAGGCAGACCATCGAATTTCTGGGGTACACAATCACCGCTGGTACCACCACCCCACTTATCCGCAATACCGACGTAATCCACGCTATCCCACCCCCGAACAATCGCAAAACGCTGCAATCCTTCTTAGGCGCCGTGAACGTCTATAATAAGTTCATCCCGGACTATGCCCGTTTGCGGACCCCACTCAACAACCTTCTCAAGAAGGATGTGACGTGGGACTGGGATGACAAATGCCAAAAGGCGTTCACCAGCCTGAAGGAAAGCCTCACACAACACCCCGTATTGCACCTCTACAAGGATGAACTACCATGCCAGGTATATTGCGATGCATCAACACTTGGCATTGCAGGCGTCCTCAAACAAGTCCACTCCGCTGGGAAGGCCTACCCAGTCCAATATTTCAGCCGCGCTCTGCGTGTACACGAGCGGAACTACACCATCTCCGAACTAGAATGCCTCGCCATTGTCGAGAGCGTGGAGAAGTTCCGTGTGTATCTAATGGGCAGAAAATTCACCATATTTTCTGACCATCACGCACTGCAGTGGCTGAAGACGATCAAAAACCCGTCAGGCAGATTATTCCGATGGAGCTTGAGGTTATCGTGTTACGAATACGAAGTCCGCTACATAAAAGGATCATTACAACATGAAGCGGACCTCCTATCCCGTAACCCGTTTTGTGGATTCTTAGACGCCACCATCATTAAGAACCATCAACTCACTCCTTCGGGAGAATCTAAACTGACCATTGATCGAAACGGACTGCAAACCCTAAAGCGTAGAGGTGTAACCAAAATTGTCGTCCCTGACGCCCTCGTTCCCGACCTACTAACAAAGGTGCACAGTCGGTACAACCACCCGGGCATATCCCAGATGACCAGGCTCATCTCTACCCAGTACTACTGGAAGGGGATGTCAGAAGACATCTCCAAAACCACCAAAGCCTGCGCCATCTGTCAGTCAACAAAACACCCTCGAGGTCCCACGTTTGGGGAACTAGGACAACTTCCTGTGGCCACTCAGCCTTTTGATCTGGTCGCCCTCGACACCATAGCTGGGCTTGCCAAATATGGTAACGCCAAAACTTACCTCCACGTTGTGGTGGATCACTTTTCGCGCTACACGTGGACCTTCCCCTCAAAATCTACCAGCCTCACCACCTATCAACAGGTGATAAAGCGAGTGTTGCAGGACGGCTCTCCGAAACGCCTACTCACGGATAGAGCGCCTGCGTTCACCTCACCAAAGTTCAGGAAGTTCCTGATTAACAGGAACATCCATCCCCTGCTCACCACCAGTAACAACCCCCAAGCTAATGGTCTATGCGAGCGCCTGAACGCTACCTTAACAGGCAAACTAAGGTTACTCCATTTGGAAAACCCCAAAGCCGCATGGACTAAGCTGGCGAAGCGCGTTACTGTGGTGTATAACAACACGCCCCACTCAGTTACCGGGTTCCCACCTGGCTACCTGATGTTCGGCGTTCTACCTCCCGAGCTCACTGAGCATGTAAACCCCTACCCCGTTTTAACCACAGCCCGACGGATAGCCCATGAACGTACCCAGGCCAAGCACCTCAAAGACAAACATGCCTACGACCAACAACATAAGACACCCCATTTTGAACCCGGAGATCTCGTGTTGGTAAAAGTTTACCATCACCCCAATACAGGCAAACTGGCTCCGTATTTCACGGGTCCCTACGAGATCTTAGAGATCATCTCTCCCAACGTGGTGAGAATAAACCGACCCAACCAACCTCTAAATCGGAATACCGACACAGTTCATGTAAATAAATTACAGTACTATAACGAAAATATTCGTTATATCGCACCTCCCACTCTGATACCACACCCTGCTAAACCCCAATCTAGGACGCTACCACCACTGTTCGAGCACCTCACCCCAGACCTCTTTACAGTTGAGCGCTTTGCTCCTACAATAGGCAATTGTACCACTACCACCCCTGTTGACCCACAATGTAACATTATCGCCCAACGCGATATTCCCCAACCTGCAATATCCCGTCCAACCCATATAACCAAAGTTAAAACCCCAATCCCTACAGTTAGGGCTGATCCCAAACCAATTCCCTTACAGACAAGGTTTTTTCGTAACGTGGAAACCTTCCCCTTGTTCCACCTCCTATACCTCATCAACCTTTTCATCCTACCCACTGTACTATTACCCATGGCCACCCTACTGTATGTCAGTGTCTATACACTGCAGCCCAACCGTCTCTTCCAACTACAGGAAGCCCTATTCGAAATAACCATCGCCGTAGTGGAACTAATCCATCGAACCATAGGAATAATTCTCCCGGAGTTATGGACCATCCTTGTCCACAGTCATGCCTTGGTCGCTCTAATAGGTGAAATCATAGGAGAGATTTTCCAAACCCTCTTTAGAGCGCGCCAAGTCGAATAGCAATCTCCCCACCTTCAAACACTCGTCGATCACCCCGCTGTCAGCTGGCGTCCACTTTACAGAAACCTTCCGCTGCGCCGACGTCACGTCCTTTCCGATCACGTGACCGACGTCACACCCTCCCTGCGGAATGTAAACAAACCCGCCGTCACTTTTCGCGTGTCACCACACTTAAAGTTACTTTCTGGAACATACACTCACACACACTCGCATACATTCACGCACCTATATAGTTTTGGCAACCTTATGACCTACGACCCTATAATAAACAAAGATTGGACATTGTTATGTAAAAAAATATTCTTCTTTTGTGTATATTTTTGTTAACCAATTTTAAAGGACTTGTACACAACCAGCACTTTTATTTTTTTTTTATTTTTATTTTTTTTATTCCCACCATCCATGTCTATCACCCTTTCAATTTTTTAATCACCTCAAGTTTATTTTTTCCTTTTATTGTTTAAACCTTGTTTTGTCCTAACTGAATGAACAACTGACCTGACGCAATACTTCTCATGTATCAGCCTTCAGTTATCATACAGGAGCTTTGATTTCTTTTTTTATGTTTTGTTTATATTTTTTCACCGCCCCAAAGGCTAATCAGATTTCTTTTTCTTTTTTTTTCCCTCCATCACCAAAATTTATTGTCTATAGTTTTCTTTTTATTTCTGTTAATGTCTTATATGTTTTGTTTGGATTGCACCTCATAGAGTTTCCCTTGCTGTGGGTTTCCACACAGCAAGATTGAACACCTATGCAGGCAAGATTTTTTTTTTCCTCCAAAAAATTATCATATTTTTTCCTAGTTTAGCAAGCACCCCTATCTACTCAAATTTCTTTTCATTACTTATTTCCATCATTTACTTTCTCCCCAATTGTATCTAACCACTCACTATTTTAAAAAATTTTATTTTTTTTTCTTTCCCAAAAAATTATTTTTCTTTTTTCAGAATTTAATACAGACCCCTTTTAAAATTCTTATTCATAGGGGGCGCATCTGTAATATTATAAAGAATATTGTCTAATAAATAATTATGTACCATGTTGGATAATGTATTCTGTATGGATTCAAATAAAGATGGCAGTCAAAGGACGTGGGAGATGGAAGAAGTAGAAGAGAAAAGAACGACAGATCCAAGTCGTGTATCTAGGTCACTTAGAACAAAGAGGCCCTCATATTCCAGAGTTGAATGTCCTGAGAGATTGGGATGTTAGGCCAAGCGTCTTCCCGACCAAATTTACCATCATGGCCGACAGAGACAGGGGCCAATCAAAGGTCAAGCAGGGTCCCACATGACCCAAGCCAGGGGGCGGGGCAACCACAGAGTTCGGTCGGTAACGAGTGTGTCAAGACGTGTGTGTGCATCTTCTAAAAGTAGTGCCTCGAGGTCCAAGATGTGAGTCATCTCAATCCAATTTAATCGCGAAAATCCTTCCATCTCCTCTCCCGAGCCGCCAATGATTAATATTCCGAAGTGTTTTGTGATTCATTAATCGATATAGTGTGCCAATTT
This sequence comes from Cordylochernes scorpioides, assembly GCA_030710605.1. Taxonomy (NCBI): domain Eukaryota; kingdom Metazoa; phylum Arthropoda; class Arachnida; order Pseudoscorpiones; family Chernetidae; genus Cordylochernes; species Cordylochernes scorpioides. The sequence goes on from CP092876.1 coordinate 56,455,292, forward strand.
CTTCATCCACCGCCATTGACAACGACTGCCCAAAAATACAAAATCCCATCCACGCCCGAGGATTCTCAGGACAAAGCATTTTTTTTTATATTATAGAGAGTCGATAAGATTCTCAGGATCCTTTTTCCCATATACCACATATATTAATTTCGGTAGCCGTTATCTAATATTCATAAAATCTCCCTAATACCTACATCAAGCACCACAAGAGGGATTTTATCCATTGCTAGGCACCTTACTGAAAAGATAGAGGCTGCCTAGTCGTCATTCATAGTTCTTCAAATTAAAGATACTTCGAACAGTAAATCTTTTTTATTACCTCGACGTTTTGACAAAAACTTTTGTCCTCGTCAGGAGCAAACAAAAATTAAAACATTTGGCAAAGCGTTAAAAAAAAAAGAGGTAATTAAAATAAATTTACTGGCCGAAGTATTTTTAATTTGAAGAATTACTGAAAAGAATCGGAGAAAAAAAACCCTAATAAAAGTATAAGTCGGCTGTTTACTAATATGTAAAATTAGGCGCGGTTAATAGCTTAATGTGCGATTAATTTCTGTGTTTATTTATGTCAAGTAGATTTCAAATACGAGAGATACATTGTTTTCATATCTACTTTATCAAATAGATTTAGCACTGGGGCCAGTTCTAGATAGGTTAATTAAATTCTTTATATTATATATTAACCCTTTTTAATCACGTTTTCCCAATATTTCACTTTTTGGGGCAGCTACGTTTTGGACTATTTTAAGGTACTGTAGTAGTGTCATTATATTTAAAAAAAAAAAAAAAAAAAAGTTTATATTATTAGAAATTTGTAAAAAGGAAGAGGTGATACTATTTGTTCAAAATAATTATTTGATATATCTAATATTTATTTCGTATCCAATTGGAATGATTGTGTAGGACTTCAAAGGAGGAACAAATAATAAATTCAAAGTTTCTATCTTGAACACCTTTGGAATCTGAGATAAAAAACAAACAGAACATAGAGAGGTATATATAACCTTTTAAAACACCACCATATCTATATTTCAATAACTTTTTTTATAAGACTTACAAAAATTTATTGTGTTTTAAAATAAGCACTTACCCACATAAAATTGTAATACATATTTGAGGGGGTCGGTGGAAGTATGGTCTAAACCGTTGGTTTTCAACCTTTTTCTACGACCCGGGTTCGATTCTCACATTGGGCACTTTTCTCTGATAAAAAAAATAAAAAAATTGCTCCAATGGTCCCCGATTCTTGCAAAAGTCCAACCCCACCAGCGAGTGCAAGTAACCGTGAAAAGGAAAAGCAGTCGCCTTCTTCTACCCACCATGATTATCATGGCCTGTACCCGGTGTACTAAGGATAAGCAAAAAATATATATATATATTTGAATCGAATGGATCATGTTTCTATTATTGAAAATATAACTCAATTAAAAGTGTCCCAAACAATTGAATTGTCATCGCGAGTAAGCAAGTTGAAAAATGAAAAATAGTCAAATTTGTATAAAAACGCTTTTATACGACTTAAATAAAAGTGAAAGTATATGGTGACAGATATGATCATATATGTTGAAACAATAGATAAAAAACTATATGAGACATTATATCTTGATAATCAGTTTTCACATTTTAAAAATTAGGTTGGGTTAAAATATTTAGGTAAAAATTTAATAAGGCTTAGAAATGACTGTCGCTCTAGACGCACTCGTAGAACGCTCTAATATGTATATAACTAGAATTAATTTGTAATCAAATATATAATATAAAATTTTAGTTTGTAATTTTCACTTTGCTTTTAATATATTCTATATATAGTTTTTAGCTTGAATATTGATTTTAATCTATTATTGGTTTGAAGAAATGGGTTCTTCAATGCTATCTCGCCTATTTCTAATAAAGGTAATTATTAAGAGATAGAAGCATCTGTGTTAACTCACTGTGGTCGCTTCCACTTATTAAAAATTCAAAGAAAGGTAGACTATACTGCCCGGGCAGTTGGCGTTCTGCACTCTAGAGGAACCTGGGTTATAAATATATCTCTCTAGATCATGCTTGAGATCGGGCATGTTCCATATAAGATCAAGAATCTAAGCACTATCTATCAATGCTTTAAAGTGATATATTAATAAACTATCACACAGCGTCATCTATTTCAAATAACTATAGTAGCGCGAAAGGTTTTGCTGGTTCATTACTAAATGGCGATCATATAGTTCCCATTGCTTAGTCGTAGGTTATTGAAATAGTGCAGCACTATTGGTGTTATTCGTACGATACCAAGTTATGTTAATGAAAATAATCTGAAGACTGTTGGTTCAGGTTCATCGCTTATAACCTTACTGATAAAAGAAAGAAAATGAAAAAAAAAAAAAGATTTGTCTCATTTTTCAAATTATTCAGAAGAGCAATTTGCGAAATTTTGATTTTCGATGATGTCTGGGCTTATTGGTAATTTCGGCAGCAACTGCGTTTTTTTTTTTCAGTAAAGCTCTATTAGTATCACTTAAAATTCTCCCTAGAATTGTTTATTGAAAAGTCTGTATTTGGCATTTTATTTGGTTCCCTTAGGTTTCACCGAATTGATCGTTTACTGCCCCAGCTGAAACCGTGTAGCGTTTTATTTCATCTTCAGATTGGTTTCTATTTTTTTTTTTTTTTATAAATAAAGGTTATTCTCTTATTTGGATCACTTTTATTTAGATCGAAGAATTTTTCACATAGGTAAGTTAATTTATAGCGCCACTTGTGTTATATATAGGTGAAGGGTGACAGAATAGGCCTTGTAAAGACGAAGAACACTTTGTGTACTTCAGCTTTCCAATAGAAGCTTATAGCTACTGTTGAAAAAGAAACAGGACCTCTACACATTCAAAATATATGAATCTACAATTCAATATATCAATCCCCCTGTATAAAATTGAGATTGAAAACATCAACCTTCCGGGATTAAGTTTCTTTTTTCATCCCCAGAAGCCTGACGTTTTAACCATAATACATGAGTCTAATAGGATGAACATACGAATAGAAAAAAAAAGTTATTTTGCCCACATAATAATTTATTTTTAAACAATTTTATCAATATGGCTACAAATGAAGCCTGTATTAGTAATCTTAAACTCGTGGCAGGTGACTGTTATTGTCTTGTATTAAAAAAAAAAAAACATTATTTATAGACACACACACTAGAATAAAACTAATTTTAAAAATGTCAACGCAATATTCTCCAAAAGATAGCAGCCAATAACAAGGGGCGGGGCACAACAAGAGGCGGTATAGATCCAACGCACCTACAGCAATCACAACAAAAGACCAAAATAGCGTCGTAAGAAAGGTTACATAAATATTGATAATCCCCAGGTTGGGAAAGTGAAAGGCGTGGAAAGTGTCTAAAACGGATCAGATTTCACATCCTGACAGAGGGGTGGGGATGCCCCACCCTAGAGCGGCAGGGTATAAGTTTGTGGGAGATTGGGAGGACATCATCAGTCGAGCCATGCCTTCCCTCGCCGCCACCACAGCAGCCTTGTGCCTCCTCCTGGCCGCCGCCGTGCAGGCCTACCAACCACCCACCTACCAGGCCTACCCGCCCAAGCCGTACAAGTACGGATACAAGGTCGACGACGGCTACTACAACCGACACCACCACAAGGAGGAATCCGACTCCTATGGCTACAAGACCGGCTCCTATGGCTACACCGACGCTAACGGTCTCTACCGCGAGGTCTCCTATGTGGCTGACAACAATGGCTATAGGGCCTACGTGTCGACCAACGAGCCTGGAACTGCCCCTCAAGACCCCGCTGATGTCAAGATGTACGCCAAGCCTGTCGTAGTCTACCAAAAGCCTGCCTACTACAAGCCCAGCTACAACAAGCCTTCTTACTACAAGCCTGAGCCTGCATACTACAAGCCAGAGCCTGCATACAACAAGCCAGAACCTGCGTACTACAAGCCAGAGCCTGCATACTACAAGCCAGAGCCTGCCTACAACAAGCCAGAGCCTGCATACTACAAGCCTGAACCTGCATACTACAAGCCTAAGCCAGCTTACTAAACCAAATTTCTTTCCTTGTAAATTATACCCCGAAACTTTCTTCCCGTTTATAAACATCTATGAAAAAATCATTCAGACTTATTCAGACACGTTGTTCTGTCTTTCTGTATATATATTTGTAAAGTGATAATAATTTATATAAAAATGATTATTTTATCAAATGAGACATTCAAAAGAAATATTAAAAAATAAAGTTTTACCATATCAATTTCTCTTGATTATTTTTCTACCCACAGGAACACACACTGGACATATTTTAAATCACGGAGTGTTATAAAAGTAAACTTAAAGTGTTTGTTCTAGATCCACTTTCCTTTCTGGAGCAGCTCTCGCTCGGTCGACTACCTGAGAAATTACAGGAAGTTACGTCCTCACTGTGGCTCCATTCTAAACTCTAGCGGACAACTACGTAGCTTTTCATTAATTTGCTATAAAGACAATTTTAAAAATTAGAGCTGTTGTAAGGTAAAAGTTTCTTTTACACACAAGTACTTTTTACTTAGTTTACTTAGTTACTTACTTTTTTACTTGTACTTAGAACAAAACTTTTGAGCACACCGCTCTCCAACTAGATAAAGACCTTACCTTCTATCTAGTTAAATAACGGTATGCTCGCTCTCGAGTTTTGTTCCACATAAAAGAAACTCTTCACCTTACCAAAGCCTATCTTTAATATAAAGCAATAACGCGCCATCTATATATAAGAAATAAGGGTACTTAAATACGAATGTTTCTTTTTCACCCAAATCAAACATCTACTGTCTTTAATGCAATGAAGAAATATTTGAAGGGCTTGGTTGATCAGTGGTAAATACTCCCAGCAGTTTCCCCAATTTAATCTACCAGACCGCTTCTTAGAACTCCAATACTGCATTGGATCGTAACAATTTATTCCGCCTTCTACATACTGCATTGGATCATTCTGTTTATATACTCTGCACTGAAGGGTAGAATCTCAGAAATGGTATTCAAGCAAACTATTGACATAAGCTTTTAGGACAGTAGAATGACGTATAAATATTTGCATCTAGCATGGCTCTTCCGCAAACAACAAGGACAAGGCCAGTTAGGCATAAATTAATATAAAGCAATAACGCGCCATCTACATATAAGAAATGAAAGTATTTATTAATTATATACTTATTAAAGCTATAACGGGTGGTTATTCTCTTGGAAAATAAAAGGACAATTATTGAGAATAGAATTTCTTTCAACTCTATAATCATCAGTCCAGACTAATTGTTAAAATCTGTCCTATATGTGTTTATATATAGAATAAATAGCGCTTTATAATTCCATCCTCGACATACAGATGGCGTTCTGTTTACTAATGTTACCTATACAATAGGTTGATACATTAGCGCGCCATCTGTTATAAGAAATTGAAACTATTTTAGACGCATATGATTCTTTTAAAATTAAACAATTTTTTACTGCCGTTACTGCAATGATAAATTAAGGGCAGTAGAAAATTGTTTAATTTAAAAAAGAATCATACGCGTCTAAAATAATTTTCATTTCTTATAAACAATAGGTCTTTGCATTGGCTGTGTTGTCCTTTAACTTGTGCTCTCTCTCTCTCGAAGCCAAAATATTTGTTAATTTTTCCTACAATTACACGACCCACTTTTCACACTTTTGTTAGACACCATCACCTCAATAATAAACCTTCAAGGTCAGACTATATAAGCAGAAATACAACATTGTGTCGATCTGGCGGTTTAAATTTGCATTATATCTCTGGAAGGGTTCCCCACTGATGGTCTAAACCTTTGCAATTCTTTTTCATATTCATTTTTATATGTGTGCAAATTTGTCCTATGCGATTATAAAAGAAATAATTATGAATAATAACTAGCGTTTGTTTCTAAAATTAAACCATTAATTATAAATAACGAAATTAATCACCTTGAAATTTCAGCTTAAACTTTCATGAGAGAGATGTATTTGACTCATCCACCGTTATTTCTATCCTTTTAGATTTTGTTCTGTGGAAAAAATAGAATTTTAACACTGCTAATTGACATAAAATTAAACATATATTTAAACAAATTAAATACAAAATGTAAATTTTAGTATAAATGTCAGACAAGTCATCTTTATTAGAGGGATGTCAGGAAAAAATCAGCGGCTAAAACCTGTCCTAAAGGTATTGAGCTTTCCGTATAAAGTGCAGACCTTATCCTCAAAGCATTAGAGGAATAGCAATTGTGAGGAATTTATTCAGAAGTCTCCTTGCAGTTTCACTGCTCTAGCCGAGAGCGGGAATACTTCGATGGGAACAATTGAGGCTTTCGACCCTAGCTTGGTGTGAGAGAGAGGTCATTGGAGGATGCTCTGATTAATTGATTTGCATATTTTCTACAGGTTCGAGGGATATTTTCTCCATCTATAGGATTTTCTAAGTCCAACTCTTTCCTCCTCCTTCAATGCCTTCCTCTAGTGAGGGTGAGCCACATGATCTCTCCATATCTTCCTCCTTCAATGCCTTCCTCTACTGCGGATGGGCCACATGGTCTCTCCATATCTTCCTCCTTCAACGCCTTCCTCTACTGAGGGTGGGCCACATGGTCTCTCCATATCTTCTTCCTTTAATTCCTTCCTCTACTGAGGGTGGGCCACATGGTCTCTCCATATCTTCCTGCTTCAATGCCTTCCTCTACTGAGGGTGGACCACATGGTCTCTCCATATCTTCCTCCTTCAATGCCTTCCTCTACTGAGGGTGGGCCAACGGTCTTTCCATAGTTCCTCCGCCATCCTCTTCATCTCCTCGTGTCGTCCAGTCCATTGTTTTAGATCGTCTGTGTATCCCTGTCGTCTCCTTCTCCTCGATCTCTTCCCCCGGAGCTTTCCCTCCAACACTGTCAGCAATGTCTCCAACTCTTTATGGAACATTATATGTAAAGACAGAAAAATAGTGTACTTCGTCCATTGATAATGTGCATTCACCATGTGTTTCATGGATGAACCGTCCACACTACAAACATTAATTAATTACAATAATTGATTTAATAAAATATTATGTATTTAGTTTAAAGAATTATGACGCAACGCTCGTTATTTTTACATACTAAACTTTTAATAAAAAAAACAAAGTCTTTATACAATAAATGATGATGATAAATAAATATCAATGAATATTAATACATAACAACTTCTCCCCACAACAAAAAATTATATTTCAAAAAACTTCGAAGGCCTTCTTAATCTTGAGGACCTTCTCAAGATAGGACTCGACGCTTCACCAGTAGGATTTATTTCCTGACCAGCTTGGGGGTCTTCAATATTAGATGACTCTTGTGGAGTTGACGATGTAGACGGAGTTGCTTCTCTTTCTCCACAATCTCGAACTTGATCCAAATGCCCGTTTAAGATCTTTCCGTCATCAGTCTCCACCTTGATAGAAACAGGACCAGTTTTTTCTTGCACTACACCTGGTAGCCATCTGGGGCCATGGTACCCTCGTGCCATAACTGCCTGTCCTTCATTTACCACTCTATGGGGTTTCCAATTTCTTATGAACCTGTTTTCCTGTCGTATCCTTCCCTCCGACACACCTTCAGGATGAAATTTGTTTATGAGACTCTTCAGGTTTCTGTTCATCAACAACTGTGCTGGGGATTTCTGCGTCGTGCTGTTTATAGCTATTCTCATGGATAACAAAGATCTAGATAATCTGGTCGTCCAATTTCCTGAGCAGTTCTTCCTTAACAGATTTTTAAGCGTCTGAATAGCTCTTTCCACCTGCCCATTTGACGCTGCATGATAAGGCGCACACAAAATGTGCCTCACGCCATTTCTTTTTAAGAAAGTCCTGAAAAGTTCCGATGTGAAGGATGTACCATTATCTGAAACTATCACATCCGGCAACCCGTGGGTCGCGAATATTTCCTTTAGGCAATTGATGGTAGTTTCAGTAGATGTTGTAGACACGATTTTAGCCTCGATCCACTTAGAATAGGCATCTACTACAACAAGAAAAAGTTTTCCTTGAAAGGGACCCGCATGATCAATATGTAATCTCGACCAAGGTCTTGATGGCCAAATCCAAGGATATACGTCAGTTTTTGGCGGATCGTGACTACACGACAAACAAACCGCACAACTGGATATCATCCGTTCAATATCTCCATCCATCTTGGGCCACCAGCACAATCCTCGAGCTAGCGCTTTTGTCCCCACTATGCCAATATGAGTATCATGCAAGAGATTTAAGATGTCTCTTCTCAACCTTTCAGGAATTATCACTCTGCTCCCCCACAGCAAGCAATCTTTGTGAACTGAAATTTCATTAGATTTGGAGACAAAATCTTTATATTTATCATCAACTTTCCTTTCAGGCCACCCATTCATTGCCCAGAATTTAACCTTAGAAAGGATTGGATCTTTATTGGTTAATTTTGCCACTTCCGAAGAATTAATTGCAGCATGTTCCGATTCTATAAAGAACACCTCTGAAGGGTTCGGAACTACACTTGGACATTCATTTAAAGGCAGTCTACTTAATGCATCGGCATTACAGTTTACTTTTCCCGGTTTATACTCTATAGTATAAGTATACGCAGCCAGAGTCAAACACCATCTCAACATGCGTGGTGATAGCACTTGAGGTATCGGCTTTTTGGGGTTGAATATTCCAACTAGGGGCTTATGATCTGTCAATATTTTAAATTTTCTCCCTAGAAGATACTGTGAAAATTTTGATACACCAAAAATAACCGCTAATGCCTCTTTATCAATTACTGCATATCTTCTCTCAGTTTTATTTAAAGTTCGAGAGGCGAATACAACTGGTCTTTCAACTTCATGATCTACTTGGGACAATATGGCTCCAATGCCATACTCAGAAGCATCACAGCTGACCAGAATAGGCAGATTATCATCAAAATGAGCTAAAACAGACTCAGAACTGATTAAGCTTTTAGCTTCTTTAAAGGCTCTTTGATGCTCTCTGTTCCATTTCCAAGGATTATTACTGTCTAAAAGTCTATGAAGAGGTTCAACTACTGTGGCTTTATTTCTTAAAAACCTCTCATAATAATTTAAAAGTCCTAAAAAAGACATCAATTCTTTTTTATTAGATGGTAGTCTGGCATCTTTAATTGCTCTCAGCTTTTCTTCGGATGGATGAATTCCTTTATTGTCAATTTTCATTCCTAAAAATTCAATTTCTGAAACATAAAATTTACATTTGTTTCTTTTAAGACGGAGTCCTGCTTCCTTGAAACGCAAAAGAACTTTTTCCGTTTTTTTCATAAGGTCACCGCAATTTATTCCTGATATAAGGACATCGTCCAAATAAACTGCTACTCCATCAATCCCCATTAGAAGAGTGTCCATAAATCTTTGGAAGGTTCCGATTGCGGAATTCAATCCAAAAGGAAGCCGTTTAACTCTATACAATCCTCTGGGCGTATTAATGGTAAGAATTTCAGAAGATTCACCATCCACCTTTAATTGTTGATAGGCTTGGGCCATATCTAATTTAGTAAATACCTTACCACCTCTTAACCTGTCCAAAAGTTGTGGAATTGTGGGCAGTGGATATTTATCTGGGTTGGTATATAAGTTAACTGTTGTCTTGTAATCATGACAAATCCTTATTGTTCCATCATTTTTTAGAACCGTAACAGTTGGTGATGCCCATTTAGAAAATTTTATTGGTTCAATAATTCCTTGTTCTTCTAATGCTTTCAATTTTTCATCTACTAAATTTCGTAGAGCAAACGGCACGGTTCTGGCCTTCACAAATTTGGGCTCAGCATTATCAGGAATATCAATATGGATCAAAGGTCCATTATAGGCATCAATTTCCTCCTTAAACAATTCCTCGAAATCAGGTGAAATAGGATTAGTTTCCAATGAGTTTAAAAAGTTTAACTTCAGGCGAAAAGCAGAAAACCATTGCCTTCCCAGAATGTTGGGACCTAAACCATCAGCCACTAAAATTGGCAAACTTTTACTACCATGGGATAGTCTTGCTTTAACATAGAGTTTCCCAAGAATTTTTACTTGACTGGATGCCCAAGTATTTAGAAGTATCTCCGATCTTTTAAGTTGCGTCAATTTCCAATATTCAAGAAAGGTTTCTTTATTTAATAATGAGTATTCACTTCCCGAATCAATTAACATGTGTACATCATGGTTATCTAAATTTGCTGTTATATAATAAGGATTGTTTATCTCTTCCCTTCTCAGGCAACATAAAGTTGGATTACTATTAGCCCTATATAGGTTTCCTGATTTACCAACATTTGTTAAGCAAGCTTTTTGTACATGACCAATTTTGCCACATTTAAAACATTTTGCATTTCGGAATTTACAAACATTTGGCATATGATTTCCTTTACAACGTATGCAAATAATTCTTTTATTATTCATTTTCTTGAAATCTCTAAAATGAACTTTGCCCGATTTAAAATTAGGCGGTTCAGCTTTGCTAGCTTTTTTCATCACATTTACTTCTGTGATCCTTTCTTGCAAAACACTGGCGTCTGCACTAGCCGATTCATCACATATTGCTATATTTATGGCTTTTTCAAAGGTCAAGTCCTTTTCAGACAATAGTCTTTTAACAAGAGATTCATTTCTCAGGCCACATACTAACCTATCTCTCAAGCGATCATCTAAATCAACAAATTCACAGTTCTCGCTTAATTTTCTTAGTTCAGCCACATAGGCGGATACCGATTCTGTGCCTTGATTTCTTTTATTGAAATGGTATCTTTGTACTATTACGTTTGGCTTAGGGCAGAAATGATCAGTCACTAATTTAATTAAGTTATCATATTCTACGAAAGATAATTCTTTTGGCGAGGCCAACGATCTTGCTAACGCATAAGTTTCAGCGCCTATTAGCGTAAGAAAAATAGCCTTTCGTTTTTCAGGTTTTACAATATCGTTAGCCAGGAAGAAAAAATGCATTCTTTCCAAGTATGTTATCCATTTCTCTGGATTTTTAGGATCAAAAGCTTCTATGTTTCCAAAATTTGCCATTTTAAAAATAAAATTCACTTACCTAAGCTTTAACTCAGTACGAATTTAAAGATTTTCCTTAGCTTTAACTAAAAAAAAAAAAAAAAGATTTACCTTCGTCGCCAATTTATTATGTATTTAGTTTAAAGAATTATGACGCAACGCTCGTTATTTTTACATACTAAACTTTTAATAAAAAAACAAAGTCTTTATACAATAAATGATGATGATAAATAAATCTCAATGAATATTAATACATAACATAAAAATTGGATTAAAAAAAAACAAAGCTTTTGTGTGAGATTTGAATTTATTAATTTAAGCTTTTGTGCAATAAATTGATAAAGAGGGAGAGAAAATTTTCGAAATATTTTGAAATTTTTTTTTTCTCTCACAGATCTAGGTAAGCCCTTTTATGTATAATTAATAAACAAAGTGAAATTTGTGTAGAAACATGAAATGTTGAAATGTCCAATGTCTTTTACATATGCCGTTTTTAAAGGATGATTTTCAAAACAACCCCTATATAAAATTTCAAGTGTAATTTCGCATAGATTGGTATGGAGAGAGATTTACCGTGGTATTATTTAAACACTGTCGTAGAGTTAACTCTCTTTCTTAATCTTATTTATTCAATATTGTATTTAACCTTATATAATCTCTTATATGAACGATGTAATAAAGAAGTTTCAATCTCTCTCTCTCTCTCGCCGCTGGCAGTCATCTCCACCGACCTGCAGTCCGCCTTTGACAATGTGGACCGAGAGTTCCTGGCCGCCCAGCTGCGCTCCATCGGTCTGCCTCAGCCCTTCCTGGAATGGCTCCACCTTCTCTACGCGGAGGCCGATGCTACACTCAAGGTCAATGGAAACTTCACCCGTCCATTCAAAATGCGCAAAAGGCTCTGGCAGGGTTGTACTTGCAGCGCAGCCCTTTTCTCCATCTTCACCGGTCCCCTCTTGCGCCACAAGAGAGAGCTCTCGGAAGAGGGAACGTCCTGGCGTACGCCGATGATATTCTCTTGCTGATCCGCGAGGATTGGCAGTTCGAAAAAGTCAAGACCATCTTTGAAGAATTCCGGCGGGCGTCAGTAGTATGCGTGAACTTCACCAAGAGTAAGGGACTGTGGTGCGGCGCCTGGAGGGACCTAGCCGACTCTCCGCTGGGCATCTCGTGGTCTTATTCTTCCATCACGGTGCTGGGCTGCGAAGTTACATTTGGCCAAGGAACATAGGTCCAGGAAAATCACCTACTGGGCATCCTGGAGAGAGCAATCTCTAGATGGTCCCCATACGTCCGTGGCTTCTCCCTGGTCGGGCGAGCGAGAGCGGCCAACTCGCTGGTACAAGCGGCAGTGCTCCACCATCTGCACGGCTACCTACCCTGCGACGCCACTATCGCCAAACTACAGGCCAGACTGACGCGATTTGTCTGGGGGTCCTGCTATCGAGCCGCCTGGCTTCCGGGTACTGTTCTGGCTTGTCCCGTGTCCGTCGGTGGAGTTGGATTACTGGACATCAAGACTCAGCTTTAGTTTGCCTGCTTCAAGGGGGTCCAGACCACACACAGGGTTGGAGGCCGAAACGCCTACTCATGGCTGGTGGAGAGTGAAGTCTGGATGGCTCCCATGTCTTCGGGGGCTTGGCTGCCGCCACGTCGTCGCCGTTTACTGGAGTTGTGGGAACAGGCCTCCCCCATCCTGGGCCTGAATCACCGCGTAGTGCCCACTCCCACCCTTCTTAACCTACCTCTCGTCGGTGCCTGCAGGTTCCTGGCGACGCCATCGCTTCGGGCTCCCTCAAGGTGGAGTGGAATACGCGTCTGCGACCGGGCGGGCCCTGCTCCGTTGCTCACCACCAGAGTGACGAGGAACACCTGAGACGATACAGCCGCCCTTGTTTCTTTCTGCCGGCGTCTGGTGGCGGAAAACGCGGAGAGCTCGCATCAAGAGAGGAGCCTGGAGGAAGCCGTGGTGCTGCGCGTCGCATGTTGGAGCGTCCCCGCCTGGCCGCCGTTCTCATCTCGCGGTATCTCCGGCGCTGGGCGCCTGTCGTCGACGTACCCTCCACCAGCCTGGCGTTTTCATCTCTCCGTCGCTGCTCTTTCGGGTGCCATGCAGCGGAAATCACTCTGCGGCTGGCCCTGCACGCACTGCCTCATCCGGGGCACCCGGCGTCAAGCCAGCCTGTCTGCACCGCCTGCGGCTCCAGCGACCTGTCATCCAAGAGGCGTTCTCCATCATCGGTCGGCCCCCGGACCTTCAGTCCTGGATCTTTGCGGTGGGTCTCGAGGACCATGCCATCACCATCTCCTCAGCGGCGAAGCACGCGATCTACGTTTTTTCGTAGATCGCGAAATGCGTGGTATCACTGGAGACCCGTTGGCGATCTTCCATCAAACTCTGCAGCGGTGGCAGAGGCGCCATGTACATATTCATTGTACATAGCATACGTATATTTTATTGTATTTTTATTTTTAATTCTTTTCTTTTTTTTTTATTTTTCATATCTACTTGAATAGTGCGGACTGTGCACTTTTGTCTATATTTTGACGGGATGTCAATAAAACAATGTTATTTGTCTCTCTCTCTTGAAGTTTCCCTGGATTCCTGGAGCCAACACGTACTAAAGTCACCAACTATCCGGGTTGAGACTTCACATCTAATGGTGGAAATCCAGTTTAACACATGTCTCCTGGTTGATTTGTACTTGGGAATGTTCTGTAGGTCTTCACGAGTAAATATACTTATTCCTAGGAGGATGGCTGTTTGGAACCAATGAAGTTGGTAGGCGTGGCATCTATGGTGGTCAACAGTTTGATCCTCCTCGTGGCAATGTGGGCAGGTAAGATAATCTTTAGATAGACATTGTTGACTCACATATCTCCCCGATTTTATCACTTATCTCGGGCAAAACAATTAGCGCACTTATCTAAATAGTGACTTTTATCCGAATTTACTTTATAAACCTTTGAATGACAGAATAGCAGTTATTGCCTTCCATATAGTAAATAGATTTTTTGGGAATATAGAAGCATAAACTTATGACAGTTTCATAAATGCGCGTGAGGATAACCTAAACATAAAAATGTCTGTTCACGGACCACTGAATTTCTGACATTTATATGTCTCCATATAATGTCACCATGCTGACGAGGGCCAACAGCCCAAAAGGCGTACGTGGTTAGCTTTTCTTGATTAATCAAGAATGGGTGTTTGTCAAATTCTGGAACAATTAAAAATCAACGAATAGTTTAAATTTATTCCGATAGATGGCGCAAGCATTCAGCAACTTTCAGTTGCACGATAAGGAGATGCCCCTTTCTTTTTTTCTTAATTTATATGTCTATTTATTATATTTTTGTACAAATAAGTAAGAGGAGAACAATGAGAGAATTTATATTCCGATTAAGGAATATTTTTACATTGAAGAATAAAGAACTGAGCACATTTTTATTATTCTAAATATAAAAACGATGCATTTGCGCGCCATCTGTTATAAGAAATTTGAATTATTTAAGACGCGTATGATTATTTAAATATTTTTTTTTTTACTGCAGTTACTTCAATGATAGATTAAACTGAGGAAACCGCTTTGAGGATTCACCACTGACGAGCCAAAGGCTCTTCCATTATTTTTATCATTGAAGTAAGGGCAGAAGAAACATTGTTTTATTTGAAAGAATCATAGATGTCCTAAATAGTTCAAATTTGTTATTAATCTAAATGTTAAACTGCACAGGTCAGAGGTGGCCTGGACGAGAGCGTCAACGACTTATATTGTACGTTGTATTTTCTCTACTCTAGCGTTGTATATTTGAGGTGAGTCAGTCCTGTAACTGGCTAACTTCCTCATCCAGCTCCTCCATGGTAATCGTCGATATAGAACCATAGTCTGATGTTGTCTTGTTTTGAGGATTTTCTGGAGTGCGGTGACTTCCCCACACATCCATATACCGTTGACACAATAGCGGGTTGGCGGGCGGGAGAAGCAGCACAAGTAAAGGACTGCCCTGTAGGGCGAAGTACGGTGTCGTGAGCCCCGAGCCACGACGGTAACCATGAAGGCCTACAGGGAACTCTGATATGTGGCTGGCTAACGGGGCAATGGCACCCCCCCTTTCCGTGTATTGGACAAGACACCACCACCACAATAGCGGGTTTAATCGCCTTTAGAAGACATTTCAAGCAACTGCCCATATTAGGATGGAGACCTATCCCCTCCTGACTACTTGGCCGCTCTAAGATGTTATCCATCACGCCGGGTAGAAATTTTCCCGTCTTAGGAGATGGGGTCTTATAATAAGGCGAAATGCCTTTGGGGGTTGCGGGAGGATGATATGCATCAAAAGTGACACATCTCCCATTAAATATGCATTTGAGAAATACATTTTGTTCTTCGCCCCAGTAAAAAAATTAAAGGTGGTGATGAGCCACAACACCTGTTTTTGCTAAATTGAGGTAGGATAAAGGTGGGAATAAAGGCAGGTGCAGATCGGGTTTCTTCACGTGCGGAAGTACGGGATATGTAGGAACTATTTATATAAAGTATCATTTTGTCATATATTGTCATAATCTAAATTCTGTCATATATTGTCAAAATGTCCATAACCTTTAACTGTAAATAGTACATCGTGTGTCAGCTCGGTCAGTGTTATGTACCTAAGCTCCCATAGATGGCGCGCGCACTCGAGGCGGGAAGTTTGTAAACGTTAGCTGCCATTTTTAGGGGTAGCCGATCGCTAGCCGTGTTTGGGTCTTTAAAATTACTTCCTTAATTAATAATTAATTTTTATCTGTTTAAATTAGTTTATCTGTTTGTTTTTTTCTCATTTTTATCTCTCAAGCAATTTACGCTCACTAATAAATAATTATTCTATTCTACCCAAGCGATCGTCGCCTTTATTACCGCGGCAATATGTTCAAATTAAAATACAGTGAAGACATCTAAACAGAGTATGTGCTAGGATCGCGTCCACATTTACCAGCCTCTAACAGCTGTGTTGTTTGCCTTTGAAGTTTCTGATATATTGAAGTGTTACACAATTTGTATATCCAAGTACTCCTACATGTATATAACCTCGCACCTCAATAAGCTGGAATATCTCTAGCCATAATGTAAGCAGCAATAGAGGGGAGGTTTCCTTACCCGCGAGACGGGACAGTTACCGGAGCAGCGGGAGAAGTGGGTGATGTGGGGGGTAGGTGCCGCCCGTTCCACCCTGGAGTGGTACGTCTCCCTGCACTCCGTGGAGTTGGCAGTTAGCACGTGCTCGCGCCGGAAGTGGTTCACCAGCATCATGGTCTGGAGCTTGGAGATGCCGTCCTGCAGGTGGAGGGTGTCGAGCCGCGCCGTCTTCCTGGGGCGGCGCTTGCTGCGAACCGTGCTCCGGATCTCCAGGAAGGCCTCCGGGTTGACCGCGGGCTGCAGCCGCATCCTGAGGACGGTCCTACGGCGGTACTTGGAGCTGCAGTGCCGAGCTAGGAAGCCGCTCAGGTCGAACTTGTCCTGGTTGTCCAGCCGGAGTCTCTTTTTCTTCCCGCCCAGCATCAGTCTGATGTCCCGCGGCTTCTCGCCATCGGAGGCCTCCATGTGGAGTAGGGTGCGCACGGCGCGGCCCCACCTGCTGCAGGTGAAGACGAAGACAGCATCGCCCGGCTTCCCTGCACACCCACCGATCGTCTCAATTGCTGAAATAACTAAATCTCTTTATGTAATTGTAAATTTTGGTTGAATTTTAGGCCAATTCTCTACAAAGTACAAATTTATAGTTAAGAAGATAATTGACAAAACTTGTCAGGTAGTCTTTATTGAATCCACACCTTTACGTCAATTCTCCTGTCGAAAACAACTAAAACTAAACTAATAAAAAATGAAAACAAATATATCTCAATATACAGACTCTATATTTAAATATATATTAAAAATAAAACGGGGATCACACCAACATAGTTCTATAATTTTAAATATGACCCCTTATAAAACAAAAGTTCCAAATAAGTCAATTGTCATCGCAAGTGAGCAAATTGGAATAAATGCTGTGAAATCCCTAAATCTTATGTAAAAAACTCTTTTATATAGCAAGAATAAAAGGAGGGTTTTTAGGATGGCAGGTCTCGTCATATACATATATTGAGAGAGTAAATAATTAAATGAAACAAAGTTTTGATAATTTTTCGCTTTATTTTATATTAGAGAGAGTTCTGTGAATTTATTAGCAAAAAACATATTCTCTCTTGGACATACATATATAATTTACTAGCCGAATGACCCGGGCAACGCCCGTGTTTTAATTTAGACACGTGGACCTGTTGGATCATTAACGCCCGTGTTTTACCCGATTGAATGTTTTTATTCAAATACTATTTGTTACAATTATAAATTGGCGCCTTAAATAAATGCATATATTAGTTAATAACTATAGCCTATGTGCTTTATCTGTCTATGTACTGTTGGCTTCCGTAGGCGTCTCTTACTGGGAAAAAGAAAGAGAGGATTCCATTTAGTTATTAACTAATATAAGCATTTATTTAAGGAGCGACCCGCTCCAACACAATAGTTACAAAAACCAAAAAGCGAGGGGGGGGGGGGGGGGGGATAAAGTGTCTCGCGCAGTGGCGGCGCCATCGTAGCGAACCAATAGGAGAGCGCCATTCAAAAAAAAAAAAAAAGCAAACGGTGACAGAGATGAAGAACGCATGACGCTCGTAACTGTATATAGAATACAAGGTTGTTCCAAAGTTCGTGAACACTTGCAAAAAAAAAAAAAAAAATAGAAATACGAATATTATTCGCCATAAATCGCCTTTATATATAATGTCTTTGTATTATGTATAAGGTAACTGTATTATTATGTATTTGCCGTAATAATAAAATTCGCCAAGTAATAAAAAAAAAAACAACGTTTTAAGAAAAACACGAACTTTTGAGGCAACCTTATATATATTAAAAATAAAAGAGGCACATCCTGACTGTGCTCACATGAGCATCTCTAGATGGCAGAGCGCCATCTAGTGGGATAAAAATAAACTAAACGTTTATTTGTTATATTTATTAAGGCAAAACTTTAATAAAACCTTTGAGACCTGCTGTGATTGTGGATTCATTCTGTTAGGATTTTTATAAGTTGTTTTTTCATAGATTAATTTATGTCATGAAAGGAAATTAAAAGTGTTGATTTTCTTAGAGGTGTTTGTGTTTACTCTGCTCGATTGTAGACTAGGAAAGAATTAGTTCCTAATTGGAATGGGCCCAGCAGAACGCTTCCACTGCGCCGTAGAAGTAATTAGAAGTTAAAGCCGAAGAAAGTAAAGAAGAAAAAGCTAAAAGTTAAAGCCAAAGAAGGTAAAGAAGAAATACTTGAAGATAAAGCTAAAGAAAAAAAAATGGCTGAAGGCTAAAGAAGATAAGGCCAGGGAATACAGGGCTAAAGAAGACAATTTTAAGTTGGGCTAAAGAAGATAAAGCAACGAAGAAGAAGAAGAAAATATTTAAGTTATATTTTTTGTGAATTTGCATAACTAGAAATATCAATGGCTGACGAGTCGAGAATACCTAAACTAGATGGTAATAATTATTATTCCTGGGCTATAAGAACTAAATCTATTTTGATCCAGAAGGACATATGGGATGCGATTGAGCCTGGCTTTCCTAGTGAAACTTCAGAAAAACAGAAGCGGAAAGATAACTTGGCATTATCTGTCATATTATTAGCGGTTGAGGATTCATTCCTAGATGACATCGGTGATTGTAAGCGAGCGATCGATGCATGGCAGATACTGGAGGACATCCACACAAAATATGGCTTGCTGCACATGTTACAACTACTGAGAGAGTTTTTCAGCATTGTCAAAAGAAATGACGAAGATATGAAAGAATATTTCGCGAGAATAATGGAATGCCATAGAAAATTAGCAAAGTGTCACCATGGATTTGGGGATGGCGAATTGGCGTTGATTATGTTATTGGGATTACCAAAAGGTTACGAGCCGCTAATTCTCAGTTTAGAACAACAAGAAGAGAAGTTATCTACTAGTGTGGTTAAATCCAAATTACTTTTAGAAGAAAAATGACAGAAACAGCGTCAAATTCCTCAAGAAGATCCTAATTGCGCTTTTGCGGTAAGAAGAGAAGAAGATGCATGCAAATCACCATGTCGAGAGCGAAATAAATTTGAATATGACCAACCAAGGAATTATCAGAATACGTGGACGGAAGGGAAAAGGGAAAACTATAATTACTCCAGGCGGATAAGATGTTTCAATTGTGGCAAATTAGGACACATGGCTAGGAATTGCAGATTTGCCAACTCATCAAGGAGAATTAGCGAAGGTATGCTGAAACAAAGTACGTTAGACCTTACTCATAAAGTCCTATTTGCAAATAACTTGAAAAACAACTCGCAGAATATCTGGTTTCTGGACAGTGGAGCTACTGAACACATGACGTCGAACAGACTGAAAATGACTAATACAAAAAGTATTTCAACTTCAGTTGAAATGGCAAACAATGAGAAAATAAAATTATCAGAGATGGGTGATGTAACCATCAAAATCGGTCACGAATATGGAGGTGAAACCTTGTTCTTGGAAAACGTATTATACGTTCCTGAGTTAGACGGAAATATTTTGTCTGTTGGAAGGATTGAGGAAAGAGGAAACAAGGTTTTATTCCAGAATGGCAAGGCCTCTGTTTTTGGAAGTGATGGCGGGTTTATTTTGAAATCTAATAGAAGAGGAAGAATATATGCAGTGGAAGAACTTAAGATAGCAAAAGTGAAATCACCTAGTGCAGATATCTGGCACAGAAGGCTGGGACACATTTACAAAAGGGATCTCAAAAATGTGAGTGACACAGCTGAGTGCGAAGTATGCCTTGAAGGTAAAATGCGAAGACTCCCATTTCCTTCCGGGCCTGTCGAAAGTAAGAAGACTTCATCACCTTTGGAGCTCATCCATTCGGATGTGGTAGGTCCCATTAGCCCAATGTCGAAGGGAGGGAACAATTATTTTGTGACATTCATAGACGACTTCACCCATTACACTACAGTATATTTTATGAGGTCTAAATCAGAGGTACTAGAAAGATTTAAAGAGTATAAGAACAGTGTTGATAATTACCACAGCAGAAAATCAAAGTCTTAAGAAGTGATAATGGGATGGAATATGTTAACGGCGAATTTAATAAATTCCTCAATGAAAATGGCATCAAGCGACAACTTACAGTTCCAAGAACACCTCAGCAAAATGGAACTGCAGAAAGAATGAATCAGGCATTGCTAAACACAGCCAGATGCATTTTACTTGAATCTGGGATTCCTAAATCATTCTGGGCAGATGCGGTAAATACAGCATGTTACTTCAGAAACAAATGTTCTAGCAAGGCGATAAGTAACAAAATACCAGAAGAAATGTGGACCGAACGGCCAGTGAGGATTGAGCATATCCGGGTTTTCGGTTGTCAGACCTGGGCATACAACGACCAGCGTCGATCCAAATTTGATTCAAGAAGCCGAGAATGTGTTTTAATTGGTTATCCGGAAGGAGTCAAGGGATACAAGGTTTGGGACATCAGAAACAATAAGGTCTTCGTAACCAGAAATGTCAGATTTAGAGAAGACGTTTTCCCAACTAGGAAAATCGATAAACAAATTTCACTTGAAACTGATTTTTTCCAGGTTTTAAATAATAATTTTGAAGAAGACTATGAATCTTTAAATGGGGAAGATACGAAATTGGTGGAAAGGAATCAGAAAGACGAACTTAAGAAGGAAGACGAGGAAGGTCAAAATGAAGCTGCGATCCCAAGGGGATATTCAGGGACTGATGAAGAAACAATATCGGTAGAGAAAAATCTGAATAACATGGAACGAAGAGAGGATGGAGAGCAGGCTTATGAAGACGAAACACTGAGGAGGGAAGACGAGGAAGGCCAGAATGAAACTATAATCCCAAGAAGATCTTCAAGAATTGCGGCTTGGCGGAGGGAGTATTGCAGATCAGCCTTCCACCATGGGATAATTGAACATAAGAGCCATCGAGATGAAATACCATCATCATACGAGGAAGCGCTTAATGTGCCCAAAGCACAAAATCGGCTGAAATCTATAGAATGTGAAATGGCATCACTTCAGGGGCACAGAGTGTGGGATGTTGACTTGCCAAATGGTGTTAAACGAAAACCTAACCAGGATCTTGACCACTCTAGGCCTCCGATGAGCGTATGAAAACAACTTTAAAATGGGGGGCATTGTTAGGATTTTTATAAGTTGTTTTTTCATAGATTAATTTATTTATATTTTGACCAGATGACCGGACGACTTTACATGTATATAATTGGTTTTTAAATGATGTAAATTAGTTAGTCATGAAAGGAAATTAAAAGTGTTGATTTTCTTAGAGGTGTTTGTGTTTACTCTGCTCGATTGTAGACTAGGAAAGAATTAGTTCCTAACACATTCTTTGAATGGGTCATTCGTCTATATTGTACAAGTTTAAATTGTTTTGAAATAAAATCGATTGCCTTGTCCCCTGGCTTCATGGTGTGGGATGACATTAGCTATGAAAGTAGGACCTCTTTAGTCTTTATTCAAGGCTCAATGACTGCTCAGATCTACATTGTTGATGTATTCCAACCTGTTGTGTTACCATTTCTTGGGAAGACCGATAATGCCATTTTCCAACAAGATAATTCCCGACCACATACAACCAACATATCGCTAACCTTCCTTCAAGATGTTGACATCCTTCTCTGGCCTGCATGTTCCCCAGATCTTTCCCCAAGTGAGCATGTATGGGAGATGATGGAAAATAAATTTGGCAAAATCTATGGCCAAGTATTCTTCAACAGCTTCGGCAAAAAATGAAATGGCTTGGTCTAGTATCATACAAGAAGTAATAAAAAAGGCTATATGACAGTATGTCTCACCATGTAGCTGCTTGTATACGTGCAGGGGACATGTAAAATTTATTGTTTTATATTTCTATTTTATGTAAATTGTATTTGCTTTTTAAAATTCATATTTTTTGTTGCAAATATGTAAAAATTTTATTATCTAATTTATATATATACTAGACGAATGACCCGGGCAACGCCCGGGTTTACACGATTAGATGTATTATTCAAACACATTAAACATAGCAAAATAAAACATAGCAAATATAGCAAGAGCGGTTATTTTAAACGGCGAATTAGATAGCAAAAAATGAAAATATATATGTAAATATGTGAAATAGTTATAAATTAGAAAACCTGTAAATATAGTTAAGGACTTGCATTGTAATTAAGAAAAAGCTTCACGTCTAGAACGCTCAAGCGACGCGACCGCCCGCCATGGGTGCGCACAGGGAAGTCACGTGCTCGCCGGCAGCCAACGGGCGCGCGCCGCCGGCAGGTCGCCTTAAATTCTAGAGAGCGCTGCTAGTGAGCTAAGTTGAATATATAGTTTTAATAATTGATTTATATATTTTTTAAAATAGCCTATCGTCATCCCCGTTATTTTTTACCTATGTATGGAAAATTTGGTTTGAATTAGTGAACTACTGCGAATTTGTATACAGGTCATACAAACCAACAAACAAACAGACAAACATACAAACATTCATTTTTATATATATAGAAGAAGATATATTTTCTATTTAATTGGATTCATTTTTTGTGTTGTCTGAGTATAATAACAATAACAAGGTATAACCTTAGTGATAACAATTAAACAAAACTTGATTTTGCAAGAAATGTTTATGTGTATTATTGTTAATTAACCACCACATAAATTGGTGAGCCGGACAAAAGAACCAGCACAACGAATTGAGTAAGTACAATTCTTGTGTTATTCCCCAACTTTTGTTAATTTAAAATTAAAATGAAAAGTGATGAAACAGAGAGAGTTGAGACCTATAAGGTAAATGTTGAACTTCCACCTTTCTGGATTGAAAGACTTGATATATGGTTCCATCAAGTTGAGGCTCAGTTATTGATAAATAATATAAAGACCGAAAATACGAAATTCAATTATTTAATCGCTCAATTGGACCCAAAGTATGTCAAAAACCTCTGGGATATAATTACCTCTAAAGAAATAAATAAATATTCAGAGGCAAAAGATAGACTTCTTAGAATATTTAAAGATGGCGAATCAAAAAGAATTCGAAAACTGCTATCGAGAATTGAACTAGGTGATCTAAAGCCTAGCCAGCTGTTGCAGAAATTTAGATCATTAGCAACAGAGGACTTCTTCGTTAAATTTATAAAGACGCTATGGCTCGAAAAACTACCATAGATAATTCAGCAAATTTTAATAATTAGCGAGGAAGAGCTCAACAAATTGGCAGTAATGGCTGATAGAATAGCCGAATTAAACCCCAAGGTGGAGATCTACGAGGTAGCTAAGCCGGAGAATGAAACAAAAATGTTAATAAAAAAAATAGAATCTCTGGAACAGAAAATAGAGAGTATGAAAATGGAGCATCAAGGTAGATCTCGTGACCGAAGTTCACCTGATTATCGCTACAATGCACGCTCCCGTTCCCGATCTAAGGGCGGATATAATCCAAAACGAAAATTTTGCTATTTCCATTATAGGTATGGAAAAAAATGCCTACCTGGAAAATGTAAAAAGCCATGTGAATGGGTCAATGCGGAAAACTCCAACCAGCAGTAAGTGGTGCGACGCACTCTGCTGCTGGACAGAACATACGTCGCAATAGCCGTTTATTTGTAAGTGACAAAAATACTGGCATGCGATTCTTAGTAGATAGTGGAGCTGATGTTTCCATAATACCTTTCAAAGGAAAATTTGGGACCACCCTGAACGATTTCAAGCTATATGCGGCCAATGGAACGGAAATCTCCACGTACGGTACTCAAATATTATCTTTAGATCTTGGTCTACGGCGACAATTCCAATGGCCATTTGTAATATCTAAAACCAACAGGGGTATACTTGGAGCTGATTTTCTAAATAATTTAAAATTAATCCTCGATATTAATTGAAGACAATTGATTGACGGTATAACAAACCTGACAATAAAAGGTGATATCTGCTCAATCTCTGAAGAGACTTTTAGCTCTTATAGAACAACATCAAATTTTTCTAAACTATTGGCTAATTACCCAGATATTACGAGGCCCAACGTAAGAATAATGAAAGCTAATCACGATGTGAAGCACTTTATAATAACAAAAGGACCACCAGTGTTCTCTAGAGCTCGACCGTTGGATCCAAAAAGATTAAATGAAATTAAACAAGAGTTCCAATTTATGCTCGAGCATGAAATAATCAGGCCATCAAAATCACAATGGGCTAGTCCACTTCACCTGGTCACCAAAAAAGACGGCACATTAAGACCTTGTGGTGACTACAGAAAATTAAATTCTCAAACTTTACCTGATCGCTACCCAATTCGATTGGAGGACTTTCAGCATATTTTAAGTGGAAAGATGATTTTTTTCTAGACTTGATTTGTTTAAAGCCTATTACCAGATCCCCATTGCCGAGGAGGACAAGCCTAAAACAGTCATAAAAACTCCATTTGGACTTTATGAGTTTAACGTCATGAGCTTTGGTCTTAGGAATGCACCAGCTACGTTTCAGCGTTTTATTCATGAAGTACTTCGTGGCTTGGATTTTGCATTTCCCTATTTGGACGATATATTAGTGGCTTCAGCAACTTGTGAAGAACATGAAACCCATTTAAAATTGGTTCTCGAGAAACTACAAAACTATGGATTGCGCATAAACATCGCTAAATCTATCTTAGGAGTTGACCAATTGGAATTTCTAGGGCACTGGATAACTAATGGAGGGTCTCAACCGCTTCCATCAAAGGTTCAATCAATTCTTGATTATAAACTGCCAACGACGAAACGGGAATTGCGTACCTTCCTAGGTATGGTAAATTTTTATCGTAGATATCTTGAGAACGCAGCTTCTACGCAGGCTCTTCTTCATGATTATCTGAAAGATTTAAAAAGAATGATAAAAGAAAAGTCGATTGGTCAGAAGAAGCCAAGTTGCAGTTTGAAAAATGTAAACAAGACTTAGCAAGTGCTGCATTATTATCCTACCCCAAACCTGCACTTCCATTATCGCTCTGTACAGACGCATCTAATAATGCCATTGGTTCAGTGTTGCAGCAATGTGAAAATAGTTGTTGGAAGCCAATAGCATTCTGTTCGAAGAATTTAAATAATGCTCAAAAGGTATACAGTACCTATGATAGAGAATTACTTGGAATTTATTTGAGTATTAAAAAATTTAAATATATGTTGGAAGGAAGAGAATTCTATATATTCACTAGTCATAGGCCATTAGTATATGCTTTCAAACAAAATAATGAAAAAGCTTCGCCAAGACAACTGAGACAGCTTCAATATATTTCACAATTTCCCACAGGCATCCGGCATATTAGTGGTAAAGAAAACATTGTTGCAGATACGTTGTCTAGAATAGAAGCAGTTACAAGTATTGATTATGATACAATTGCAGAGGAACAAAATAATAGTGATGAATTACTTAATCTACGCAAAGAAAATACATCGCTAAAATTTAAACAATATCCATTACAATCTAGCAAAGTGCTTTGGTGTGATGTGTCAACAGAAAATATAAGACCGTTTATTCCAGAAAACTTTCGAATTCAAATCTTTCATCAATTTCACGATCTAAATCATTCGGGTATAAAGGCTACAATTAATCAACTTAAATCAAAATTTATCTGGAAAGAAATAAAAAAGGACGTTTGAAAATGGTCCCAGGCTTGCATTAATTGTCAAAAAACAAAGGTAACGAGGCACACAAAATCCCAAATTGGTACATTTCGAGAGCCCGACGAAAGATTCAGTGTGATTCATATTGATTTAAATGGGCCACTACCTCCATCAAATGGAAAATATTATTGTCTCACTTGCATTGATAGATATACGTCCTGGATCGAAGTGATACCCTTGGAGAACATAACATCTGTGTACCCCTTGCCTTTTATAATAACTGGGTGTCAAGATTCGGAACTCCCTACACTATAGTTTCAGATCAGGGAAAACAAAAATTTACATCCCAAGTATTTAAAGATCTTGCAGCTATATGCGGTACGAAACTGCTACATACTACTCCTTACCATCCTCAGAGTAATGGTAGAATTGAACGTCTTAATAGGACACTTAAAACTGCTATTAAAGCTCATAATTTAGTCAAATGGACCGATTCTTTGCCGACAATACTTCTAGCGTTACGCGCTGCTATTCGAGAGGATACGGGTTTTTCAATATCACAGATGGTTTATGGATAAACCATTAAATTGCCTGGAGAATATTTTTAGAAATCTGTAAGTCGAGTTGACTCCAGTTTATTTATATCGAACCTCATAGAGTATATATGCATATGGTTAGACCAATAACAACGAATCACAATGTAACTTTTATCCATAAAGATTTATTTAAATCTGATCAAGTTTTCTTGAGAATCAATAGAATTAGAAAGCCTTTAGAATCATATTACGAAGGACCTTATCCAGTTCTTGAAAAATCTGATGAATTTTTTACGCTAAAAATTAAGAACAAGGAAGTGAAAATATCAATAGATCGATAAAACCCGCTTCTATCTTGGGAACACTAGATTAACCTGCCAGCAGTGGAGATCCCATCATACCTGCCAGCAGAGAAGATACACCAGTAAACCGCAACCAGCTAAGCCTGGGGTGCGGTTCGATTTGCCAAAGGAGACCCGCAGCGGAAGACGGAAAAAAACTCCTTCCAGGTACAATGAGCCTATTGGACGTGACTTCCGTCACTGGAAGGGGAGTGATGTAGGGGACATGTAAAAATTATTGTTTTATATTTATATTTTATGTAAATTTTATTTGCTTTTTAAAATTTATATTTTTGTTGCAAATATGCAAAATTTTTATTATCTCTAATTTAAATATATATTTTTCTATTTTATTGGATTCATTCTTTTTTTTTTGTTGTTGTCTGAGTATAATAACAATAACAAGGTATAACCTTAGTGATAACAATAAAACAAAACAAAACTTGATTTTGCAAGAAATGTTTATGTGATTATTGTTAACTAACCACCACATACGTACCAAAGAAGGACACCAAATATTGATGAAAGAGCTGTGTATCTCAATCGATTTACATCTTTTTTAAAATTTCAATAATTTTTCACATTACCATAAAAGGTATGATAATAAAATTCGGGGAATTGGGTCATAAAAGATTTATTAGACGAATATATACAAATATTGGTTAATATTCCTCAAAATACTGTCCGAGGGAATAAATACAGCGTTTCATTCTTTTTTCCCAGTTCCGGAAGCACCTAGAAAATTCGTCAGAAGTAATGCCCCTCAAAAGGCTCAGCGATTTTTCCTTTATGGCTGTTAGCACGTTTTCTTTGAAGTTTCTTCTAGAAAGAACGAGCTGACTCAATTCGATTCAATTCGATTTATTTCAAACAACAAAAGAGAATTACACCACGATTTAATGCGATTTATTTGTATTTATAACACAAAAGAAAACAAGAAGAGAAAAAAAACACAAAAAGAATTATGATAAGTAACAATAAAATTCTATGAATATGAATTATAATTAATTAATAAAATACATTAATAATAATAATAATAATGAAAAACTCAACATACTCCACCCCGGTGGACTAACTTACTCCTCAGCAAAAGGTAATGGTACTATTTTAGAGACAGTTCTAGTAAGGCGTTCTTGGTGCTTGGTCTTCACCTCGACGACTCGAACTTTTCCGTTTGCTCCCGGAAAGACTTTGGTGATGCGACCAAGGCTCCAATACATTGCTGGTGGTGATATGGTATCTTTGAGCAAAAGATGAGGTCACCTTCCTTAATGTTGGGTGAGGATTTTTGCCATTTTAGGCGTTGTTGCAAATTGTTGAGGTATTCTCGATTCCAACGTTTCCAAAATACATTTTTAATTTTTTGATTTAGGCTCCAGCGATCGAGGTAGTTTATCGGAACATCATCATCATCATTAGATTCTGGAGGGGCAGTTAAGGGTCTCCCGATTAAGAAGTGTCCTGGTGTAAGAGGATTAAAATCGTCTGAATCTGAACTTAGAGGACAAATAGGTCGCGAATTTAAACAAGCTTCTATTTGAGTTGTCAGAGTACTCAGCTCTTCAAATGTGAGTATCTGAGACTTTAAGCATCTGAGAAGATGAAATTTGAAGGATTTTATTCCAGCCTCCTAGATACTTCCGAAATTTGGGGCGGAAGGAGGTATAAAATGCCAGTTGATTCGTTCATTAGATATGAATTTTTGAATTGTTGAAGCTTTCAATATATCAAATTGCTCTCGGAGAATGTTGTTAGCTCCCCTAAAGTTGGTCCCGTTATCACTAAATATATCAGAAGGTTTTCCTCGACGAGAAATAAACCGCTTGAGAGCTGCGAGGAAAGCCGCTGAAGATAGGTCTGATACAATTTCTATATGAATTGCTTTTGTGCAGAAACATACAAATAAAGCAACATATGATTTTAATTTTACTTTGGATTTTTTGATGTTTGGTTTCATCAAAAACGGTCCTCTCTGCAAAGTCGATTCCAATTTTAGTGAACGGATTTGATTTCACAATTCGGTGCATAGGCAGATCTCCCATGATTTGCTTGGTAACTTGGCGTTTAGCCCTGAAACACACCATGCATTGGTAGATTATTTTCTTGACCAAACTTCTGCCTGCAGGAATCCAATATCGTAATCGTAGTGCTGACATGGTCAGTTGAAGACCTGAATGTAAATGATCCAGATGACACTGTCGCACTATTAATTCCGTGATAAAATGATATCTTGGCAATATTATTGGATGCTTTTCATCAAATTGCAGATTTGAATGACGTAATCTTCCTCCAACCCGTAATAGTCCAGATTCATCAATGAAAGGATTCAAAGATAAAAGCCTTGATTTAGTTGGTAAAGATTTCTTTTGTTTTCAACAGGTAATTTCTGATTGAAATTCAGAACTTTGAATGAAACGAATGATATTGTGAATTGAACTTGTTAATTCGCTTGAAGATAGATGTCCTTTCTTTCTTTCATTGAAAGAACATTGGACATTGAATACAAATCTATAAATCCATGCTGTAATTCTAACAAGTTCGTTGATATTTGAGTATTTAAAAATGAAGTCTGGGAAAAGAATATTAGTGGAATGAAAAACAGAGAAAGTTTTTCGTCTTTCACCTGAAATTTCTTTCGGAAAATCATATTGAGTTTGAATTGGATCTTCAAAGTTCACATCCGAGAGCCAAGTTGGTCCTCGCCACCAAAGAGAGTGATCCACCAGCTCTGAAGGAGTTATACCTCTGGAAGCGCAGTCTGCAGGATTATTTTTAGAAATGACATAATGCCTGGAAGAATGTAAAGTCAATCTTTGAACATCAGCAATCCTATTTCCGACAAATGGTTTCCAATGTCTAGATTCAGATTCAATCCAGCTGAGAACAATTTTGGAATCAGTCCATAAAAATACTCTATCAATTTGTAAGCATAAAGAATTGCGAATAGTATCATATAAAGTGGCGAGAAGAAGAGCAGCGCACAGCTCCAGCCGTGGTATGGAAATCATTTTCAGAGGAGCTACCCTCGTCTTGGAAGCAATTAGAGAAACTTTCACTTGGCCCGATTTGAAATGAGATCTTATATAAAATACTGCCGCATATGCAACTTCTGAAGAGTCACAAAAACCATGAAGTTCAACAGAAAGTAAAGCTCCCCTGCACGAGAAATATCTAGGAATTTGAATTTTATTTAATATGGAAAATTCCTTTTCGATTTTATTCCATTGAGAGCACAAAGTATCAGGCAAGGGATCATCCCAATTCAACTTCTGTTTTCAAAGTTATTGAAGCAAAATTTTAAGACGAATAATAACCGGGAACAGCCAGCCTATAGGATCAAAGATTCTGGAGATGTGGGACAACGAATGTCTTTTAGAATTCGTTTGTTCTGGAATGTCATTAATAAGAATCTGAAAAATGTCCAAGGAAGGATTCCAACAAATACCAAGTATTTTGACACATGAATCACTCTCAAAATCCCGAAGATTATTTCTATCTTCAACCTGTTCTGAAAATCCAGAAAGGACATCCGGGACGTTTGATCTCCATTTCCTAAGAGAAAATCCGGCTGAAGAAAGAAGATTATTGACTTCACGAATATGACATGTAGCTTCTTCAATTGTGTCTGCACCAGAAAGCAAGTCATCAACATAAAAATCGGTTTGTACTATTTTGAGGCCACTGGGAAAGTTGACACCTTGTCCCTTGCAAGTTGATGTAGGGTACGCATGGCGAGATATGGCGCACAAGACAATCCATATGTCACAGTCAGCAGTCTATAATCCAATAAAGGTTCTGATGGGTTTTTTCTCTATAAAATTCTCTGGAAATCACAATCCCTAGAATCGATTCTTACTTGGCGATACATTTTCTCTATATCTTCTGAAAAAGCTATTGGGCGTGTTCGAAATCTTATCAGAATGTTGAAGATATCCTGTTGTAGTTTTGGTCTCACACGAAGAAAGTCATTTAGAGATTTGCCATTGCTAGTTTTGCAAGATGCATCAAAAACAACTCTCAATTTAGTGGTAGTGCTTTGCTCCTTAAAAACACAATGATGAGGTATATAATAACATTGTCCTGAAGGTGTATCCAGCTCATCACTGGGAATAAGCTCCATATGATTGATTAAAAGATATTCGTCCATGAAATCACAATATTGTTTTAGGATACTTGGAGATTTTTTTAATTTTCTTTCATGTGATAGAAATCGTTTCAGAGCATTGATCCTAGATTCGCCAAGAGTTGGCAATGTTCTAAATGGCAGCCCAACAGAGTACCTTCCATCTTCCAGAATTTTGAGGTTATTAATATATATTTCTTCACACGAAATTTATTCTCTGGTTAAGGATTTGGCAGAGGGTACTGACTCCAGCTCCCAGAATTTTTTGAGAAAATTATCTTGTTCCTCCGACGCGAACATAGTTATATCTTGATTGGAATTTTCACCTGACAGTAATATTTTACTTGTAAGTAACCATCCCAATTTGGATCCGCACGCAGTAGGTCCAGAAAATTTTTATAATCTAACCTTCCCGTTAAATAAGCATGGAGCAAGCTCTGCTCCTATCACTGAATCAATCTGGCTAGATTTGTCAAAATTGGGGTCAGCCAACAGAAGATTTTTCAAATAAGGCCAATTATCCTATTCTATAAATAAATTGGGCAATTCTGATGTGATCTTATCAATGATTATAGGATTGGCGTTGAATATTAGGTTTGAGAAATGTGGGCTAAATTGGAGAGAGACCTCACCTATTGATAGTTCTACAAGTTTGTTTCCCAAACCAAAAACTGTAGTTTTACATTCAGCAAGAGGAAGATTTAATTTCTTTCGACAACTATTTGTTATAATACATCTTTGAGAGCCTGTATCTATGAGGGCTCTACATGTTTGAAAACCCCGTTTTCCTATTTGACCTTTATTAAAGCCGTAGAGAGTAATATCCGATCATGACTTTTGTTGTTTGCAAAACATGAGACACTGGCATGGGTCAATGGAGATATGTCCGCAACAGGACTTAACATTTCCGGTTTGAACTGATGCTAAAGAGTATGATGTCTCTTATTACATGATTTGCAATTTTGCGTGAAGACGCATGACGATACTCTATGGTTAGATCTTAGACAGTTGTAACATAGACGATTATCTTTTACAAATGTCCATCTTTCAGGTAACCACATACCATTAAACTTAGGAC
Organism: Cordylochernes scorpioides; assembly: GCA_030710605.1. Lineage (NCBI taxonomy): Eukaryota > Metazoa > Arthropoda > Arachnida > Pseudoscorpiones > Chernetidae > Cordylochernes > Cordylochernes scorpioides. The sequence continues at coordinate 56,487,099 of CP092876.1, forward strand.
ATTTTAACAAAAAATGTTCACCTTTACATAAGACGCATGACTTGACTCTGCTATCTATACTAGAGTCATAGGCAAATGTTGCTGAATGAGAATGAGCGGATTTATTCATTTTGTAGAATTGTTTGGAATTTTCTTTATTCTGAAAACTCCCGAGACCCAGCAAATCTTTCCAGGAAAGAAATCATCTTTTCATACGATGGATATTCTTTCTCAAGCAAACTCATCTCCCATTCCTTTCTTATTGAACGATCAAGTTTTGATTGAATTATATGAATTAAAATCATATCTGATAAATTATTACGTTCCAATCCGAGGATAGAGAGATTCTGAATGCTTTCGTTACAAGTGTCCAGGAGATCAAGTAAATCTTTAGTCGATTCTTGTTTTACATTTTTTAGATCATACAAATTTTGATTTGTTTAAAAGTCAATTCACTTTTTTTGTCGAATCTATTGACCAAGGTTTGCCAGGCAATAGGATAATTTTCATCAGAAATATTGAACGCCCTAATAAGTCTAGCGGCATTTCCTTTTAGTGCAGAATTTAAATATTGAAGTTTTTGATAATTTCCCAGTGTTGGATTTTGATCAATAGATCTAATAAAAATTTCCTTAAAACTCAGCCAATCTGAAAGATCACCACTAAAGGTGGGCAATTGAAATTTTGGAAGTTCTAAATGCGTTTCACCAGAAAATTTATTTTTATTTAAATTTCCCAGCGATCTATTTATTTTTATCAAAAAAGAATTGATTTTAGACTTTGCCTCAAAGGATACCTTAAATTTTTCTTCAGCATTAATGCCTTTATATTTTACTAATTTCACATATTGATTATCAAAGCTAGCTTTTAAATTTAACAAGTTTTCTTTATTTTGCATAAATGCGTATTTATCATTGCCTTCTAAATTATATTCTAAATCTGCTTTTATCAATTCTAAACTTTTAATCAGAGATTCAAAAATTAAGATTTCTGTTTCCATATTTTAAAGATTAGCATTCAAAACCTTACCTTTCTTTATTTCTATGGCTTCTAAGAACTTTCTATTTCTTCTACTTCTTTCCCGGGTTTCGGCACCAAAAAATGTTAGCACGTTTTCTTTGAAGTTTCTTCTAGAAAGAACGAACTGAATCAATTCGATTTATTTCAAACAACAAAAGAGAATTACACTACGATTTAATGCGATTTAGTTGAATTTATAAAACAAAAGAAAACAGAAGAAGAGAAAAAACAACAAAAAGAATGATGATAAGTAACAATAAAATTCTAAGAATATGAATTATAATTAATTAATAAAATACAATAATAATAATAATAATAATAAAAAACTTAACAATGGCATTAACGGTATCAAATCTATGTCCTTTTAGAACCGACTTCATTCTAGGAAAGAGAAAGAAGTTATTTGGTGCTAAATCATGCGAGTACGGGGGATGAGGCATTGTCAACATGCTATGTTTAGTAAAAAAAAAAAAAAAAAACACCCACGGAAAGAGCTCTATGTGCTGGGGCGTTATCGTGATGAAGTATCCATTCGCCCAAGATCCACTTTTCCGGTCGTTTCTTCCGTATTGATTCCCGTAAACGACGTAAAATCGCTAAATACACGTGTTGATTAATTGTTTGCCCTTGTGGGAGAAATTCACAATGCTCAATGCCTTGGTGATTGATAAAAATCACCAAGAGAACCTTTGTTTTTGACTTAGATATTTTTACTTTTTTCGGTTTGGGGGCATTTTTCGGGAGCCACTGGCTCGATTGTCGTTTGGTCTCTGGGTCATACCAATAGACCCAGATTTCATCACCAGTAATCACCTTTGTGAGGAAGTCTGGATCTTCATGGATGTTCTATAGCCAATCTTCGCAGGCATTAACCTTTTCTCCAAGATCCATTGTAAAAAAAAAAAACGCCGCGCCTTTGTTTCTTTTCTTAAAAAAAAAAAAATGCTTATAAAATTCTTATTATTTGAGATATAGAAAAGATATAAATATTTTATAGTTCAAAACGAGGTCTCATTGTTATGATGCTAATTTTTATTTTTGCGAAAACTCTTTCAGAATTTTTTTTTTTTTTGACTAATTGCCCGTACTTTTTGATCATGCCTATAGATCTCACCAATTTCCAGAAAATTTACTCAATTATAGGTGATGCATTTTTTGTGGCCAAAAAATGTATATATTAAAGACTTTAAAATAGTTTATTTCAATACGCATTTGATACTGAATTATCAATATAAACCATATTTTACATATATAGGTATGGATAATACTGCTAAACTTTCACTGAAAGATGTGTACATTTAGCCTATAAATATTTTATTAATATTATTTCAAAAAATGATAATCGTGTACATTGATAATGAATAGAATAAAATGATAGTTATTACATACAATTTTTCTCTATATTCCTATATATCTTTAAAACGAACGTTTCCGCCATTCCAGACAGTCCTAGGCCAAACAGTATTGATTTATATATATAAACCTCTTTTATAATTTATTTAAAGGTTATTATTTCAAATGATATTATCCTATTCTTCGAAAAATTTTGAATTATAAAAATAGTGCTTTTTCTATATCACCAGAAGCTCTATACTGAACATTACATATTTAAAACTGTGATTATAAATATCAGTTGGATTCTGGAATCATGCAAATTCATAAAAACAATTTATTTTTAAAATTGATGATGTTTAATGTTGAGATAACGATATGTCTGATCTAATATAAAAGCCCATTTTAAGCCTTCATATATAAGCTACCTGTTCTAAAATAACTTTATTAGGTACCACTCCAAAACAGCAACCTAGCTTATGTTATTTACAATGAAAAATATTAACAGGTTCTAGCAAAAAAAAAGTGTACAATGTGGGATTCGATTCCGATTCATGGCTGTCAGGAGTCGAGGGTTTTAACCACTCATTCACCGACCCTATATAGGCTAGTGAGTGTGAACAATATATATATATAATGTTTGTAGTTGAAATGTTAACAAACCAATTTATTCCTGAATACATTTAATGGTTCCATCAATTATATGGGGTCAGAACTTTAGGTAGGGCAGAATTCAGGATCCACATTAAAGCATGGTTAGACATTTGGTTGAAGTCTAAAAGATCATGAAGAGTTTTCTAGGGCGACTGGAAAAATATTGATGCCATACAGAAAATATAATGGATAAGAAGCGAGATATGAATATGATGATAATCATGGTGAAGATTCCAGGGAGATTTGAATAGAACTAAAAGTGCTTTGGACATCTAAGTTGTAATCTTGTGGTCGCCAAGAGCAAGTTCCCCAATATGGTCTGATTCTCTATTTAGAAGCAGGTGTATATGCTGGGCAGTTATTTAACAAGTCCGCAGGCCAATTGTGTTCATGATTATCGGGAATGGCAAGAACATAGTCTACTGGAGTGGAGCCACCATTGAAGAAAGATTATATAAAACATCGCAGAGACCATCTCTTCAAATGAAAGAATCAAGTTGTCCATCAAGAAGTCCATCAAATTGATATTTATCATCAGAGACGACGTTTTTTAAAAAATTCTGCAACTATAAGTTTGATTTCTCATCAAAGTGGCAAATTGAACTGCAAGATCAACTGGTTAGTTTTCCAAAGAGATAAATCTCAAACAGTGTTTTATATTTAATTAAAAATCAAAAGAATTGAGTATTATTAAGTAGTCTTGAGTTTTAAATTCAAGGATGAAAAATGAATTTTCGTTGACTAGCATGGCAATATAATGACTGGTTTCTTATTAAAGTTGTTAGAGAGATACGTTAGTCATTGATTATTGAAGTCTGGGCTTCATGTTTTAAGTGTACCTTGATTAGCACAGAGCAGATTCTTAATTTTTTATATATAAACTATATTATTCCTATTGGAATAAGAATTAGATTCGGAAATAGGTCTTAAATTGTCCACAGAGAGTAGGGTCATATTTGAATACTCCATTGTATGTCAAGAAAACAATTTGGATAGGCGTACAGTAAAATAATCACTTGTTAAATAATCATTTAATGAATGAAAGGATTGTTTGCAAAAAGTTTCTTTTATTCTTAAATTTAAGAATAAAAGAAACTTTTTGCAAACAATCCTTTCATTCATTAAATTATTTATTGCAATTATTTAGGTTTTTTATAGTAAATAATCATTTAATAATCAAGGCCACACACTTGTTGAATCATTTAGATGCACAATTGAATATCAGCACTCCAGGTTGCTTTAGAATTTTGTTATCATACAACTCCTGCTGCTGACATAATAGTCATTTCTGAGGGCTCCACGATATATTTTATATAATCAGAGTTGGGAATAAATACTTTATAAGCAGGGCTATTTGTTGAATAAGAATTGTTCTCAGTAGGACTATCTGTTAAATAACACGTGTGGTCACATCAATCGACAAGCGTTTGGCCAGCAAGGGTATTTGTTGATTATTCACTTGTCAAGAAGAGCATTCAGTTGAATAATCTTTTAGATAGCTATGGATTTTTTTAAAGGACAATTTATTGAAAAATCATTTTTTTCAAAATTAATTTGGCCAGAAGGATAATTTGTTAAAATAAGCATTCGATCTTAAGGGTGATTTATTTAAATTCATTAGGTCAGAACTGAGTTTAAAACTTATTTAGTCAGGAGGGCCATTTATTGACATTGTGTCAGAAAAGCAATTTTAGAATAGGAGTCATTTATGAAATATCTATTTGGTTAGCAGGGGGTTATTTTGTATATCTATTAAGTTAGTAGAGAAAGGTTTAAAATATATATTTGCTTAGCAGAATCTCATTTTTGAATAACTATTTGGTTAGTAAGGCTATTTTGAAAGTCTAATTAGTTAGCAGGGGAATTCTTTGGATATCTGTTTGGTTAGAAGAGTCATTTCTTGAATATCTATTTAGCTAAAAGGGCCATTTAAAAATATATATATTTGGTTAGCAGGGTCATCTTTAGTATACCTAATTAGTGAGCGGAGTAATTTGTTGAATATCTATAATTGGTAGAGAAATTTATTGAATATCTATTTAGTTAGGAGAGCTATTTGTTGAATATATATTAGGTTATAGCATGGCGTTTTTTGAATATAAATGTAGTTAGCAGGGCATTTGTTGAATATCTATTTAAGTAACAGGGATATTTCTGAATATCTATTTGCTCAAAAGGCCAATTTTTGAATAAGAAAGGGTTATCCGGGTTATTTGTAGAAAAATAATTTGGTGTCAAGAGGGCAATCTTTTCAATATCTATTTGGGTATAAAGGCATTTTTGTTGAATAAATATTTGGCCATTAGAGTCATTTGTTGAATAAATATTTGGTTAGCAGGTTCATTTGTTGAATATTTATTTGACTATGAGAATCATTTAGTCAGAGGCTGGATTATTATCTGAATTAATTCGGTCAGTAGAGCTCTTTATTGGTCTTACAGCCTGTGAACAGCAAAGAATCATTCTCAACTCGACGTTGAACATTAGAGTCGCAGGTTGAGTATTCGCATAGATATCGGGGAATGGCCATATCAGAAACAAGTTGGATGGTTGATCAGTAGCTCAAAAGGATGATCAATGGAATACTAAGATGTTGGGGAAGGCCTCCAGGAAACATGTGGTCATGGGGAGCACGTCCTCCACGTGATCTCAGGCCTTGGGAAATACAAAACATCCAGTAGGAAACCACAGTGCTATGTCTTAAGCTAATCTAGAGATAAACTTGATCTGCGGAAACTTGAGAAATAAATCTTTTTTTGGTTTCTTCAAATGATCACTCTCATGAAGTTTTATTTATATTTTCAAAATATCTTAATTATATCTATTTTATTTCGACCATTTCTATTTCAAAATGCGTATGTTGCTTTTTTTGGTTATGAAAAATGGATATCGCCAAATTCGTGAGAATTCTCTCCCTCTTATTGCAACGTATATATATTTAGAATGAAAAAATATTTCTTTTATTTTTAGAATTAAAATTCTCAGTAAAAACCGCTTAAAAATTATAAAATCGTATCATTTTCTCTCATCATATTTTCTTTTTTTTAAGAAACAAATCCAATCTATTATATATTTTTCGCAAATGATCGAGATTCTTATAAGAGCTTCAGAATATATTTGTCGTATAGGAAAATCATCAATTATATTGACCAAACTTCTTTTTGGAGAACTCGGTCTTCTTTCAAATCTTTAAATTGAGATCAGAAGTTCTTATCAATTCATTCGTGCAGTTGAATAATTGAATAAATCTTAAAAATTCTTTGCATCATTATACATTTTTTAAATTATCGTTTTTTTTATCTAATAAACGCTTATCGCATCAATTCTTTAAAGAATAGTTTACGGACGTAACAAAAATTTTGATAATTCTATGCCCCCTACATATATAAATAAATAAACACATTACAACACAACATCGATTCCTATCTGCTTATTTACAAGTATACGAGCAAGAAGACACTAATCACTACATAGTGGTTAGTAACAAAGTAAAACAACAGACGTAGGACGTGCACAGTACGTGGCACATACCACAGGACAATCCACAACATAAAGTCGTCAAGCCACAGCAATGTTAGACACATAGCATAGTACACATTGGAGCAAACACAACAGACATAGGGTGAGATGGTGCAAACACTCCAATACATCACACACAGTACAAAGGCGACATTTGTTAGTACAAACAGGACACAACGATACACTAGAGGGACAACCTCACAGACAAAGAAACACATAAACTCGCATAGAATAATCAAAATATCCATTACCTCCATCGTTACGATATGTCAGCGCTCAAATCAAGATCAATTATAACAATGGGCCAAGTTAGCAACGGCCTTACCTAGCAACAATGGGCCAATTTAACAATGAACAATTATAATCCTCTTTATTATTATTACACTATTTAGTGGTATTTGAACGATCTTTATTACACATTAAACATATTGATAAGAGAGTATAGTTCAAATTAATCCTTATATATTTAAACTAAATTCTACTGAGTTCATGTAGTCGAAAGAAAGTATAGTGAAAGTACCATGTTAAGATCGTTCTTATAAAGTGTAAACTATCTTATTAACGCGACAATTTCTTTTTAATTTTTGTTCAAGGCATATTTCAAATTAAGTCTAGTTTCATTAAAGAAAGTTTCTTTAGCATACATAAGATATAAAATCCACACTAAAGAGATTTTAGATATTGTAAATTTCGTCAAACAGCTATTGAATCAATTTGTTGTTTTGGTTTCAATAGAATTTAGTATGAATTTAGAGATAATATTGAAAGGGGGCTACAATTTTTCTTATCATATTATTGCGCAGGGCCATGATGTATAGTACCAAGTGGAGTCAATATAGCGATAAATAATAATTTATAAGTCTGAAGAAAGGATCAACAACCGAAATTTTTTTTTATCCCTACAGAAATAGTAATGTGTGCTTGGTAATTTCATTTTTTACACTAGAGAATTTCTTAACTGACAATACTTCCAAGTTGGAGCTTGGCGTTGAAGAAAGCGTCCTGATCCAGGACTTCCTAGGTTAACCAGATCTAAAGGCTGTGCGCAAACTCTTTGAAAATTTAAAATATCCAAGAATCACAAGACTTCATCGAGTGCTCTCGTTTTGGGAGACTAAGAATGTATTTCTTATGAAGGAAGTAATAGGTGACATTCACTGTAAAAAGTTCTTTATACTTTGGATGTTGATGTCTGTGATGGAGGTCATTCCACGATGATATAAGATGACGATGTAAGATCTCCTGAGACACTGGAGTCGAGACGGAGCTACTCAAGAGTTCAATAATCTAAGACATTCATTCTTTAGACGACCGTAGCATTGAGAGAGAGAGAGAGTTTTTGATTATTAAGGAATCAGCCTCACACACATTTTACAGTATTTTACCAACGCACGTTTGAGCACGCGTAGCGAGCTTTTATTAGCTGTTACTTGAGGTGCTACATTATTCCTAAAGTGTTTCCGTGTATTGTTCTCTCTCTCTTCAATGAGAAATATTTTGTTTATTATTGTGATTTCAGCATAATTATCTGCTCGAATGATGGGTTCGGTCTCGAGTTGAAATGTAATAATATATGCTGCAAATTTACCCTTCTTGAAAAACTTTTGTTTTCTATAAAAGAGACTGGATGGAATATTAAAAGAATATGTTACGTTCATTATAAGTCTTGAAAACACTTTCTATTGATTCCCGTAAACGGCGTAAAATCGCTAGATACAAGTGTTGATTAATTGTTTGCCCTTATGGAAGAATTCATAATGCATAATGCCTTGGTGATCGAAAAAAATCACCAAGAAAGCCTTTGTTTTTGACTTAGACATTCTTAATTTTTTCGGTTTGGGGGCATTTTTCGGGAGCCACTGGCTCGATTGTCATTTGGTCTCTGGGTCATAGCCATAGACCCAGGTTTCATCACCAGTTATCACCTTTGTGAAGAAGTTTGGATCTTCATGGGTGTTCAATAGCCAATCTTCGCAGGCATTAACCTTTTCTCCAAGATCCATTGTAAAAAAAAACGCCACGCCTTTGTTTCCTTTCTTTAAAAACAGCTTATAAAATTATTATTATTTGAGATATAGAAAAGATATAAATATTTTATAGTAGAACGAGATCTCATGATTATGATGATAATTTTTATTTTTGCGAAAACTCAGAATTTTTTTTTTTTTTGACTAATTACCCGAACTTTTTGATCATGCCTTGTATAAAGCTCACCAATTTCCAGAAAATTTACTCAATTATAGGTGATGCATTTTTTATGGCCAATGTATATATTAAAGAATTTATAATAGTTTATTTCAATACACATTTGATACTGAATTAATAATATAAACCATATTTTACATATATAGGTATGGATAATACTGCTAAACTTTCACTGAAAGATGTGTACATTTAGCCTATAAATATTTTATTAATATTACTAGCGGATGTGTACCCGGCTTCGCCCGGGTTTTATCCGAGTGAAAGTTTGCCTAACGAATATTATTGATAATAATATTCGGGAACACACAGAATATTATGATAATAATGATAATTATATTCGTTACGTCATATATTTATATAATATAGCGGATGTACCCGGCTTCGCCCAGGTTTTTCTCGAGGGAATGTTTGTAGTCTAGTAATAAGAAAATATACTACACCTAAAAACTATCAGAGAAAAGAGAAACCACGGAAGGTGAACAGAAAAATGCTTACAATGGATGTATATGTTTACGATATAAAGTTAAATAAAAACAAAGATAAAATTTGTATATGTTGGTCACTATGAATTTGTATATTTGTTAGGCGAAATTAGAAACATGATAAAACAATATGAATATTTTTTAGATTGAGATTATTAGCTAGTATGTAAAAAAATTAACTCTGTTGAAATTTAATTTTGTATTTATATATAAATAAAATTAACTCTGTTGATTTTTTTTTGTATTTAATCGATAACAGCGAAGTTACGCATGTTAAAGTTAGGAAAAATATTTTGATGTTAAGCAAAACCTGCTCCATCTCGTTTTACATAAACGTTGAAAATTTGGTCGAAATTGATGCATTGTAACGAAAGTTTTTAGCGAACACCACTTATGAAATTTGCATTTTATTAATATAAGATTTCAAAAAATGATTATCATGTAAATTGATAATGAATAGAATAAAATGATAGTTATTACATCACATTTTCTCTATATTCCTATATATCTTTACAACGAACGTTTCCGCCATTCCAGACCGCCCTAGGCAGGGGTGGGCAAACTTTTGAGTCGGAAGAGTCAAAAATTACAATTTCCAAAATTTCTAAGTTTTTAAAGATCCACAATTTTTTCTTGCCAACAACAAATAGTACTCGCATAAATGATATTTACGTATGAAACCATAAAAAGAGCCGCAGCTTCACATACAAAAAGCCGCATGTAACTCGCGAGCTGCAGTTTGCCGACCCCTGTACCCTGAAATCTTCCCAAACTACACAACGTAGCTTTTGCCCCAAGTTATTCTTAAAAGTCATTGATCAAGTTCCCCGGAGTAAACTCCAGGTCGTATTCCAGGTTTTCAACAGGTCTAAGGTCCCAGCTGCAGATATCCATCGGCATTGTTCAATCAAATGCCTCGAGACTTTCACCTGCTCAATATTATTTCTGAGACGCGATGGCTGGCGTGGCGTAGTCCCGTTCCAGTTGCTGGAGGCTTGGCGAGATTGTCCAGGAGGCCGGCGGTCTCCTTCGGCAAAGAAGACGAATGCTTCCGTTTTTTTCCCATTGTTTCCCAAATTCAAAACGTTTTTATTTCTTCCTTTGAGCTTTCAACTGTCGATAATCGATGTTCAACGTTTTCATCTCGATGGGAGTATCGTGCTACCGTCATATATATCGGCCAACCGCCAATACCGGCTGGAACCACCCATCCTTTCCATCTCCAACGTCGAAAGGAGCGGTGATCGCGTGACCGCACGGTGAAAAAGAGAGATAAATAAAAATCTTCTGAATTTGAAAAAAAATACAGAGTAAAAAAAATTGAAGTATTGAAGTATTTGAAAAATTGAAGTATTCTCAATGTTGAGTCGATTAAAAGATTAGTCTTTTTGGAAGAGAAAGGTCAGGATAAGCACGACATCTCGCCACGGACGCATGCAACCCTTGAAACAGTCCTGTTCCAAAATATTTCAATTTTTTATTTAACAGATCTAACTCTTATTTAAAGTGGGGGAGTGTATCATAAAGTTTTAATCAGATCACTACGCTACAATTTAGCGTTTCGAGCACATGTTCTTCATATTCTTCGTAGATCGCAAAATGCGTGGTGTCTCTGGAGGCCCGCTGGCGATTCTCCACCAAACTCTGCAGCGCTGGCAGAGGCGCCATATTCATTGTACATAGTATCATGCATATACTGTATTGTATATTTCATCGCAGTAAGGACAGTAGAGGTTTGATTTATTTGTGAAGGGAAACATTCGCGTTTTGGTGTTTTCATTTGTATTATATAGATGGCGCGTAATTGCTATTTATTAATTTACTAGCCGAATGACCCGGGCAACGCCCGTGTTTTACCCGATTGAATGGTTTTATTCAAATACTATTTGTTACAATTATAAATTGGCGCCTCAAATAAATGCATATATTAGTTAAATAACTATAGTCTATGTGCTTTATCTGCCTATGTACTGTTGGCTTCCGTAGGTAAGACGCTCGTAACTGTATATAGAATAAACATAGCCTACCGCCCGCCATGCGGGCGCACAGGGAGGTCACGTGCTCGGGCCAACGGGCGCGCATTACGTCACTCAAGGTCACCGTCGCGCCAACGATGACACGTGATCGTAGCCGTCCAATAGGAGGGCGCCGGCAAACCGTGACAGAGGCCGATGACGGTGGAAAGACGCTCGTGACTATATGTATACTAGCCGAATGACCCGGGCAACGCCCGTGTTTTACCCGATTGAATGTTTTTATTCAGATACTATATGTTACAATTATAAATTGGCGCTTTAAATAAATGCATATATTAGTTAATAACTATAGCCTATGTGCTTTATCTGCCTATGTACGTGCTCGCCGACAGCCAACGGGCGCGCGCCGCCGGCAGGGGGGTGGGGCATTACGTCACTCAAGGTCACCGGCGCGCCAACGATGACACGTGATCGTAGCCGTCCAATGGCCATCAGTGACAGAGGCGGCCGATGACGGTGGAAAGACGCTCGTGACTATATATATATTAATATTAATGAGTACATTTTGTGTAGAAATAGGATTAGTTGACTTTATAAGGTAAACTTATTCATACAGTTTGTATCCCTCGATAGCTCAGTTGGAAGAGCGGAGGACTGTAGATGTTACAACGGTGATCCTTAGGTCGCTGGTTCAAATCCGGCTCGAGGGAGTTTTTTTTTTTTTTATTTTTATTGGCTGCAGGCGAGCACGTGACCTCCCTGTGCGCGCGCATCCGTGACAGAGGCGGCCGATGACGGTGGAAAGACGGTCGTGACTATATATATAATATGTATATATGCCTGACTGGACTTGTCCTTATTGTTTGCGGAAGAGCATTGCTAGATGCAAATATTTGATGTAATTATACTGTCCTAAAAGCTTATGCCCATAGTTTGCTTAAATACCATTTCTAAGATTCCACCCTTCAGTGTTGCATGTAAAAGCAGAATAATCCAATACAGTATTAGACCTCTAAAGAAGCGGTCTGGTAGATTAAAAAAAAAAAAAAATTGGCGAAACCGCTGGGAGGGTTTACCACTGATGAGCCAACCCCTTCTAATATTTTTTCATCGCAGTAAGGACAGTAGAGGTTTGATTTATTTGTGAAGGGAAACATTATCGTTTTGGTGTTTTCATTTGTAATTTTTTGACAAGATGTGAATAAAATTATTCTAATTGTCATTGTCTATATACTTTGTCAAGTTATAATGGATAGTTTCCCCTTAAACTTCGAACCACATCCTCTATATACTTTGTCAAATTATAACAGATAGTTTACGCCCAAACTTTAAAGTGTATTTTATCTTAAATGATATATTATGATAGAAAAATGATCCCACAATTTTTTTTCTTGTCATTTTCCCGGGGTCCCGGAATGTCATCTAATAAATGTCAGGGATCCGTCCAAGCCGGAAATTAATACTTCTTAGGAGCAAATAGTTCTCTAACACTAAACCGTGTAGAGATCTTCTAAACATTGTCTTATATTAGAGAGTTTGGGTGTGGAACTCAATAACGTTTACATTTTAATTCACTTTAAAAATGATTTTTCTGCCTGTTTCTAAAGTGTGTCAATCTATATATATAAAATTGAATGTCTGTCTGTCTGTTTGTCTGTCTGTTTGTTTGTACTCTATAGATTCAAAAACCATATATCCAATCGCCGTGAAATTTTGGGATATTATTAGGTATATCACCGGGAAGGTTTTAGAAAAATAATTTCATGAATATCTTGAATATCCTTAGAGTTATTTGCAGATTTGTAGATTTAACTCGCAAGCAGCGCCCCCATTGTGACGATGATAACAAGTTTTCTTATCACTAAGTTTGTTATCTTAAATATTATTTATCAAAAGTAAGATTATCTCAGGATGACACGGCAATGTGACACGGGAAAAAATGTTCACTAGATAAAACTATGATTTTCTATATGATATAAAAAGCCAACAATGAAGAGTGAATGTAATATAAAAAGCCAACAATGAAAAATGAATGTAAGATAAAAAGCCAACAATGAAGAGTGAATGTAATATAAAAAGCCAACAATGAAGAATGAATGTAAGATAAAAAGCCAACAATGAAGAGTGAATGTAAGATAAAAAGCCAACAATGAATAGTAAATGTAATATAAAAAGCCAACAATGAAGAATGAATGTAAGATAAAAAGCCAACAATGAAGAGTAAATATAATATAAAAAGCCAACAATGAAGAATGAATGTAAGATAAAAAGCCAACAATGAAGAGTAAATATAATATAAAAAGCCAACACTGAAGAGTGAATGTAAGATAAAAAGTCAACAATGAAGAGTAAATGTAATATAAAAAGCCAACAGAGTGAATGTAAGATAAAAAGTCAACAATGAAGAGTGAATGTAATATAAAAAGCCAACAATGAAGAATGAATGTAAGATAAAAAGCCAACAATGAAGAGTGAATGTAATATAAAAAGCCAACAATGAAGAATGAATGTAAGATAAAAAGCCAACAATGAAGAGTGAATGTAAGATAAAAAGCGAACAATGAAGAGTAAATGTAATATAAAAAGCCAACAATGAAGAGTGAATGTAAGATAAAAAGCGAACAATGAAGAGTAAATGTAATATAAAAAGCCAACAATGAAGAATGAATGTAAGATAAAAAGCCAACAATGAAGAGTAAATATAATATAAAAAGCCAACAATGAAGAGTGAATGTAAGATAAAAAGCCAACAATGAAGAGTAAATGTAATATAAAAAGCCAACAGAGTGAATGTAAGATGAAAAGCCAACAATGAAGAGTGAATGTAATATAAAAAGCCAACAATGAAGAATGAATGTAAGTTAAAAAGCCAACAATGAAGAGTTAATCTCTATATATATATATATAAAAGTCAATTTCTGTCTGTCTGTCTGTTTCGCGATAAACTCAAAAACTACTGAACCAATTGGTACCATATTTTGCATGTCGCTTTTTATAAACCCGAGGAAAATTTTCGGCTGCATTTTGATTAGTATTTTTGGCTATTTCTTTTTTTTTTTTTCATTTGAAGAACTTTTTTTACGCGGACTAATCCGGAATGGAATGAATACCTAAATATGGCCATATTTTTAAGCATCGGTGGTTCAGTGGTAGAATGCTCGCCTGCCACGCGGGCGGCCCGGGTTCGATTCCCGGCCGATGCATTTTTTTTTTTTTACAATTTTTAAAACTCTTTTATATTATCTTATATATATAAAATTGAATGTCTGTCTGTCTGTACTCTATAGATTCAAAAACCATACATCCAATCGCCGTGAAATTTTAGGATATTATTAGGTATATCACCGGGAAGGTTTTTGAAAAATAATTTCATGAATATCTTGAATATCCTTAGAGTTATTTGCAGATTTGTAGATTTAACTCGCAAGCAGCGCCCCCATTGTGACGATGATAACAAGTTTTCTTATCACTAAGTTTGTTATCTTAAATATTATTTATCAAAAGTAAGATTATCTCAGGATGACACGGCAATTTATTTGCGACAAGAATAATGATACAATTCCAAGGCGAAGATACTATTCCTTTAACTTCCAATTACCGAGGGAACCAATTAATATTGATTTTATTCAACTTATCGAGTATTTCTCAAGGGACCGGGAAAAAATGTTCACTAGATAAAACTATGATTTTCTAATGTAGAAAATTAGGAAAGACAAAATTCAGGATGACAAGGCACACAGGGACCGGGAAAAAATGTTCACTTTATCGAGAGATTCAAATTTACGAGTTTAAAATTATCAAAATATATCTTTTTTATTTTTTAATAAGTTTTTAGAGAATTGTTTTAACAAATGTTCGCTAGACAAACCTTTACTCGGGTAAAACCCCGGGCGAAGCCGAGTACGTTTTATAAGTTTAAAGAGAATTGTTTTAACAAATGTTCGTTAGACAAACATTCACTCGGGTAAAACCCGGGCGAAGCCGGGCGGGTCCGCTAGTCCATATATAAATGTATATCTGGAATTTAATTCGATCTCCAATAGGCTTCCTGAGAAAACCAGAAATTGGTATTTGATGGTTCGTTTTCTTGTTTTATCAAGAAATTTGGTTAGTCGAATATCATGGAACAAGCAAACGTTTAGTTGATTTCTGTTTCACTAGATGGCGCTCGGCCATCTGAAATACTCACGTGAGCGGTCAGAATATGCTTCTTTTTTTATATCACCACCAGGCCTTTTTCTATTTTAAAATTAGTTTTCATGTCTCCCTTCAAAATAGACGCTAAGTGCCATCTATTGACCGTCTCCAGGTCACTCAGGACGGTGACAAGGCACAAAACCAGCTTTGACAGACTGAGAAACGCCCACCTAGAAACCATGGTTTTGGACTCAAGGCCCTCGTCAGTCCTGAGCGGGCTTTGAGATTAAATGAAATCTTCACAATTTACCAAAGAGGTGCTTAGCTGAGAGTAGCTAGGCTAAAATATAGATGGAAATTTTCCCAGATTTGGGTTCCAAGAGAAATACCTATAACCTATTTATATAATATTATATTAAAATAATTACAGAGAGAGAGCCGCTATTTTATGTACGTATTTTACATAAACTTAGAAATATGTATGTATTCCACTCTTTTTTCCATTCCTTTTCTGTATCTCTCAAGAAAATCTGCATATAAGACTATTTATTTATCATCCGTTCTCTCTTTGAAATAAAATTATTAGTTTCTATCCACACACTATAAATTCGAATTATAAGTCCGCGGTCAGCAATTAGATTGTTGTATTTGTCCCTAGGTCTGGTTTACTCCTCTAATGCTTCTATTATCTGGTTTCTATCGACCAAATCCTGCATTGGACACTTTTAATTCAGCTGCTCAGCATTGAACTACAGCGATTCCAGACGGCTACACTTCTTGGACTGCCCTCATTCAATGACACTGAATTTTTGATACTACCAAGAAACAAACTGGCCTGGAAACACTTGATGAACTGGTTCACTAAGGCTACCAAGACAGACTCCTAAACCGCAGGATAGCCCGGGTAGTTGGCGATCTATGGATACGCTACAGGAGCCTGGGTTACCTTTATGTTATTATCGACCACTAGAGCATCTGTAATAGCGGGCCTTTAGAAATAGCGCGGCAGGTGTGACACCAGGTTATCGTGGTTTACTTGTGGCGGCACGACAAAGACGTAGGGGGCCTAAATAACTTCCGGCAGTTCGGAGAAAGGGCCCCTCGCAGAACGTCCCCTTAATTGGAGAGACCATCTCCCATTTCCTCGCCTTGGTTTTCCCTTTTGGATTTCCGCCGCCTTTGAAGGACACGCTAAGTACTCTGGCCAAAAAAAAAAAAACATGACGATTTTATGTGTTCTCCTCCAGGCGCTATCCAAACTAAAACCTCAACAACCACAGGCCATAGTTCTCCCCGGGGATTTAACATTTTTACTCTACTGATCATGCTCTTTCAATGATTAACACGCAAAACGCTGTCATTCACGAAAACCTGTTACGAAAGGTAGTCTTACAATTAGTAAACAATTATAATAATAAAACGAGCCTGCCAAGATCCGTACATGCCATCGTCTTATCCATAAACTGACGTGTTAACCCCACAAGTATGTAAACTAATCAATTCAACATACAGTTAAAGGTATCAAATGGAAAATGTTGACCCAAGAGTACAATAAGAATAAATAAGAACTAGATAAGAAGAAAAAGCATATGCTACGATTTAGTATAAAAAACTTAGCATGTAATGTCTGAATAGATAAATTTTTGTATGCATTTAGGGTTGGATATTTCAATTTTCCTATGTTCTTATAAGAAACCAAAAATATCTTTTTCGTCAATAAGCTAATTTTTTTAGAATCGATGCTTTTTACGCGGGAATGTTTTGCACCACTTAATTCCTTCGAGAGGCTTTTAATAGTGGCTTAACCATTGCAGAATACGAATGAAATGGCGTTTCCTTAAACTTTCTATGGATTTGAAAAATAGTACGAATGTGAAATTGTACTGGGATAAAAGGTGAATAAATTAAGAAAAAAGGCATCTCCTTATCGTGCAACTGAAAGTTGCTGATGGCTTGCGCCTGTCATGATGACGCACGACATCAGCAACTTTCAGTTGCACGATAAGGAGATGACTTTTTCTTAATTTATATGGATTGTTGATCTACCAGCATCCAGACGACAAGATTCGATTTAAATTCCTGATAGAGAGATAAGACTATTTCCATAATTGTCGTTTGTAATTCGATTACTTTTCTCCGTTGTTATTCCGTGTCTACCTTTTTTTTATCAGCAATTATTTCACCATTTTGATTCTGTTTTCATAATATTTTGTTGATTTTACCAAAAGATTCTATAATTTTTCAAAGTTATTTTAAAATTAAATCAAATATTTGTTTCATTAAGCTAGGTTCTAGGAGCGTCCATATGTCGCCATACCTGGTTAAAATTGAAGAAGTCGTTTAAATATAAAGTAATAACGCGCCATCTATATATAAGAGATGAAAGTATTTGAGCACGAATGTTTTCACACAAATCAAACTTATACTTCTGTTTCTGTAGTGAAAAAAATTTGGGAAGGCTTGGCTCATCAGTAGTGAAACCCTCCCAGCGGTTTCGCCAATTTGATCTACCAGACCGTTTCTTAGAATTCTAATACTGTATTGGACGATTCTGCTTATATATTCTACACTGAAGGGTGGAATCTTAGAAATGGTATTTGAGAAAACTATGGATATAAGCTTTTAGGACAGTAGAATTACATATAAATATTTGCGTTGAGCCATGCTCTTCCGCAAAAAATAAAAACAAATCAAGTTAGGCATATATATAAGAGATAATTTTTAAAAGTTTCATTAAGTTGTAAATATATTTTTTAATAGTTATAAAGAGAGAGAAGCTTCTTAAAAATTAAAAGGCAAAAATATAAAAAATAAACTTATTATTATTTATAAAATTTTATATTAAACATTGCACAATATCACAAGTTTAATTTTTACCTATTACACTTTTTTGATTTTAAATAAAATCTCTCCTTTCATAATACATTTTTGATTGATTCAGTTTCTTTAAACAGCTCAGTCCAGGTAGTTGGAGTTCTGAGCCCCAGGAACCTGGGTTATAAGTATCTCTCTGACAGTTTAGCCGATTTGTTAATGTCTCTTCTTATTCTTCTTTCTTATCTCCACTCAATCATATTAGGGTATCAAGTTGTGACCCTTGATGGTGTCTGTTTGACAACCATCATGACTGGGTGAAGTAGAATGCGTCTGCCTTTGTCATTAAGACTGGGATCACTACTCAGTGGCAGGCCGACTTAGCCCCAAAAGAAATGGCCGCCTCTGACATGAGGAACAGACTCCATGTACAGCCGCTCCTAACATGGAGTACAAACGCTGCTCATCCTGTATCCCTGGGTCAGGATATTAATGTCTTAATTTACACAAACTGTATTTTAAGACAGTAGAGATTTAAGCTAATACCTCCAGCTCTTATTGGGTCTACAGTGATAGGAAGAAATGTCAGATTACTCTTTAGGCTATAAATCATACATTTCTTTAGAAAGTTCCTATAAGTACCAATAGAGAGATTCCTCGCATAAGAGATCTACATAGTATAGGTAAAGATCCCGCAAAAAGGGTGGCCATTGTTGAACGTGCTCAGCAGCTGGCAATCCGGGTGACCAACGGCAATGCTCACATATTCTCTGAGGAGAATGAATGGAGTGGTTGTCCCCCCAGTATAGGTAAAGAAGACAATATTCTCTTTTATTTACAGAAGAATATCCAGGAAATAAGTGTCTGTGAGTCTGGGTTCTTCAACTTACATTCAAGATGGTCTTATCTCTAAGAAAGGAACGTCAGCTGAACTGCCAACAGTGAAAGAAATTAAAGTTTACTTTTGGCGAGGAGAGAAATAACTCTCTAGCTTTTTACTACATTAACTGCCGATAGCGAGGTGTTTGAAGTGTTTCAGAAGAATTATTAGAGATTATAAACAGGATTGTTGGAACTAGTACTGGTAATAGGATACTCGCGAATATATGCCCAAAATAAAAAAAAAAATAATATAAGAAATTTAATAAAGAATCCAACAATATATTGGATCTCTCTCCATAGTTTTTTAGGATCAATCCAATTTCAATGTGTTTTTGGCAAAAATGTAAAAATTGGCAAAAAACAGACCACCAGAATTATTTTTTGGTATCATAAAAGAAGGAATTCAAATCATAGGTGAAAAGAATTGCTCAATTTATGATAATGATTAAATATATATCAGGCCTTAATTTTTTTAATCGATCAATATATAAATAAATTAATACCAATACAATTAAGAATAAACATAAATCACTGATGCTATTTAAAAGACGAGAGAAAAAAAAGCTCCAATGGCCCCTGATTCTGGCAAAAGTCCAACCTCACCAGCGAGTGCAAGTAACGAAACGGGGCTCTGGCATATTTTTAAGTGCAAAGTCTAACTGCTTTTCACATGTTTAGACATGTGGTGCACTTACAGTAAAAGTACTCGCCAACTTCTACCCACCATGATTATCATGGCCTGTACCACGTATACTAGGGATAGCAAAAAAGAAAAAGACGAGAATTAAAACTATAAAAATACAATATAATGATGTTGCTTATTTAAAAGTTTTTAATAATAGTTTTAGAAAGTGTTACACAAACACCCAAATTAAAAAAAAAAGTTCTTTAAAAATTTCTTAAATTTTTAAAACGTATGCATCGATTTTAAAAGCCCGTATGTTTTGTTTCGATGAGCATTCTAAAGCGAATGCAATTCTGTGTTCATACTCGCATTTATAATTAAGACACAAAGCTTCAACGTTTGTATTCACTATGTTATTAATACATACTTCTGAAAGAGGGAAGCTGGGCTTAAAATTTGTTGGTATAACAACAGAACTGTGTAGTCAATTAGCTCAAGACTGGGCATGTTTTGTCTCTATACTGAGAGATCTCTGAAAAACCTTCTCTACATCTTCAGCGTGAGTTGCAAATTATTTAATAAATCTTTATTCATATACTACTCTGATCAAAAAGTTTCGACACTTTGCTCATAAGTTAAAAAAAAACTTTACCAAATTCAAATTGTCCCCTTCAAAGTAGTCCACGTTGGCCGCGATTCACTTCAGCCACCTTTTTTTCCAGTCGGCAAAACACCTCTGGTAGTCTGTTTTCGGGATCGCCTTCATGGCCTTCTTCGATTCCACTTTAATCTCTTCTATGCTCTGAAATTCTCGACCCTTTAACTTATTTTGAGCTTTCCAAAATGGAAGAAGTCGCAGGGGGACAAATCGGGACTGTAGGGGGGTTGGGGGAACACAGAGGTTGAGTGGTCCTGCAGGAGCTTCGAGATTTTGAGGGCTGTGTGCGCCGGCGCCTTATCGTGGTGGAGGATCCACGACTTGCTCCTCCACAGCTCCGGCCGTTTCTGCCTGATCGCTTCCCTCAATCGCCTCAAAATTTCCAGGTAGGAGTCAGCAGTTATTGTAGAGCCTTGTTGTTGAAATTCATGATGAACGATGCCCTGGTAGTCGAAGAACACTGTCAACATGACCTTGACTTTGCTGGGAGCCTTCCTCGCTTTCTTTGGTCTCGGCTCATTTTTGAAGCGCCACTCCGATGCCTGTTGGGTAGTTTCCGAATCAAAGCCGTAAATCCATGTTTCGTCTCCAGTAATGACCCTCTTCAGCAATTCGGGGTCGTCGGTTGTCGCTTCCTGATTGAGACTGGCCGTTTCTTTCCGGGCGTTCTTTTGATCAAAAGTCAAATCTTTGGGAACGAGAACGCGGCGTTGAGTCTTCTCACTCCCAAAATGTCCTTCATTATCGATTGAGTCGACCCGAATGATATCCCTGCTTCTTCGGCGACCTCCCTGACAGTTATTCGTCGGTCTTCACACACCATTTCCAACACCTTGTCCACTTTATCAGGCGTGGTTGATGTGGACGGTCTCCCGGAACGCTCCTTGTCGGCGGTCTCTTCCCGACCTTCCTTGAAGCGCTTGTACCACTCGAAAACTCGTCTTCGGCTCATGACGGCATCCCCGTAGGCTGTTTGCAACATCCAAAAAATTTCGGCACTCTTAAATCCGTTTTTCACACAGAACTTGATGCAAATTCGTTGATCCTCCATTTCGGTGACTAACGAAATCTAAGCACGGGTAAAATGGCTTCACTTCGAACAGCCGCTGCTCCCGCTGTTGTGGCGCGTGATTTTTAAAAATTGGCAGGTCTCCAAGCCAAGGGCGACGCTTGCGTTTGCCACAAACCGGAAGAAAATATATTGAGTTTTCAGGATTTTATGAGCAAAGTGTCGAAACTTTTTGATCAGAGTAGTATTACAATATTCGGGATAATAGGGTAAGAAAATTTGGTGGCATCGACAGCTACTTAACTAGTAGATGAGAAAAGAACTTATAAAAATTTTAATCAATTTTGTAGATATATATACAACTATATTTTGAACTGGGAGAGGAAATTGTTTTTGTATGTTTGTCTTTTTTCTCCTTGACCTTTCTCCTTGTATATAGCCAAGTTGTTATGATGTTAGAAATGTATTGACGCAAATATCCCTGAGTTTGGAATATCGCGTTATAGGATGTTAATAAAGTTAAGTTAATAGAATTTTATAAATTGTATTTAAATACTCTTTATTCACGGATGTGAGGACCTTATGTGCCGTTTACATTGGAACATGCTCGGTGCTCTCTAGAAATTTCTAGAAGTTCCTCATAGCGTCGAAATTCTTTACTGATTTGTCAAGGTCATTACGAATTCTTGTGTGATTATTTAATAGGCATAGCAAGCCAATTTTAATATACTATACATAAATATGAAATATTTAACCGAAATAGATTATTGATGTGTGTGAAAAATTTTAATATTTTGATTAAAATATATTAAAAACTTAAAACTCTTCCGGTGTACAACTTATAAATAAACGTATCATAAATGGAAGATGGGTATCTTTTATTTGTAAACGTTACGAGCTTTCGGGCAAACGCCCTTCTACAGGTTTGACAGAAATTAAGGCGAGAGACCGACCTATATACAAGGGATGATTTACATAATAAACAATTTTTATAACTTAGCAGTAAGAATTTTTAATTTTTAATAAGTAACTATTGTATTGATATGGTAATAAGATGTTGTATACTAGATTTTTAACTATGTAAAAAAGGAATAGATTAACTTGAAACAAAAATATCATAAATTTCAGGAATTTCTATTTTTCTATTTATGCTTCTAAGTTTGGTGGATACTATGGATTCTAACATTAATCTTTGGTGCAGGTTGGGTATGTTACGGTAATGGACAGTGGGGTGGTTGGTATTAAAAGAGTGGCCAGTGGATGCAACATGCTGATAGATGAGGGAACGTGGGTCGTTGTTGTTAATGTTTCGGGTGTGTTCTGACATTCTAATGGCGACGGTTCTACCTGTCTCACCCACATAAGTGGCGGAACAATGTTCGCATGAGACAGAGTAGACCGCCCCAGAAGAATCCAGAGGACTGAGTTGGGTACCAGTTTTTGTAATGGGGTGTCGGAGAAGTGAGTGGATACTGGGGGTATTAATGAAAAAGGTGCGAATGCCAAATGGCCTGATGAGACGGGAGATACTAACTGTTAAGGGAGAATAGGGCAATATGCAGGTAGTCCTGAAGACTGGGGGAGGATTGGAGGGAGCGGGAGAATAGGTATGTTTATTAATGAATGTTAGTGGATAGGAGGCGGCGGTGAGATGGGAGATGATACGGGCTTTTTCTGTGGTTTTAAAGATGGGTAGAGAGCAGTGTGTGTGAAGGCGCCTGGTGAGTGTTTTAACGATGTTAATTTTGTGTACTGTGGGGCAGAAGGAGTTGAAATGGGTGTAGGTGGGGGTACTGCTATTCTTGTAGTATACTGTGGTGTGGAATGATGCCGGGGTACGTATGATTAAGATGTCTAGGAAGGGAATGATGTGTCCCTGTTCTTTTTC
This sequence comes from Cordylochernes scorpioides, assembly GCA_030710605.1. Lineage (NCBI taxonomy): Eukaryota > Metazoa > Arthropoda > Arachnida > Pseudoscorpiones > Chernetidae > Cordylochernes > Cordylochernes scorpioides. The sequence continues at coordinate 56,510,279 of CP092876.1, forward strand.
CATGGTGAACGAGAGGTTAGGGTTGTAGCTGTTGAGGGTGGACAGGATGGTTTCTTCAAGGTCGGTTTTACATATGCACAGGATATCATCGACATATCGTCGCCAGAAAAGAATGTCATCACAATGGAGGTTGCAGACCCATTTATCTATTCTGGTCATAACCAGCTCAGCAGCTATGGAGGAGAGGGGGCTTCCCATAGGCGATCCCCTTATCTGTTTGAAATGGATATGGTCAAAGGTAAAGGTGCTCATGTTTAAGCATATCTGTGAGAGGGATGTGATAGAGTTGGTCTTGACGGGATCTGTGTTAATGGAAACCAAAAATTGGTTGAGGCTGTCAATTATCAGGTGATGGGGGAGACTGAGGTATAGGGATGAAACGTCAAATGAACACATGGTGAAGTTTTGGGGGGGGTGTAGGCCGGTTATTTCTTGAATGAGTGTGGGGGTGCTGGAAACTGTGAGATTACTTCTATTGTTGTTTAAAAGAGGTGAGAGATAATTTGAGAGGTACTTAGCTAGGGGGTAAGCGGGAGAGAGGTGATACGCAATGATAGGGCGCAGAGGGACAGAAGGTTTGTGGACCTTGGGAAGGCCGTAGATGTAGGTACCATTGGGGAGATTAGTAGTAAAGGATTTGTGTTCCTCCGTTGAGATGAGACTGGTTCTTTTCATTCGGTTGAGAGAGGACTTGAAGGTTTTTAGTGCTATTGTGCTCTCTTGTGCGGAAATTTGAGAAAAAGTGGCTGTGTCCTGCAATATTTCCAAGATTTTGGCGTGGTACGAAGATCGGTCTAGGATTACGGTGTCAGTGCCCTTATCTGATCTGCTGATGACAATTGAACGTTGTTTCATTAGTCTGCGGAGGGCCTTGGATTCAGTTTGTGAATTTGGGGGTGGGGGGAGAGGTCTCTGGAGTACCCGGGATACATGGTTTCTGATGGCGCATCTGTCTTGATGGTTATGATTCTTAACGGAGGCCTCTAATCCAATGGCAACTCTTACGGGCAAGAACTAAAGGTTGCCTTTCCCAAATTAGATTCCTCACCAAATCAATCAAAGGGCTGATATGCCTAACCTCCCAAAACGTTCATGAATCTGATCTCACAGCTCTCATAGAAAGAACCACCTCAGATATTAAGGTACAAGACCGAAGTATACAGCTTAGACATGATAAAAAGCTAGCGTTCTGGTCCCAAAAATACTCCTTCCCACTCGATCACAAGTATGCCAACCCGAGGCTTCAAACAACATCATCAATCTGTCTAGCGTAACCCTCACCCCTGCTGAAAACAGTCTCCTCTCTAAAGGCCTCAAATATCGACTTCCCGCCAAACCCGATATACCCAGGATCATCAGTGGAATAGAGGCCTCCGTTAAGAATCATAACCATCAAGACAGATGCGCCATCAGAAACCATGTATCCCGGGTACTCCAGAGACCTCTCCCCCCACCCCCAAATTCACAAACTGAATCCAAGGCCCTCCGCAGACTAATGAAACAACGTTCAATTGTCATCAGCAGATCAGATAAGGGCACTGACACCGTAATCCTAGACCGATCTTCGTACCACGCCAAAATCTTGGAAATATTGCAGGACACAGCCACTTTTTCTCAAATTTCCGCACAAGAGAGCACAATAGCACTAAAAACCTTCAAGTCCTCTCTCAACCGAATGAAAAGAACCAGTCTCATCTCAACGGAGGAACACAAATCCTTTACTACTAATCTCCCCAATGGTACCTACATCTACGGCCTTCCCAAGGTCCACAAACCTTCTGTCCCTCTGCGCCCTATCATTGCGTATCACCTCTCTCCCGCTTACCCCCTAGCTAAGTACCTCTCAAATTATCTCTCACCTCTTTTAAACAACAATAGAAGTAATCTCACAGTTTCCAGCACCCCCACACTCATTCAAGAAATAACCGGCCTACACCCCCCCCAAAACTTCACCATGTGTTCATTTGACGTTTCATCCCTATACCTCAGTCTCCCCCATCACCTGATAATTGACAGCCTCAACCAATTTTTGGTTTCCATTAACACAGATCCCGTCAAGACCAACTCTATCACATCCCTCTCACAGATATGCTTAAACATGAGCACCTTTACCTTTGACCATATCCATTTCAAACAGATAAGGGGATCGCCTATGGGAAGCCCCCTCTCCTCCATAGCTGCTGAGCTGGTTATGACCAGAATAGATAAATGGGTCTGCAACCTCCATTGTGATGACATTCTTTTCTGGCGACGATATGTCGATGATATCCTGTGCATATGTAAAACCGACCTTGAAGAAACCATCCTGTCCACCCTCAACAGCTACAACCCTAACCTCTCGTTCACCATGGAAAAAGAACAGGGACACATCATTCCCTTCCTAGACATCTTAATCATACGTACCCCGGCATCATTCCACACCACAGTATACTACAAGAATAGCAGTACCCCCACCTACACCCATTTCAACTCCTTCTGCCCCACAGTACACAAAATTAACATCGTTAAAACACTCACCAGGCGCCTTCACACACACTGCTCTCTACCCATCTTTAAAACCACAGAAAAAGCCCGTATCATCTCCCATCTCACCGCCGCCTCCTATCCACTAACATTCATTAATAAACATACCTATTCTCCCGCTCCCTCCAATCCTCCCCCAGTCTTCAGGACTACCTGCATATTGCCCTATTCTCCCTTAACAGTTAGTATCTCCCGTCTCATCAGGCCATTTGGCATTCGCACCTTTTTCATTAATACCCCCAGTATCCACTCACTTCTCCGACACCCCATTACAAAAACTGGTACCCAACTCAGTCCTCTGGATTCTTCTGGGGCGGTCTACTCTGTCTCATGCGAACATTGTTCCGCCACTTATGTGGGTGAGACAGGTAGAACCGTCGCCATTAGAATGTCAGAACACACCCGAAACATTAACAACAACGACCCACGTTCCCTCATCTATCAGCATGTTGCATCCACTGGCCACTCTTTTAATACCAACCACCCCACTGTCCATTACCGTAACATACCCAACCTGCACCAAAGATTAATGTTAGAATCCATAGTATCCACCAAACTTAGAAGCATAAATAGAAAAATAGAAATTCCTGAAATTTATGATATTTTTGTTTCAAGTTAATCTATTCCTTTTTTACATAGTTAAAAATCTAGTATACAACATCTTATTACCATATCAATACAATAGTTACTTATTAAAAATTAAAAATTCTTACTGCTAAGTTATAAAAATTGTTTATTATGTAAATCATCCCTTGTATATAGGTCGGTCTCTCGCCTTAATTTTCTGTCAAACCTGTAGAAGGGCGTTTGCCCGAAAGCTCGTAACGTTTACAAATAAAAGATACCCATCTTCCATTTATGATACGTTTATTTATAAATTAAAATATATCTTTATCAATATTTTTACTTTCATATGTAAAGAATGCCTTCTTATCTGATTGATATTTAAATTTTCAGAGAAAATTCAGTTGATGTCTTTTATCTTATGTCTTTCATACTACCAATGTACCAGTCCAGCACGTTTCCTAACTTAGAAGTTTCCCTTTATGTTCTGTGTTCGGCATGCGGTTAATCGGTGAGATAGAGGCGATGGGCTATATTTTACAATAGAGCTGTGGGTGTTGTGTGGTCAGGGTAACTTGCAGCACTTGTGCTAAACTCTCCATCAATTCTAAGATGAAATGTGTTCTGTGGGAAGGGGGATTATTTGGTGTGGAGAGAATGAAGAGGAAAGCAGTGTTTTATAAGACATATTGTTTAGAAATCTTGTCTTTTAAAATAAAAAACGTTTTCTATATTCATCCACAGCTTCTATATTAATATCATGTAAAAGTCAAAGTTACAGAGAACAGAATTGTCGATAGAGCAACTGCATCCTTTCACATGACTGTGAGAATCAGTGAGAGGAAGCTACAACATTACACAATGATGGCTTGCCCAATAGATTTCTTCAGTCTGGAAGAGTTTCACGACCTGAGATCGGACTGGTGTTGTAAATACTGTTAGAGTTCTCTGGATAGAAACCACTTTGTCAATTGTTTCATTACAATCTTATAAATATTTAACATAGAGACTTTGTTAATACAAAGCAGTAACGCGCCATCTATATATAACGAATGAAGACATTAAGACGCGAATGTTTCTTTTTATAAATAAATCAATTAGTGAAACCGCTGGGAGAGTTCACCACTGATGACCCAAGTCCTCCCAATATTTTTTTTCATCGCAGTAAGGAGAGTAGACGTTTGATTTATTTATGAAAAGAAACATTCGCGTTTCATTCGTTATAGAGACTTTGTGTCATTATATGCGACATTATCTTCTATCCAATAGACGTCGGGTACTCACGGTAGGTAGGGCGCACCTCGATGTTCCCAGCCACGAGGGCCGCTGCTAGCAGGAGCAAGGCCAGCCGCATGTCGACTGGACGGCCGGCCCCTCTCATTACCGGCGGGCACATTCCTCCCCCCTCCCCCTCGTGGTATGATATAATGACACAGAGATGACGTGTGCTCTTCAGAATGTCTCTGGAGGGCTGATAGATTTACACAAGGCATATTTCTATAAGCCCAGATTGATGGCCCACGGTTGGGCAATGGCCACTCCTGTTGACAAGCTCCTCGACGTTACTCCTGACCTTCGATCACCGCACATACATTAGCTCTAGTACACTCCCTCATCAATATTATCGCCAATATATCAGTTTTACTATTGACATACATAAGCTCTGGTTACCCAGTAGCCATGGCTATATATAATACAAATGAAAACACCAAAACGCGAATGTTTCTTTTCACAAATAAATCAAACTTCTACTGTCCTGACTGCGATTAAAAAATACAATGCAGTATTAGAGCTCTAAAGAAGCGGTCTGGTAGATTAATTTGGCGAAACTGCTGGGAGGGTTCACCACTGATGGGCTAGGCACTCCCAATATTTTTTCATCGCAGTAAGGACAGTAGAAGTTTGATTTATTTGCGAAAAGAAACATTCGCGTTTTGGTGTTTTCATTTGTATTATATAGATGGCGTGTTATTGCTATGTATTAATTAATGGGTATTTACATATAGGAAAATACAATATGGAGTCGCGGGAGGATAGTATTCATGATCCAAAAGAAGCACCTGTCCCGTTAAAAAAGGATTAAAAATGCATTTTCGTTTATCATCCCATTACAGAACGTTAGGTGGTGTTGAAGAATGTGCTACTGATGATGTCAAAACCCCGAAACTATAGTATACAGATTGGGGTTAGTCTGAATTTTTCAAAATTGGTGTTGTGGCTCATTCTTCATCACCACCTCAACGTTCTGTACTGGAGCAATGAACCAAAATACATTGTTTTAATGCATTTTAACGGGAGAGGTGCCTCTTTGGGCACATATAGAAAATGTGAAAAAATAGTACAAATATGACATTGTACTGGGATAAGGTGCATAAATTATGAAAAAGGCATCTCCTTATCGTGCATCTCCTTAGGACGCCAGCCATCAGCAACTTTCAGTTGCACAATAATGATAAAGCACAATTTGGATTATAGATTATAGTACAAGAAAATAAGACCTAATCCAAATAATTTAATAGTGTGTGACGTTTCGGCAACAGCATTGTCACCATAATCAGACAAAAGAATTAAAAAATGAACATTTATTCTTTTGTCTGACGATATGGTGACAATGCTGTTGTCGAAACGTCACACACTATTAAATTATTTGTATTAGGTCTTATTTTTCTTGTAATTGCACGAAAAGAAGAATAATATTTCTTTTTCATAACATATAGAAAAATTATTTTAAAAATTGGAAGGTATGAAATAAAAATATACTCAGTAGTAAAGCATCCGGTGTTATTAGTTGTATCTCTCGCCATCTTTCTGCTACGTCTCTAATGTACGCAGAAGAGATAACTGTTTTGATTCTTCGGATTTTGTTATGAGATGGCTTACACATATCATCTTCAGTATCTTCACGGCAAAATGGAAGCATAGTGTCCAGTGTTGTCTTTGCTTCACGTCCATGGAGCAGGAAGAAAGTTGAAAAACCAGTGGTCTCCTGGCGAGCTGTATTGAAGGTGAAGGTCACAAATGGCAACACTTTGTCCAACTTTTCTGCTCGACATCAATGTAAGTCGAAAGAATATCGCTAGCGTCTAATTGAATCTTTCGTACGTTGATCTGAGGATGGTACGCCGTGGTCATTTGGTGTTTACTCTCTGTCACACATTTTAATGATCTCGGAAACCACTCGAGATTGGAAATCTCGACCCCGATCACTAATGATTATTCTTGACGCCCCTTGTTTCAAAATCACTTCTAACAACAACAAAAATTTATTTCGATCGTCCCCTGCATTTGGCAGAGCTCGCGTAATTGCAAAACGAGTAAATTAGTTCGTAAAAACCATAATCCATCTGTTTCTCATATTAGAATTTGGAAACCTTCCAAGCCGGTCTAAACCGATTCTTTGAAAAGGTACTTTTGCCGGGGTTATAGATATCTGACAACTCCGGGGCTGCTGTGGGATTGACTTTCTTTGCTGATATTCGCTGCAGTGGGCAACATATCTTTTCATACTTCTATAAAGAGCTGGCCAATAAAATCGACGACAGATTCTGTCATACGTCCTCAGAAATCCAAGATGTTCAGCAGTTGGTGCGTCTTGTAATTATCATAAATTTCTTTACGAATATTCCTAGGAATGACTGGCAACCATTTCTTCTACAAAGGATCGTATTTTTCTTGCAAGATACCTTAAACTAGCTGGGAACTATTATATTTTGTAGACTTTCTTTATTCGAACAAGATCAGGACCACAGAGTTGTTTCGAGGGGAGGTCAGGGCAAGCGATGGCGCCCATATCTAGTTCTAATGGTGAGGCATCACTTTCCAAATGTTTTCATTACAGGCTATCGGTGTCATTGTGCTTGTGTCTACTTTTATATATCACTGTATTGTCTTATCATTGAAATCGCAATGCCCATCTTGCAAGTCTTCCGGACGATGCTTTAAGACTGGCAAGCCAAGAGAGTGTATAATGATCAGTCACTACAGTGAAGTATTTCCCAAATAGGTAAGGTCTAAATTTGATAATGGCCCATATAGCTGCCAGCTATTACCTCTCTTTAGTCGAAAATAATTTTTCGGCTTTCGACATAGCCCGATATGCATATGGCAATATGGCTTTATCTTATCCATTTTGTTTATGCACCATACTGCTCTAATATCAGAACTTCTTGCATCGGTATGTAGTTCAGTTGCGCAGGTCTCGTCAAAAATTCCAAGAACGGGATCAGAGGTTAATGCCTCCTTCAAATTTTCAAAATATTGTTTATGTTTAGATCCCCAAGCAAACTTCACACGTCCTTTCAAAAGAATTTGGAAAGATTGAGCTCTGCTACAAAAATAATATATACAGTTATCAGCGTCATAATCAATTCTTTCTTAATCAATTCTGTCACCGTTTGCTTTGTGAATGAAATAAATACCCAAATATGGCCATTTCTCATAACCATCGGTGGTTCAGTGGTAGAATGCTCGCCTGCCACGCGGGCGGCCCGGGTTCGATTCCCGGCCGATGCATTTTTTTTTTTTTTTACAATTTTTAAAACTCATTTATATATTATACAAGAATGACATTCACGGCGCCAATTTCAGCGTTGCCCGGGTCATTCGGCTAGTTTCTCTATAAATAGGAGTAGTAAGAACACAATGCCAGAAGGATTTTAACATCGTGCATGTTCTTGAGTGTTAAAAAATTCTTGACGGCTTGTATTTCATCTAGGTTAGGCCGGATACACGATGTCCTAAAACCTTCAATTCGTGAGCAGCAAAAAGACATTTGTTTGAGTTCAGGGTAGGTCCAGAATTCTGCATGCACTAAAGAATTATCTCTTTAGTCAAGGTATTCTTCAAAGTTCCTAGATAGCACCATTACGTCGTCCAAGTATAAGAGGCACATTGTGTCCACTTATAATGGTGTAAAAATTATATGAATGTATTCCTTATAATGAACATTCACAATTTCAATAGGTAGAAATATCTACATACCCAATAAAAGATGCTTGTTTCCAGTGATGATGATATCTACATTTGGGACTGACACGGCTATTCGAGCCATTGATCGGGCCGGTCTGACATAATCACTTAAGGCTGTTAACCGCCAAAGATTTGTAGGGTTTGGCTTTTCTAAAATGCTTTCAAAAGATATTTAAGATTGTCCACAATCTATTACTGCTTATATAACGACTATAAAAAAATTCCATTCAATTATGACATTATGACTGTTTTGATGAATTTATAAGTAACCAATTTATTGACCGATCATTCGAAGGGTACACTTACTCAATGGCTGTGCACAATTTCCATCAGCAACCTTCAGGACAACATTTTGTCTACAGGCAGCATGACTATTCTTAGTTGGCCCCGATAATTTCCTGTGATATTGGAATAGGACGCTCCAGAATCGACTAATTCAATTATCGGCTGTTATCGGCCACGATGTTAAAGTAACTTGCTGACATGTTTGCGACTGTTAGAGGATTTCTCTGATAAGAGGCCTCAACTCATAGAAAGGTAATTTGAAAACCAAAGCTGCTGCATTTAAAACCTAATCAAATCTAAAAAATCATAATTTGCTTTTGCAATTCCGACTTTGATTTCTTTTATGCATCTTCCCCATCCTCATATATATATATATATTCATTTAATACTTCTAAGATAAATAAAGGATTTACTTGTTAATTTTCGATGTCATCAATATTTATCTTGCATTATTCAGATGCACTGTTATTGGAAAATATGATCTTTTTTGTTTTATTGATATTGAGTTGTTGAGACCAGTGGGTCGTAAATAGATTCTCTTTTGGACATTTCCTGCTGTTAGTACTCTGCAGACTTTTGGATCGCGGGAGAAATTTCTATCGTGTATTTTGATATCACACTTACAAGGTCTCCTTTCTTGATGTTGTTCTTTGTGGTGACAGTCTTGTTAGAATCTTTTGCTGACCTGGGTTCATCTTAGAACCGAAAGACCTGGGTGTGGCAGAAGAGAGGAATGTTATTCCAGCATTCTGGAGTCTGCTCAGTCGAGATCCCAATGGAGTGATGTTATCTTTTAGCGATCTAACCTGGCCAATGACGTCGTTTCTGTACAATTCTATCTTTCGGTTCATCAGACTAGAGAAGTTTCCGATTTTTTTAATGCTCAAATTTCAAGATCGGTTAGCGATTCCATTTTGTTTTAAATCAACGCAAAAACTAAATCTTCAATATTCAAAAATGACACCAAAATGTCGTCGGGTTCTCTCTCTAGTACAGTTGGTTCAAAAATTTACCCGTGAATTCATAAAGAGATGCAGCTCAAGTTAACAGAAGATATATACAAAAAGAAGATTAGAAGTGCACAAAAATAAACAAATAGTAAGCAAAAAACATTCGAGAAGTAGACACTAGGTGACGTAGAGCAAACGCAGGTACCATATCCTGCTCCCCGCCTACCTTGCGAAGAAAGAAGTGCCGTTTTAAAAATATTATTCTCAGCCTTCCGGCTGAAACTTCAGGAATAAAAAAAATAAATAAATAAAGGGATCTGTCTCAATAGTAGGATTAAAAACAAAAAAAAAATATTTCTCTACATAAAACTTATTTTCACAGATTAAAAATAAAGAAAAAGTCCATTAAAGGTATAAAACATAAGAGAAAGATAAGGGGAGAGAGATTTTTCCATGAATCCTTGTAGCTATCAATATACTTTTCTTGGAATAGTTTATAAGATAAAAGGGATAATTTAGCCAGCAGAAAAAGGTTGCCTTGGAAGTCTGAGGGCGATAATTCTACAAATCAGTTGGTTGGGAGAGGGGAAGTCTGCAGCAGCAGGGAGATGATTGGTGTCTTCAGCGAGCCGACCTCTTCTCTCAGCGAGAGAATCATCTCGCCCAAAGCCCGCAAGTTCAAAAAACGCACCAAGAAGATCAAGAAGCTACCATCAGCCTTTTCTTCATCTTCATCACCCGAGATTCACGATAAGAAGAGCAGGAAGCAGAAGATTGTATTTAGAATCAAGCGATTTATTTCGGCGACTTCAGAGAGCCTCATTTCAGAAATTTCCGGAAGACCTACTGTCGATAAAAATGTGACATCCGATAACAAAAGCAGTGCCTCAGTTCCTAAAGTTGCTAACAACCCTAGGAAAGAACTCAACTCTACAAGTCTTAAACATGAGATGTCAGTGAATCCGCTGAAGAACGACTTGGTTCTTCCTTTTAAAGAAAACAATTCTCAGCAAAATCTTTCTACGCACCCATTAAATACTATCAAAAAATATGTTAAACAAAAAGGTGAAAAACCATTTTCCGAGAGGAGAGAAATTTCTTCCAACAATTTAAGAGGAAACAAAAAGAAAAAATCATCAGAAGCCACTGGCTGTCATAATCCTAGAATGGCTTGCTTCGAATCAGGGGAACCTAATAACTTTTATCACTATAGTGAAAAAAGCAAATTTAAAGTCAGTAAAAATTCAGAACATGGGGGATTGAAATCTATAGGTAAAAAACAGCTTGTCGAGACTATCTTGAAATTAACTGAAAATTCCATAAAACTTTCTGAAAGTAAATTGCAGACAGAGGAACAGCAAAGAAAATATCATCAAGAAGTTCAGAATGAGAAAAAATCACTAGAATCAAGGAAAACTAAAATAATAACCAAGAAGCAACAAAATATCAAAGCTTCGTCGTTGGAATTTCTCTTTGATCAGATAAAACCTCGTTCTCCGAAAGTCAATATAAGAAACAGGAACCAAAATTCGAGTTCTTTCCGAAATAATTATCAGCACTTTTCTTCGAAGCGCGAAGAATCGCCGAAAAAGAAACAAACAAACGACAAGCACGCATTGTACGCATTCTGTTCAGAAAGTCCTCCGGAGGAAACAGGTAAGTTCTCCCATCGAAGAAAAGGTAAACACTCAAAACGGAATAAAAAACACACGATCACTTCAAGGTGCAGGCATTTTAACTACTCCGAGAATTCTGAGAGTTGTGGTGAAGAGACTCCATGCATCAACATCATTACATGCGAAAATCTTGAAGAGGCATTAATAGAGGCTTGGAAAAAGTATGGGAAATACGAAGAAAAACGTTATTTTCCTGAAAAGGATGCATTGCACTTGGATAATATTTCTAAAGAAAATATTACTCAAAACACCAATATGTCATCAGCAAATAAAAATATGGAACAGTTTCCCTTATTTCCAAATTGTTTTATGAACACTGCGAACAAGGCTCCTTACGATTCCCAGCAAGCTTCTGCTTTTTACCTTCAACCTACCTCGTCTCCCCATCCGAACTGCTGTTTTTCCCACCATGCCCCTCCACCAATTGTCAATTCATGTTCAAGAAGCTATCCATCTTGCTGCAGCCCCAATATGATCTCAGCCCATTCTCGCCCGGTTTGCCATTTTAGTCAAAACTTCTTTAAAAATCTGGATAACAACAACTTTTTATCATGCCCTAGTCAGCAACGAAGCGATGATGTAACAGAAAAACAGCTTGGCGAAGACTATTCAAGAGCTCAATTGAATGGATGGAACATCAATTCAAATGACAAGATCAGGAAAGCTGAGAAAACAGAACAATATAGTCAACATTCGCCGGCGTATTCCATCGATACAAAGTTATGCTCTTCCCCGCAATCTTACCAGCCCTCTGTCTTCAGCGCTCCCAATTTTGGCAGCTCTAAGAATCCTGGTTTATCGGCCTATAGCTACTCTGAAAGGCCAAAGCCGTCCAGTGAGATGGGCATACAGACCAAGTACTCGCTCAAGTTCTCGAACAAACGGCGCAGAGCCTCCCAGTGCACTACGCCCCCATGTGGCCCAGATTCCTTTACAGAGGAGGAGTCTAGTCTCTGTTCCCACATATGCCAATGCATCTCACAGCATTCAAATCTCACCCGGATTTCCAAAACAAAAAACAAAGGAGTCCAGAATCCTCCTCCTTTCAGCAGGTCGACGGACTGCGTTCCGCCGAGCAACGGCTTCCTCTGGTCCAGCAACAACCCGACGGACTCGGAGAGCAACTTCGACATCGCTAAATGCCGGATCTTGTGAGAGGGGATGACCTAGAGAATCTGCGACTTCAGTAAAATCCAAACATATATGGAGAATTAGATATGAAAAAAACGTCATTATTTAAAACAGATTTCATTTTTAGGTTGTGGCAATTTATACTTATTCATTTATTAGATGATTGAAAGAGATATTCGAAGTTTAAATAAATGAGATTGGAAAACAAAAATATTATAGCATTGTAACTCTCTTTAAGATATACACTAGTCCGCAAAATTAAAGGAACAACATATTTTTTTCATTTATCTCAAATTTTATTGAACATTTATCAATGAAATTTTATACACAAATTTATTATTCCATTATTGATTAGAATACCAGAAATCAAAGAATTCTAACACTTATTTTATGCAAATTAGCCGGTCAAGCAATGATCTTCTTGCAGTCAGTGCATAAATATCTTGGATATTGTTGTTAATATGAGGTGTGATCGCCTTTAACTGAAAGACAGACTCTACATCGGTGACCCATACTAAGAATTAGGGAGTTTATCAGATCCTGTGGAATCAACGCCCACTCTTGTGTTAAGGCTGTTTCTAGCTCATGAGTAGGAGGGGGTTGGAGGGATGAGATCCGCCGTCCTAGGTTGTCCCATACATGCTCAATGGGATTTAGGTCTGGGGATCGAGCTGGCCAATTCATCCGAGCAATTGCATGGTTTCGGAGAAAAGTGTCGACCACCTCAGCCCTATGTGGACGGGCATTATCATCCATTATAAGAAAGTTTTCTCCCATTTCCAATGCTTGAGGCATCACATATGCTGCCAAGATCTCGTCCCGATACCTCTGTCCAGTCAGGGTTCCTTGCCGAAAAATATGGAGTGCTGTGCGACCGCCCAAGAAGATTCCAGCCCAGACCATAAAACCTTGGCTTCTGTAGGGATCCCTTTCAACCATATTCCGGGGATTATTTCTGGTTCCTACCTCTCTCCAGACAAAGACACGACGAGAATCGCTGTTTAGAGAGAATCTGGACATTACACGCCTCCATTCATCTGGATTCCAGGCGACATGTTGTCTGCACCAAAGTTTCCTTGCTCTCTTTTGAGGTGGTGTCAATGGGACACAAATTATGAGTCGTCGAGCATAGAGGCCCTTCTTGTGAAGCCATCTGCGTATTGTATCAGTTGATACTAAGACTCCTGTAGCTGCATTGAGGTCACTTCGTAGTTGCGATGCTGTCATTCTTCTATTGCGACGCACAAGGAGACTCAAATAACGGTCTTGATTGAACGTTGTGACCCTTTTCGTCCTTGTCCGGGTGTTCTGGCAACATTAGCTGTCGTTTGAAATTTTTTCCAAAGCCTTGAGACAAAGTTTCTTGTCACTCCAAGCCATCTTGCTACTTCTGCCTGTGATTGGCCTGCTTCCATCCTTCCAATAGCTTGCCATTTTTTCCTTGTGATAAATGTTGCCTATAAGCCATGAAAACTTTAAAAAACAAAAAGGTTCAATGAAAATATAGTGGAGCGTAAAATTAGGACGCTTTGAGAAAGACTCAGGCACGTGCTGGAGGCGGAGTCAACGTAGACGGTGGTATTTTGCATATTGGGAACAACTCTTTTTTTTTTCTGTTTTACATACTCTCTTAATTCATGGAAGCTTTTGAATATACCAAAACTTGATATATAGCCCTTAATATAACTTTTCTTTTTCTTAAACATGTGTTGTTCCTTTAATTTTGTGGACCAGTGTATTATACTTTCAAAGATAATATTTGAAACCCACACATTTTAAGAACTCAGCGTGTATTTCTTGATACGTTTAGTGATTTGTGTTACCGTGCAATTGTTCTGGCAATGAGCGCTCTATGGTCGGACGAAGACCACACGTTTTCGAGATGAAATGAGCTCCTCCTGCCAAGCAACAAACTCGCTTTGAAAAACAAACTTCTTTGAATTCTTTAAGGCTTCCAAGAAAATTTACATTAACAGCCAACGCACCAGGCTACTTTTTATCCTTATTACCAGAGGTCGGCAACCTTTTGAGTCGGAAGAGCCGAAAATTACAATTTAAAAAAATTCAAAGTTTTTAAAGAGCCACAACATTTTTTTTGCCAATAATTATAGTATTCGCACAAATAAAGTTTTTAGTGAAATAAAGTTTGCGGTGAAAAGCGAGTACAAGTGGCTGAGAGATAGAATCTAGTCTAGTCCTCGTTAATCGATCCAGAAAGATTTTAAATGTTTTTAAATAAATAATATTTGCGTATGGAACTAAAGAGCCACATCTTCACATCCAAAGAGCTGCATGTGGCTCGCGAGCCGCAGTTTGCCGACCCCTGCTTTATACTGATACATTTTCCATCCCTAACCTTCTCCGAGACCAGACAGTTTACATACTCGCTCATTTCCAACTTCTTAGCTCCTTCGTAAGTTTGGATCCAAAACTTATTTCAGCAGCCTAAGCCACAGACTGAACCATCCCATCACGATAAACGCAATATTAGACCCAATACTCTGTATACTCTAATGTACCTTTCGTGGGTGAGACAACAGTAGGCCTACCTTGTAGATGCATAAAAAACCGCGACAACAAATCTTTCAATATACAAGCACAACCATATGATAACACTTTTAACTTATCGTAAAGATAGAGGCTGCATGGCCGGAATTCATAGTTCTTCAAATTAAAGATACTTCGGCCAGTATATATTTTTATTACCTCGACGTTTCGACAAAAAGTCCTCGTCAGGAGCAAACAAAAATTAAAACATTTGACAAAGCGTTAAAAATTATTCTAAGGCTTCAAGGGCGTTCTCACGCGATATTTCAAATTTTGTACAACATCTAAAAAGCACGAGTAAAATAACTTTTAACTTAAACCAATCAATAATACTCTACAGGAAACAAAGGATAGTATTGGAAGCTTTTGTTTCTCACAAACTCAACGGCATAAATCGAAAAATAGATCTTCCCAACCACTACTACAACAGTTTATATTATTGTAAATACCAAGTCTAGATAATTCCCTCATTAGAATTAGCTTATTTGTGATATTTGCTCTCTTGCTTGTAAATAATGTTTAACCCTCTTGGTGACTTTTGTACGCTCCAGGATTTCTGTTCTTTACATATAATCTCATTATTAATTCTATCGAAAATAAAATTTATGTAAAAAATATTTAACAAAATTGAAGACGTTGAATAAGCCTACTTCTGCCTGGGAGGACTTACTCACCACTACGTCACGGCCAGCCAATCACCGTGCTGCCCAGGGGGCAGTCCATCCTCCCTCCCCCATTAGTCTAAAAAAAGGAGCTTAACACTTGCCTGTTGTTCGTGTCGACTCCGCGTGCTTCTAATCTATCCATTTCAATCGGCAGATGTAGTGGGATAATTGACTACTTCCTTCCATTATTATATCATCTAGTCCAGCTTCAACTTATAGCCCAACAAAAATCAATAAGCAATCCAGGCCAGGTCTCTTTTAACTATTTATTCTTTTTCAAGCTTTCGGGCTAATATGTCCTTCAACAGAAGACCTAGAAGTACCACTTCCAGCCAATTATACAGTACTAGCCGAATGACCCGGGCAACGCCCGTGTTTTACCCGATTGAATGTTTTTATTCAAATACTATTTGTTACAATTATAAATTGGCGCCTTAAATAAATGCATATATTAGTTAATAACTATAGCCTATGTGCTTTATCTGCCTATGTACGTGCTCGCCGGCAGCCAACGGGCGCGCGCCGCCGGCAGGGGGGGGGGGGGCATTACGTCACTCAAGGTCACCGGCGCGCCAACGATGACACGTGATCGTAGCCGTCCAATGGCCATCCGTGACAGAGGCGGCCGATGACGGTGGAAAGACGCTCGTGACTATATTATATATTATTGGCTGGAAGTAGTACTTCTAGTTCTCCTGTTGAAGGACATATTGGCCTGAAAGCTTCAGAAATAAAAAAATAGTTAAAGAATCCTAGCCCTGGATTACTAATCGATTTTGTTAAATTGTAAAGACAATGGTGAATATGTATTATGCAAAATATAGTTGCAGCTTGTATATAAGATCTTTTGCCGGCGTTCTTTGCAACTTACACCCGTAGAAGGACCATGTTACGACTACTACAGTAGTTAACTTTGTTTATGTAAATATTTTTCTGAAGCAAAAAAAAATGATTATTCTTTAAGTGTGAAAGCTTGTAAAAATAGGAACTTACCCTCTATTATTGATTTGTTTAGTTTTCTTTGTCGTCTGTTTTGCACAAGTTGAATCTGGGGTTAGAACGATGTATGAAAATTAGATTATTCTTTTGTTGCCTTAAATACGAGGTAATTAACTCGTTTCTCTCTCTATATCTAAAAATGTTTAAAGTTTAATAATTAAATTTATAAATCTGAGAGTTTTCGGAAATTAAAAAACGAAAGAAGATAAAAAAAAAGACAAGTATGTACATTTCTTCGACCAATGACTACATGTCTTGGAATGTATAAATTGACCGTGTCGTTCAATAAAAATGATTTGGATAAGTGATAGTCGTCCTTTATTACATTAAAGCCTCTTCCTTGGAGTCACCGAGCTGGAAAGTGGCTGGACCTAGTCGGGAGGTACCTTTGCCAGCCAAAATAAAAAAAAAAAAGACTAAACACTAGCTCGTTGTTGTTGTTGTCGTGTCCAATGAAGAGCCTCAGATGACTCCATGGATCTCTATCACAGCAGCAGCAATGTCCTCTATCTTGTGTGTTTGTTCTTAATTGGAAATTGCCACGTTAGTCACCTTGGAAACGAACCACAATTTGGTCAAATATTCCAAGGGGTCCAGGGGGGATCGCAGGAAGGTGTGGTCGGACTTCTCCCCCCACACTAGCTCGTCTCTCAAGGGAAAGAGAGACAGCTTTAGTATTGAGAAGAAAGAGTAACCCTCCCTCAATAGACCATGAGATACGAAAGCTCGTGATACCTACTAAGATAAATTTCCCGCCTTTTTTCTTCGTGAATAAATATTCTCGGCGTTTATTCTAAACATCATTAAATGAAATAAAGTAGGATTATCATGAACAATTGAATAAAAATGATCATTTTTGATCTGAAAAATTGAGTTATATGCCCTTATATTCAAAATTATATGAAATAATTCATAAATCTATATATTAAAAATAACTGAGATTATAGGAAAAATCAAAGTGATAATTAAAAAATATTTTGACGATTACATGCCTTACTAGACGAATGATCCGGATTCGCCCGAGAATTCCCCCGAGTGCAATTTCCTTCATACTGAAAGTACATCAATAGTGCCATAGAATAGCAATACAGAAGTAACACATAAACCACAGGCAAAAAGTGTGTGTGATGGCAAAAATTGTATTATATTAGTGTTTAGGTATTTGATTAAATTATTTTTTTTGCAATCCATTTAGTTGTTTCAAAATCAATATAGTTTAAATAGATGGCAGCTTTTTCACGAGGTATCCGCCCCAGCGCATTAACCCTTGAAATTGCCTGAATTGAGTGAGTGACTGCGATGGATCTTGACTGCGATGCCCATCTTCTCAGTAAGAATAAGAAAAAAATAGGTTTATAAAAAAAATTAATCCAAGACACTGGCATATAAATATTTTTCTGTAAAAAAATAAAAGAACACATGGAAATTAGGCAAACATATGTGTTTGCTAATGACTGCGACTGCATTTTGAAAGATAAAAAAGAGAGAGAAAAAAAAAAAAAGCCCAGAACAAAAATTAATAAAAAATACGAAAGCCATTATTTACATACAGTAACGCTAATTTTGCAAAGTTTTTTTTAATTGCCTTGTGTGCACTTACCGTAACTTAGTAATATAAATTTCTCTTTCAATACTTTTGTTAAAAAAGTAACACTCGTATAAAAAGATATTTCAAAAAAGTACGCAAGCAACTTGAAAAAAAATGCAGAACGCTCATTGATCGCTTAATAGGCCCGATGTTGTTACTTCGCCTCGTATTTACTCCTCGTAAAAAAAGTTCTTCAAATGAAAAAAAAAAAAAAAAAAAAATAGCCGAAAATATTCCTCAGGTTTATAAAAAGCGACATGCAAAATTTGGTACCAATTGGTTCGAAAAAAAAAGGTTTCGAATTTGTTTATTTTATAAATTTGTTGAAAGATATATGAGATTCAAATTTGAAAAAATATATCAAAGAATTCTAAAATATATGCCTAATGCATTTTATATGAAAAGTTTGCTGCGCTCCAGGAACCTGGGTTATAAATATCTCTCTCTCTCTATGAAAACGTGATTTAACAACTTTTTAAAATAGTTGTCAACGAATAAACTGCCGTTTAAAGTGGTATTGTCTAACGAGAACAATATCTTTCAAAAAAATAAAAAATCTTATTAGGTAGATATGTGTGTTTGAAAGTCTTTCGATCTATTGTGGCTGTCTTCACGACAGACGGCGATATATTCCCGTGCTTGTCTTCACATCCACGGCACGCACCATCTCGTGCAGGGAAGGTCGTAGTCACTATTCCTAGTGGTCACGTGTTGCGGCCTAGATTCTCATAATAGCTTTGATCACATCACCAACTTCTAGAGATGATATCTGTTGCCGCTATTTGCCTCTTATGACCAAAGTAGGCAGGTACTCTTGCACCCATATCTTCCAGAACATGATGGCAAACTTCTGTCAGGTTCTCCATTGTCTGCGAAGTTCTATACCATCGCTCATAAATATCACAGGGATAGCTTAGGTTGCTGGAAGTTCTTATAAAGAAGTGCATCGGAGTAAGAACTTCAGGTTCTTTCGGGCACGTGGGTTGGCGGTCGTGAGTTCACAATGGCTTCTGACTTCACAAATACCGTTTGCAGAGGACCTCTTTTTTTTAGGTTTTCTTGACATTAAGGTTGTTGACCACTTTTTTACTGATTATATGAGGAATTCCCAGCTTTCCAAAAAATATGGGAGGTCAATAGTGGTGTGAAATGCCACTCGATTCGCTTCAGGCCAGTATGCTTGTAACAATGTCTTGATCGATATTAGTCAAGGATTTCCATAGTTCTTCTACAGTTCCTTCAAACTTGTCCCGTTATCGCTGTGAGTGGCTCTCGGTTGGCCAGCAAAGAATTTTCTGATGGCGAGAATACACGAGTCCATTGTCAGGTTCTGTGCTAGATTGAGGTGAACTGTTTGCACATTCATACGGGCAGACTCCGTAGTGTTTCTCGTGTTCTCGAATAGCCTACAATGCGGCTCAAGTCTGAATTAAGGGTTAAAGCGGAGTCGCTCTTCTTTTTTTACACATCCTGAAGATGTTCTAAGTACTTTTGGCTGCAACACGAAGCCGAAGAATACAGTATTTTTGTCTGATATCGTTGAAGAGCATTTCTTGTCCTTGATGGTTGGCCTATAAGTGATAGCGTCTGATCACTAACTTTTGTGTAGGGATGGATGGTAGGTCTCCACTATTTTTGGTTATCGTAAGTTCGTACTTCGGCATACGCTGTCCGTGAGTTGTCCAAAATGACGATAGAGAATATCCTAGCACCTTTTGGTTTGCACTTCATAAACATTGTGATGACTTTAGAAAATGAGTCAAGCTGGCTAGTTCGACATAGTAAGTCCTCGGATTTGTGGAGGGTCCTCCCCTTTTGTTAATTCGATTTTAAGTTTTTATTTTTCTGTTCGCGAAGTTGAAGTGTTTTTTAATTATACCATTTTTTTTCCTGGAGACTATACGCATTGATTAAGCGCAAGATTCGTTGAGGATTATGATCCAAATATTCCCTAGTCGCTCCCATACACGAGAGGTGTTCTGGAGCTGATTTCTCCCTCTTGCAGACGGTACAGGTTGGGAAGATCTTCACCTTGCTTCCAAACCCTATTTGCATAGTGTGTCCAGTTTTGGGATTGGACGTGGAATCTTCACGGGGTAAGTTATTATTGAC
>CP092876.1:56530386-56560745 GCA_030710605.1 Cordylochernes scorpioides
GATCTACCCTGGTCTCTCGGGTAGATGCCACCGGTGAGTGAGATTGAATAAGTTCCCCTTCAGTGTCCTCTTGGACTTGAAATGGTCAAAGTCCAGAGGCTGTCGCTGGGCTGAGCAGCTGTCTTTGCCAGAGCATTCACATTTTCATTGCTATTTAGACCAATGTGTGGGGGATTCAATTGGATTGTTATGGCGAATTCTGGTGAAGTTTTATCCAGGCTAGCGAAAATTTCTCTCACGATTCTTTTTGAGCTTGTGTAGCAGTTGATGAGTGCCTGGATGCCCCCCGACATAGAATCTAAGAAGAAGACATAGACTTCCGCTGCCCATCCCTCCAGTTGAGTCAAAGCCAGGTTGATAGCCGGTAGTTCGGTGCTCAGGAATGAGCATCCACTTGGATTTTTCTGAAGCAGTTTTATGGATTGTCCTTTTTTATTGTAGGCGGCCCTCCTATAATTTCCCTCCTCATCTTTGAACCCATCTGTATATATATATATATATATATATATATGGTTATTTAAACCAACAACCCTATATTGTATACTACTTATAACAAGATTGTCATGTTGTATATAGAAACACATCTATAAATAATTATACGCATGATTGACCTGTGTCATTGCATCACCATATGTAAAGTACTTTGTACAAACTGAGGACAAATAAATAAAACTATGTAATAGATTAAGAGCTGAGTTAAAGAAAGATTGAGAAGTTCAAAAACGTCTAAAATCGAGAGAGAAATCCAACAACCCTGAAGAGGAATTTGGCAGCCCGTTGCCATCAAGGTCAAAGGGTGCAGACGTCCAAAGTCCACATTCTCAGACATCTCCAACCCCCCTCCTCGGGAATGGTATATAAACCTCGGTTTTTAGCCTAGCTTAGTTAGTCAGCAGTCACCCCTTTCATCGTCGGCGTGAGCCCTTGTCGGTCGTAGCCAGGACCACCTTACCGCCATGTAAAACAGTAAGAACCCTTCTAGCTCCATCTTGCTTTTAACTCGACTCCTATCTGTTCATGGAACTTTCCTACTACAGATGTGTCTCTTCGTTTTGTGTGTGCGGACATTCCCAAGCTTTCCACTCTGCCTCGACCACGACTGCCTGTACTCTGTGAAAACTGTTAAAGGTCTTCCAAAGTGCAGAGAGGTACTGGAAAACTCTCCACGCCCTGACTGTCCCTCTCGGTTACTACAGGTTTGACCCACGGTTACCACAGCTTATAGCGAGAGTCGACAGGATCTCATCACAGATAAGTCGACAGCAACTCTTTATCACAATTAAGTCGACAGGATCTCATCACAGATAAGTCGACAGCAACTCTTTATCACATCTAAGTCGACAGGATCTCATCACAGATAAGTCGACAGCAACTCTTTATCACATCTAAGCCGACAGGATGACCACAACGAAGAGGTAAGAAGCCTGTCCAGATAGAAGCGAGGAAGAGCAAAGATGGAGGAACAAACCCGCCGCCAGTCCAACGAAACGACCAATCAATCTTCCCCCCAACCACACAGCCGAAAATCCCGCAAAATAAACCGGTGAGAAGTTCCCCACCTTCGGCCTTACAACGCACCCATCTTCCAGGCGACATGCCGCCGTCACCAAACAGAAGTTACAAGCTTCTACAAGCTCTGCGTCTTCCGCGTCATCAGGACGACAACTAAAGCCCAAGTCTCCTGACTGAACAATCCTCAAAACTGTGAGTTTTTAAAAAATCTACTTAACTCTCTCCTCATGCTCACAACTTGATTCTCCATAAATTTAATGTTTATTTTCACTAAAATCATTTTAAATCAATTTTTACCATTTTTATATCATTTCAATTCAAATTATAAATCTTGTACACCCTCATTTATCAATTTTTATTTATATTAAGCAATTTATAAATTTTAATTCATTACTTTCAATTTTACATTTAAAAAAAAATCATTTTTATGTTCAATATTTTATATAAACGCCCCATTCAATTTATAAGCCACTATCACGCCATTGCCCCTTTTACAAGGATAATTTTTGCACTACCATAATCAACGATTTAAAAAATATATTCAAATTTTAATAAACATAGGTGAAACGCATTTTTTTAATTGCAAAAATCGAAAGATACAATATCTTAAAAATCACAACTAGAAAAGTAACTATCTTTCCCAAAACAAGTTAAAAATAAAAATCCCATCAACTACCACGTCAGTAGCTAAATTAAGTCACAGTCTTCCAAAACTATTACAATCGTTAAATCCCAACATAGCTACACTCCCCCGTCCTTTCCTTTTACATGCATAATTATTAATCATCCACACATCTCTCTCAACAAACTACAACACACTTCCCATCACTTTCTACAATTGGCCACCATCTATTAGCGCGCGACTTAGCAACAAATCGAATTCGAGCAACACAAGCTCCGTCGCCACTAAACGTGCCACATTCACTAACAACCAAGATATCTCGATGTGTTTTGTACAACCACCACTCATGACTAGTAAATTTGTTGTTCATGATGAAACAAATTAGATGCCGTACAAAAAACAAAGACTTCACATGACACCTTTCCATTCAATTCACTCACTCGTGTCACACAGCGCATCACAACAATTTTTCTCACTTAAAAGGCCACAAAGACGCCTTCATGCCTGTTACACATCTCACCCCAAAGCGTGTACACGTCGAAAGTCGCACTTTTACCCACATCTAAACCTGACATCATTGAATAACATTTTTACCGCAACAACGTCGAAAGACAACACTTACGAACACCGAGAAAACTACATCTTCAAATAGATCATTAAACTGCCAACAAGCTTTGACCACTCTCAAAGGGAGTTTAACCAGTTAAACAGTACACTAACGTACATGCAAGCCCTCAGAACTGTACTACGACAAGGATTTTCAAAATGTCTGTTATCTGACAGAGCGCCCGCTTTTACCTCAGAAAAAATCCGCAAATTTCTAATAACACACCCCATTCTGTCACAAGTTTTCCACCCACCTATTTAATGTTCAATGTTATCCCCACAGATCTAATAACTCATCTTAATCCATACCCCGAAATAACTAGAACTAGAGAGATAGCACGCTCTCTTACCCAAAATAAGCATAAAAAAGATAAAGAAACATTTGACTCCAGATATCTTCGAGACGCAACTTTACCGAATTATACCGCCTCAAACTTCCCAGCCATTCCTACATTTAAATCCAGATTTATTTAATAGCGATCGTTTTAAAACAAACCTCAAGTAGCGACCAGAAAATTTCCCGTTAAATTCACAAACCTATTCTATCTACATACGCTACACCAACCCATTTGGATCTTTATTACCTACTTACTTACTCTCTCTCACACAATATAAAGATTTCTTTGAAACCACCAGACCTAGAACTAGAGGAGAAGGAACGTACGCTGTAGACAACCCCATATCTCCCCCTTCAAAAACATCGCACCCCGTTCGTAAAAATGGACGTAATCACCTCTCTCCCCGCTAACAAAGCTGTCAACTAAAAATCCGCTTTCGGAACGACCGCCATGTGTTTCCCATCAGCCATTTATATTTCCCCCAGAATTTCACAAATTCCCAGACAAAGTCATAAAAATATCGGATTGATAGACTAAACAACCCGAGACCATGCCGCGTCACCTAAATCTATCGCCACTCTTCCCCCTAACT
Source organism: Cordylochernes scorpioides (assembly GCA_030710605.1). NCBI lineage: Eukaryota > Metazoa > Arthropoda > Arachnida > Pseudoscorpiones > Chernetidae > Cordylochernes > Cordylochernes scorpioides. The sequence continues at coordinate 56,534,057 of CP092876.1, forward strand.
GGCCCCCAGTCCTACATTCCCTGTCTCCTACATTCCTTTTATGTCACACTTTTTACTGCATTATCAGTCGATTTCTTAACCTAAACTTTTAAACATTTAGATTTTTGAATTTGAACAAGACCTTCCTTAAATTGAACATTTTTAATATTTGGATTCCGTGTAAATCTCTAATTTTTTCTACATATCAAACATTTTACATGTTAAATTGAGATCACAATCTTTAATTATATTCTGTTTTTTTTTGTATAAAATATTTTATTTTTTATTTTTTACCTTTCAATTATATAATCCCTAGTTTTTAATCCAACATTATCTAAAAACAAATCAATTTTATTTTTATTTTTCATAATATTTTTAGTATTACAAAAGATATATTTGTTGTCAAAAATCACTTTAATTCTTCATTATTATCACTTTTATATATTGATTGTTTGATTTTATCCACTTAAACTTTATTCAACCACAATGATATTTCTATATTTTATTCATTTTATATTTGTTTTTATACCTTTATATAAAATGACTATGTTATCATTAACTCTCGGGCATACAACAATCTCTTTCTCTAACCACTTCAGTGTACTTTACACTACTAGCTTCTCAGTCATTGCTTCACATCAACGTAGAAAAACGATAGTACTGCTTGACAATTTTTTTTTATTTCATAATTTCAACAAACTCCTTGAACAAAGTTCCCCAGATTTAAAAATCCCAACTTCTGGCCTGAACACGTTTCAAAAGTTTACTTCAATCATCCGCAGAGCACAAATCACCAACGCAAACACAAAGCGTTCACAACTCACAATTTTTTTTAGCTCTAGCGGACCACAATCAACCTTTAATTTTAAGTCAAGTCAGATCACCTAATGTCGATACAACAATTCTACTTGTCGCATGGTTCTCCATTTCACCCCTTTCACAATCATATTAAGGAACAACTTGTTTTTCAACAACTTTTCAACCCAATAACCCTACAATTGTGACAAAGCACTGTAACCTTTATACACGATCACAGGTGAAACATTGCCTCGGAAGACGCACAAGTCTATATCCTCGCTTTGCACCTGGATCTAAATATTTGATTACCTGTGTAATACTTACAATTGCTTATTCTTTAACCCCTAACCCTTTCCAACGCCCACCAACAATCTCTTAGAACATGATTTTATTTTTATCATCATTATTTTTTATCAAACAAAGGTTTTATCTTAATTTCTCTTCTATATGAATATCATAACTTTTAAATTAAACATAAGTTGTATTTTTTATAATTTGCAGATATATCCAAACAAAACATCTTGTTATAGCCCTTTTTAACCCTCACAGTTTAAATTAATTAAAATAAATTTTAATTACTTACCTGTGTTAGAGAGGCTTTACCCGTTTAAACCCGGATAAACCCTTTCACTCCCGGGGCTCATCTATGGTAATTTAAACCAACAACCCTATATTGTATACTACTTATAACAAGATTGTCATGTTGTATATAGAAACACATCTATAAATGATTATACGCATGATTGACCTGTGTCATTGCATCACCATATGTAATGTACTTTGTACAAACTGAGGACAAATAAATAAAACTATGTAATAGATTAAGAGCTGAGTTAAAGCAAGATTGAGAAGTTCGAAAACGTCTAAAATCGAGAGAGAAATCCAACAACCCTGAAGAGGAATTTGGCAGCCCGTTGCCATCAAGGTCAAAGGGTGCAGACGTCCAAAGTCCACATTCTCAGACATCTCCAACCCCCCTCCTCGGGAATGGTATATAAACCTCGGTTTTTAGCCGAGCTTAGTTAGTCAGCAGTCACCCCTTTCATCGTCGGCGTGAGCCCTTGTCGGTCGTAGCCAGGACCACCTTACCGCCATGTAAAACAATAAGAACCCTTCTAGCTCCATCTTGCTTTTAACTCGACTCCTATCTGTTCATGGAACTTTCCTACTACAGCTGTGTCTCTTTGTTTTGTGTGTGTGGACATTCCCAAGCTTTCCACTCTGCCTCGACCACGACTGCCTGTACTCTGTGAAAACTGTTAAAGGTCTTCCAAAGTGCAGAAAGGTACTGGAAAACTCTCCACGCCCAGACTGTCCCTCTCGGTTACTACAGGTTTGACCCACGGTTACCACAGCTTATAGCGAGAGTCGACAGGATCTCATCACAGATAAGTCGACAGCAACTCTTTATCACAATTAAGTCGACAGGATCTCATCACAGATAAGTCGACAGGATCTCATCACAGATAAGTCGACAGCAACTCTTTATCACATATATATACATGTATTTCGGGCCATATATACAGATGTTTTAAAAGGTTGGTATTTTTATTTTGCTTATCTATATAAATAAAATAATGTTACTATGTACTAGAGCGCCATCTGTTAACAAATTATAAAACTATTTTAGAGGCGTAATATTCTTTATAAAATAAAACAATTTCTACTGTCCTTACTGCGATGGAAAAATTAAAGGGAGGGCCTGGCTCATCAGTGGTGAACCCTCCCAGCGGTTTCGCCAGTTTAATCTACCATACCGCTGTTATATTGCATTTTTCCATCGCAGTAAGGACAGTAGAAATTGTTTTATTTTATAAAGAATATTACGCCTCTAAAATAGTTTTATAATAAATAAAATAGGCTAACAGAGTTTTCAGATGTAAAGTTTGAAGCTATCTCCTCCAAAGATACTTAACCATACATATCCAGATGAGAAACTATAGGCATTGGTGCCTATGCCTAAAAATATATTTAAAAGGAAAAAAAGAAAAAAAAAAACAATTCAGAAAATAAAGCTGCAAACAACACAACTATATTGAGGATAAGACAACATTTAAAAGGAATGAATTAATTTAAAGGACTTCATTAAAGGGTACATTTATCCTTATCCTTATATATATATAGTATATTTTGAGTTAGATAATTCACAACCTTTTTCTAATATTTATTATAACCCCATATCTATATAAAAATATGTATCGACCTTGTAACAATGGAAGTGACAAATAAACAAAGAGGTAAAGGTAGACTAGACGACGAAAACAACCCGGCGCCAGAAAAGTGGCGTGATTATAGGAACCAATCAGGACTCTCCACCATATGCGGGCGTCCAATATAAAAGCCCCAGAAAATGAGACAAAGGAGTTGTTTTCAGAGTGACGCCGTTATACGGTCGGTCGGGACTCTCACCCCCCCCCCCCCCCCCCCTTCTATCCGCGTAGGCTTAGGGCATCCGCGGCGCCCGTGGTTCGACTGCCTTCGTCCGTGGTCTACCTCTACCTCTTGGAGTTACCATCTAGACCTGCCTCTGTCTCTTGCTGTCCCCGTGCGGGAATCCCATCACGCACCCACGACCACGACTGCCCAGTACAGTCCACGCCGGCTTGGTCGGGATTACTACAGAACCCGTTAAAGTCGACAGGATAACTGAGGACAGCAGCATGCAGAGGATGACGGAGGTCGGAGACGAATACGTCGCGGATGCCCTCACCAACATGCAACCCCACTGCGAAGACCTAGTAAGCCGCCTAACAGACGCCATTCGGGGACTAGCCGTGTCTCGTGCCGAGGAGGTCATCATCGCCCCCATCGACATCTCCTGCGCCACGAACATCTGCCTCCATCTGCTCGAACAGGCAGACAAGATTCATCGAGAAATCCTGGCATTGCCCCGCCAACCAGCATCGACGATGTCCCATGGCAACCACCGCAAAATAGATCACCAAGCCTCATCGCAGCCCACCCCACAAGACACATTCAAGACATCCATCTGGTAGGAGAATTTTCTCTACAGAACTATTTAATGTAACACTATCTCCGTTTGCTCTGAATTAATTATTCGATATCATTTTAATAGCAATAACATTATTATTATAAATCCATCAAGTTCATTATTTTACCATTTTTATAGCATTTCAATTCAAATTTTAAATCTTGTACACCCTCATTTATCAATTTTTACTTTATTTTAAGCAACTTTTAAATTTCAATTCATTAATTTCAATTTTACATAAAAAATCATATTATATTTTAATTACTCGAATCATATTTTCTAAACTTATTTGTGTGTTTTTTTAATACCTTATTTATGGCCATAGTATTAATAATTAAATTTATTACGCTCTTTATTTTACTTGACTTATTACTATTCCAATTGATATTTCTCAATATTTAAAAGTTTAAAAACTAGTCCTAGATTTGTATTTTTATAAACATCAATTTTAAATAATCTCATCTCAAAATGTGCCTCCCATTTTTTCCCACAATTACATATACAACCATAAATGTAATATGCGAAAACTAAATATCATACCATAAAATTTCAATACCCCATTGCATTTCATTCCTGCCTGTGTTAAATTGTTAATTACGAAACTCTACCGAATTTTGTACCCATGCCATAACCTTTTCTCTTAGAAAAATTTCGTAAATTCATTATTTTATAATTTTTCTAAACCTAATCACCGCTAATAATCTCCAATCTAACGATTTGTCTGGAAATCTTAACGCGACACTCACCGGGAAGCTGAGGTTACTGAACTTAGAGAATCCAGGAACCTCCTGGACTAAATTAATTAAGATAGTAACTAATAAATATAATGATACCCCCCATACGATAACTGGATTTCCCCCGTATTTTTAATGTATAATATAATCCCCTCAGACTTAAATAACCACATAATGTAGTAACCGAGAGGGACAGTCTGGGCGTGGAGAGTTTTCCAGTACCTTTCTGCACTTTGGAAGACCTTTAACAGTTTTCACAGAGTACAGGCAGTCGTGGTCGAGGCAGAGTGGAAAGCTTGGGAATGTCCACACACACAAAACGAAGAGACACAGCTGTAGTAGGAAAGTTCCATGAACAGATAGGAGTCGAGTTAAAAGCAAACATAGAAAGCCACACTTTGATACAGGATATCGTAAAGGCGTATCATCATCCAAATAGCGGTAAGTTAGTACCCTACTTTACAGGTCCATATAAAATTACTGAAATAATTTCTGATAATGTCGTACGTATAAATAGACCCAATAGGATTACAGGTAATGATAGCGATACTGTACATGTAAATAAATTACAATATTATAATGCGCCGTGTGGCTTTAAAATGAACAACAATCAAATTCGGATACTTGGCCTAATTTTCGAAAATAGTATTACGCCTTTCAAATCGCAATTAAATTCGTTTCAAACGAACGTCTTACAACATCTCTTAATTGCAAAAGACAAAATTTTATCTCTTTCTCTCCTTTCTAAAGCACAGTATTTAAACACGTATTTTATCCCTAAATTTACTTTTACAATCAACGCCGTTCTCCCGAACGATTCAATTTTAAACGACCTACAAAGAGAAATCGACTCTGCGCTCTACCTCTCGAAAACATGGACTGGTCTCCAAATAAACTGTCTGCCGATCGCGAATGGAGGACTTGGCCTTCTACACCTCTCCACGCAACGCGATCTTTTCGTCCTTAAGAGAATTCAGAAAAACGCTAACGGTTACCAAAATGAAAACGACTTTCTTTTTGAAAATAAAAATGCTACGAACTATTTGAATATTTTTAATTACGATCTCTACAATATCTCGTCGCCGCGGAATAAGCAAATTTTACAATGCGTAAAGAATATCGCGCCATCGTTCCACATTGATTTTACGAAAATGTCGCGTACGGACTACCTATACCTTACTATACCCAAATGCCGCTTCCTAAACGATCTACGCCTCGAAAATCCAGCTCTTTTTAGCGTAAGAAAACTCAAAAGAATGAAGGATTTTATTGATAATAACGATAATATGCGTCCAATTAACGAACTCTTCTGCCACTCAACCAGAAAACTGATGAATGATTTCACGAATATATCGAACTTTTATGAAAAAATGAAAACGACGAAATTTCTTCCCCACAACAACCGTTCGTGTATATACCTACCTATCGTCTCTAATAACTTCAATAAGCCCTTCATTAGATTGAAGAGCATGGCGCTGCGAAACACAATCTTTGTGACGAATCTTGATCTGAACTACGCCAACAATAAAGTTGAAAGATGGCTAATCGACCGCGCGCCCTCTTGGCACAAGAAAAAGAACATATACGATGACATCGCCTGGCGCCTTAAACTCCGAGCCCTCCCTTACCCACGGCGTTTTTCCAAGAATAGCTGCCCTGCGTGCAATGGATCGCCTGATTTACAGCATCGATATCTTGACTGCACAATTATACAGCCGATTTTAAACGACGCTATTTTGAAATGCTGTGCTCTAAAGAGAAATTACGTCTTTGACCCTATGAATTTTATCATGAATGATGATGACGACGCCATCAATGACATCCTTAACGAAGCAAAGTTTTATATATACAAATTATGGCTCGATGTAGATTTTTAACAAGTGTTATCCCCTCCCCCCCTAACAACGTTTCCCTGTAAAATTTAGGAGTGTTTGAATAAAAAGACCGTTTTGCGTTATATATATATATATATATATATATATATATATATATATATATATATATATATATATATATATATATATATATAGAACCCCTAAAAATAAATAGAATAATAGATCCTTTCCGACATTTAGATCCCAACTTGTTTAGTCCAATAGAAAAAAGTATTCGCAATATTAACTCGATTAGAAAAACATTTGGTACACAGGCCTCACTGAGTGGCAAACAATCCATGTTACATAAATAGCTATTAAATTACCGTCCTTCCAAAAACAAAACGCCGAGCTCGACTTTCTCGCGCAACTTTGGCGCCTACCCGTTAGAGTGTCACCTGTTCGAACATACATTTTTATTTCGCACTTTCTACATTGTTCACATAAATTTTTATTCCTCTCGCATATCCCATATCCCATTAACACATTTCGCATGATCATAACACATATATTTATACACTAGTTAATTAATTAATTCTTTTATAGCCTACTTTTTCCCAATTATTCACACCCACGATTTCAATATTACAGATTACATTTAATATCCCTCTAACAGAGGAACCTGCCAGATTGAAACGGATAGGAAAATTATATAAAATCCCTTTTATAGCAAATCTTATTTTTATAATGTTATAGGATAGTTTATCGTTTTGTCAATCCCGTTTAAAATTTAGCTCCCCATCATCTTTAAAATCGATCCTGTATATGAGACCAAAGGAGACGCCATCTTGGCCTCCTAAAAGGACAATTAAATCCCCAACATGGCGTCCATCGCCACGACACTATTCCAAACATCGTCTAATTTGCGTTTATAAGTATTGCATCACGTGGGGAACACACTAACCTAAATACTTACTATATTTTAAAATCTTATTCATTTATATTTTTACGATCCTTGATGTGTGCCATTTTATATTTTAGAATCAATCCATATATTTTAGGATATTTCTTTTACATTAAGATATTTCTTTTCCTTCCATCCCTAAACAGTTAAAACCATTAGCCAACCTATATAAACATCACCTGAAACCTTATATTCTTTGACATCATTTGTTTTAATTTTCCATGGCCTACGTCTAAGCTAATTTAACTTAAAAATTTTGTTTTAACAGTGACGCCTTATACCAATTGTCCCTTCTTATATCTTGATCCTTCCAACTCTGCCTTCCATACTTCTCTCGTCTCTTGATCATTTTCCATTGGCCTTCTATGCCTTCATTCTAACCACCCCTCGTCCATCGCAAAGTTCCTGTTTGCCGACTTTTTTTTATAGATTTGTCCCAGTGGACTACTCCTTCCTCGCCATCCCATCCTGATGGTGTGTTCAGGAAAATCCATGGCTTATTATTTTTTTTTTTACACCCGGGTCACCGTCCCAGCATTCTTTATTTCATTATTTTTTTCCTCAAACCCGGGTTCAATCAATCAATGGCAACAGTCGAGCCCTGTTTTCACAATCTATCTCCATCCTCTAACCTCTTCAACGGTTCCTGAGACTCCTGCTCGTCAACATTTTTTAATTTTTATTTTTTAACGATTCATCGACCTGGTACACTCTTCCTCCCCATGTTAACTCCACACGGAGAGCTTGGGTAACCAGCGAGATTTTTTTTCTCTAACGCTCGACCCAGGCCATCATCAGCAGGATGCGCCCACTCATTTTTCGTTTACTTTTATTTTTCATCTGGTCGAGCTCAATCACCGACAGCAGCGCAGCTCTTGAGACACCATCTCTTTTTAACCTCTCTCAGAAAAAAATTCTTTCCCGTATTCTCTCCTTACCTACCTCTCCTTCGATCTTCACGCCTTTTACCCATCTGATCTAATGCTACTTACAGAGCATCTTGGGATTGCTGAACCCTGAAAACAATACTTCGCTTCTAAGCTCGTATTGCAGGGCAGGACTCCTGAGATGTCCTTTGCAGAAACCAATTCAGACCTTCTTCCTTTATTCCTCACTGCGTCACTACCTATCGCAAACCTTTTGCTTAAGTCAATTTTCTTTTGTATTTTATTTTACTTTTATTATCCCTACTTCTCCTCCTTCCTGTATTACATCCCTGAAACTATGTTGTAAATACTCAAGGCACCTTAAGTAACAAAAACTGTAACTAGTATACCAACTTTCCCAAATATTTACTTTCGCTATTGTGTGTGTTTACTTTAAATTTATCCTTCCTATGTACTCCTCTTATATATTTTTTGTAGTTTTATAATATTATATCAGTGTGTCACCACTACTCTCCTTTATCTTTATTTTTATTCTAGTAACTAATTTGTGCCCCAAATTATTTCCCATTTAATAGGTTTGCTAGCTTTTCTCTCATTTATTTGTAAATAGACTTACAGTTTTACTAGTTTTGTGGTGTTGGACTTTGTTTTTTTACTTACAGATGTAGATAAAGCATTTCAATATTAATCGATAATATCATTTTGTTTATTAACCATCAACATTAATGCCATCAACTACCAATCAACCTTTATATATTACTAGCCGAGTGACCCGGGCAACGCCCCGGGTTTACCCTAAGTAAGTATAGATAGTGGCTTGAAATTGAAATAGGTATATTTTAATTTATTAGAAGCAGCATTTTAAGAAAGGTTAAATAAAATTATTCCTAAGCACAGTATATACATTCGTGCACATCTGGTGGAAATTATCATTTATAGACGAATGACCTGGCTTCGCCCGGGAATTCCCCCGAGTGCAATTTCCTTCATACTGAAAGAACATTGCTAATAAATAGTATTAGAGCCATAGAATAGCAACACCGAAGTAATACATAGTTCAAATAGTTGGCAGATTTTCCACCCAACCTCCGAGGTACCCGCCCCAGCGTGTTAACTCATATATAGTGGTGCATCCTCTGTAGGTCTATTACACTCTTTGGGTAAAAAAGGATAAGGATTGAAATTGCTTGAGAAGAGTGACCGTGATTGACCAAGCCTAGCCAGCAGCCTGTAATCTAATGTTTTCAGACCCCAGTCAAACATTCGTAGATGTTTTTCTGAAAAATAATAATAATAAAAAAAAAAACTAATATTGATATAAATCATAATAATCTGCAACTGTCCTTGAATATTCTAATTCTAGAGATTTTATCTTTCAAATATATACAAATATATACTTTTATAGAAAGAATTAAGAAAATAAGATACCACTCAAACAACAACAACAAAAAAAGAGACTAAAATAGCATTAAAAAAAAAATTATTCATGACAACACAGAAGAATACACAAAATTTGAAGTCTTATTTTCTGGAGCCAAAACATAAATATTTCTTCCTGAGCCAACTCTAGAGCAGTCAACATACAATTGCCCATGCGAGAAACAGGGTTGCTCCAAGTCAATGCCAGCAATTTTGAGGGACTGACCTTGAGCCTTGTTAATCGACATGGCAAAAGAAACTCGAATGGGGAACTGCAATCTTTTAAAATGCAAAGGAGAATGTTTATCATCATGAATCAGAGGAATCTGGGGAATAAAAACCTCTTCATTTTGAAAACAACCAGTTAAAATGGTTGCCTCTACCACATGAGGCCACAATCTTTTAACACAGAGACGGGTACCATTGCAAAGGCGGGGTGCATCAATATTTTGTCATTAAATATATTTAAGTATATAGAAAGAATAATGAAAATAATATACCACTCAAACAACAAAAAAAAAAAGACTAAAATAGCATAAAAAAAATTATTCATGACAACACAGAAGAATACATAAAATTTGAAGTCTTATTTTCTGGAGCCAAAACATAAAGATTTCTTCCTGAGCCAACTCTAGAGCAGGCAACATACAATTGCCCATGCGAGAAACAGGGTTGCTCCAAGTCAATGCCAGCAATTTTGAGGGATTGACCTTGAGCCTTGTTAATCGACATGGCAAAAGAAACTCGAATGGGGAACTGCAATCTTTTAAAATGCAAAGGAGAATGTTTATCATCATGAAACAGAGGAATCCGGGGAATAAAAACCTCTTCATTTTGAAAACAACCAGTTAAAATGGTTGCCTCTACCACATGAGGCCACAATCTTTTAACACAGAGACGGGTACCATTGCAAAGGCGGGGTGCATCAATATTTCTCAATAAAATAATGGGAACACCAACTCTAAGTTCTAAGTGATGTGGTGGCATCCCAGAAGGTTCTAAAGAATTTAAAAACTCTGTTGTATATTCCACGCAATCCTCAGCATCAATGGTGGAATCCACAGAAGTATATAAAATGCTTTGCCCTGGTATTTCTTTCAAAAGCTGAGCATTTATGGCATCAACTACACAATTCCTTGGAGCCAAAATTGCCCGCTCACAAAGCCAAGGATAGTAATTCGCCCTTCCCCGGTTAAACATCTCCCCAATGTTAGGAAAAACACTATTCTTTAGGCCAGAGAGGGAGTCACACACAACAGTGTTAACCAATTCATTTGAAAAATTAACATTACCATCCGTATCATTAAGTTGGCCACTTCCAAGTTGAAGCAAAAATTGTGAAAATAACAGTGAGTTGGGATCTCCTGAATTAACAGCCCGCATATTTGTTGAAAGAGTAAGTCTTTCAACAAATGACCAAAGTGGGGATGCCTTTAAGCAAGCATGCAACTCATCTGCTATTGTACCTCTAGGGATAATGGGCAATATCTGCCTGAAGTCACCGGCCAACAACAACACTACACCTCCCATTGGTCTCTGATCCTGCCTACAATCTTTAAGTGTTATGTCAACTGCCTCTAAAGCATGCCTGTGTGCCATAGTACATTCATCCCAGACAATAAATTTGCATTGTCAAAGAACTTCACCCATTGCGGAATCAGCATTCAAATTACAAACTGGTACCTCATCCCTGGTCAAATCTAAGGGTAATTTGAAAGTAGAATGAGCAGTTCTGCCACCATGCAACAGAGTGGCCGCAATACCAGAAGAAGCTGTAGAAAGAGCAATGTCCCCAGTACTTCGTACCTTTGTAAGAAGAAGATTGATCAGAAAAGTTTTTCCTGTGCCCCCCGGAGCATCAAGAAAGTACAATCCGCCAGCATTGGAATCAATTTTAGAAAGGATCCTATCGTAAGCCTCCTTTTGTTCAGGGACATTGGCAAGTTTCGGTTCATTCGAAGCCACAAATTGTAGTAACCTGCTGAGATCATACGATCTTAAGTAACAAAAACTGTAACTAGTATACCAACTTTCCCAAATATTTACTTTCGCTATTGTGTGTGTTTACTTTAAATTTATCCTTCCTATGTACTCCTCTTATATATTTTTTGTAGTTTTATAATATTATATCAGTGTGTCACCACTACTCTCCTTTATCTTTATTTTTATTCTAGTAACTAATTTGTGCCCCAAATTATTTCCCATTTAATAGGTTTGCTAGCTTTTCTCTCATTTATTTGTAAATAGACTTACAGTTTTACTAGTTTTGTGGTGTTGGACTTTGTTTTTTTACTTACAGATGTAGATAAAGCATTTCAATATTAATCGATAATATCATTTTGTTTATTAACCATCAACATTAATGCCATCAACTACCAATCAACCTTTATATATTACTAGCCGAGTGACCCGGGCAACGCCCCGGGTTTACCCTAAGTAAGTATAGATAGTGGCTTGAAATTGAAATAGGTATATTTTAATTTATTAGAAGCAGCATTTTAAGAAAGGTTAAATAAAATTATTCCTAAGCACAGTATATACATTCGTGCACATCTGGTGGAAATTATCATTTATAGACGAATGACCTGGCTTCGCCCGGGAATTCCCCCGAGTGCAATTTCCTTCATACTGAAAGAACATTGCTAATAAATAGTATTAGAGCCATAGAATAGCAACACCAAAGTAATACATAGTTCAAATAGTTGGCAGATTTTCCACCCAACCTCCGAGGTACCCGCCCCAGCGTGTTAACTCATATATAGTGGTGCATCCTCTGTAGGTCTATTACACTCTTTGGGTAAAAAAGGATAAGGATTGAAATTGCTTGAGAAGAGTGACCGTGATTGACCAAGCCTAGCCAGCAGCCTGTAATCTAATGTTTTCAGACCCCAGTCAAACATTCGTAGATGTTTTTCTGAAAAATAATAATAATAAAAAAAAAAACTAATATTGATATAAATCATAATAATCTGCAACTGTCCTTGAATATTCTAATTCTAGAGATTTTACCTTTCAAATATATACAAATATATACTTTTATAGAAAGAATTAAGAAAATAAGATACCACTCAAACAACAACAACAAAAAAAGAGACTAAAATAGCATTAAAAAAAAAATTATTCATGACAACACAGAAGAATACACAAAATTTGAAGTCTTATTTTCTGGAGCCAAAACATAAATATTTCTTCCTGAGCCAACTCTAGAGCAGTCAACATACAATTGCCCATGCGAGAAACAGGGTTGCTCCAAGTCAATGCCAGCAATTTTGAGGGACTGACCTTGAGCCTTGTTAATCGACATGGCAAAAGAAACTCGAATGGGGAACTGCAATCTTTTAAAATGCAAAGGAGAATGTTTATCATCATGAATCAGAGGAATCCGGGGAATAAAAACCTCTTCATTTTGAAAACAACCAGTTAAAATGGTTGCCTCTACCACATGAGGCCACAATCTTTTAACAGAGAGACGGGAACCATTGCAAAGGCGGGGTCCATCAATATTTTGTCATTAAATATATACGTATATAGAAAGAATTATGAAAATAATATACCACTCAAACAACAACAAAAAAAAGACTAAAATAGCATTAAAAAAAAATTATTCATGACAACACAGAAGAATACACAAAATTTGAAGTCTTATTTTCTGGAGCCAAAACCTAAAGATTTCTTACTGAGCCAACTCTAGAGCAGGCAACATACAATTGCCCATGCGAGAAACAGGATTGCCCCAAGTCAATGCCAGCAATTTTGAGGGAGTGACCTTGAGCCTTGTTAATCGACATGGCAAAAAAAAACTTGAATGGGGAACTGCAATCTTTTAAAATGCAAAGGAGAATGTTTATCATTATGAATCAGAGGAATCCGGGGAATAAAAACCTCTTCATTTTGAAAACAACCAGTTAAAATGGTTGCCTCTACCACATGAGGCCACAATCTTTTAACACAGAGACGGGTACCATTGCAAAGGCGGGGTGCATCAATATTTTGTCATTAAATATATTTAAGTATATAGAAAGAATAATGAAAATAATATACCACTCAAACAACAAAAAAAAGACTAAAATAGCATAAAAAAAATTATTCATGACAACACAGAAGAATACATAAAATTTGAAGTCTTATTTTCTGGAGCCAAAACATAAAGATTTCTTCCTGAGCCAACTCTAGAGCAGGCAACATACAATTGCCCATGCGAGAAACAGGGTTGCTCCAAGTCAATGCCAGCAATTTTGAGGGATTGACCTTGAGCCTTGTTAATCGACATGGCAAAAGAAACTCGAATGGGGAACTGCAATCTTTTAAAATGCAAAGGAGAATGTTTATCATCATGAAACAGAGGAATCCGGGGAATAAAAACCTCTTCATTTTGAAAACAACCAGTTAAAATGGTTGCCTCTACCACATGAGGCCACAATCTTTTAACACAGAGACGGGTACCATTGCAAAGGCGGGGTGCATCAATATTTCTCAATAAAATAATGGGAACACCAACTCTAAGTTCTAAGTGATGTGGTGGCATCCCAGAAGGTTCTAAAGAATTTAAAAACTCTGTTGTATATTCCACGCAATCCTCAGCATCAATGGTGGAATCCACAGAAGTATATAAAATGCTTTGCCCTGGTATTTCTTTCAAAAGCTGAGCATTTATGGCATCAACTACACAATTCCTTGGAGCCAAAATTGCCCGCTCACAAAGCCAAGGATAGTAATTCGCCCTTCCCCGGTTAAACATCTCCCCAATGTTAGGAAAAACACTATTCTTTAGGCCAGAGAGGGAGTCACACACAACAGTGTTAACCAATTCATTTGAAAAATTAACATTACCATCCGTATCATTAAGTTGGCCACTTCCAAGTTGAAGCAAAAATTGTGAAAATAACAGTGAGTTGGGATCTCCTGAATTAACAGCCCGCATATTTGTTGAAAGAGTAAGTCTTTCAACAAATGACCAAAGTGGGGATGCCTTTAAGCAAGCATGCAACTCATCTGCTATTGTACCTCTAGGGATAATGGGCAATATCTGCCTGAAGTCACCGGCCAACAACAACACTACACCTCCCATTGGTCTCTGATCCTGCCTACAATCTTTAAGTGTTATGTCAACTGCCTCTAAAGCATGCCTGTGTGCCATAGTACATTCATCCCAGACAATAAATTTGCATTGTCAAAGAACTTCACCCATTGCGGAATCAGCATTCAAATTACAAACTGGTACCTCATCCCTGGTCAAATCTAAGGGTAATTTGAAAGTAGAATGAGCAGTTCTGCCACCATGCAACAGAGTGGCCGCAATACCAGAAGAAGCTGTAGAAAGAGCAATGTCCCCAGTACTTCGTACCTTTGTAAGAAGAAGATTGATCAGAAAAGTTTTTCCTGTGCCCCCCGGAGCATCAAGAAAGTACAATCCGCCAGCATTGGAATCAATTTTAGAAAGGATCCTATCGTAAGCCTCCTTTTGTTCAGGGACATTAGCAAGTTTCGGTTCATTCGAAGCCACAAATTGTAGTAACCTGCTGAGATCATACGATGTTTCTCTTAAAAGTTCATGACTGGTTCGGTGAGTAACATTGCGCTGTGGGGACCTCATGCCAAACTTTGTCAAATGGAAACCAGTCATTTGCAGAACTTTTTGTTCTAAAAGTATTAAAGCCTGATTTGACATTTCGGATGTCAGCTGTAAAAGACCGTCATTGGCTTGCTGTCTGGCAAGATTCAGAATATCTGCAGACATTGGTTCTTTAAATTGTGCCCAGATATCTTGAGGGTTGGTAGGGTGGCAGCAGGTAAGAATAATAGCAAAAAGTTCCCGGATTTTTAAAGGAGACTCACTTAGCACTGCTTCCTGAATACAATGATGCCATTGCTGGTCATTCTCAAACAACCCCAAATGCAGACATGCCTCTTTATATGTTTGACAGAGCACACCATTGATTGTTCTGAGGGCTGCAAAAGAAGTCGGACCACGAACACTATGAAGCAGCATGCGAAGATAAAAACATTCCTCAAAATTTGGATGAACGGTGTAGACTCTGCCAATAGCATCAGAAGCAAAAGCAACTTGGTCAGCAATGCGAGTGCCTTGTTTTCGAGGCTGCCATGATTTAGAAGCAGACCAAATGTAGTAAACAGGAACTTCAACATAGAGAAGTGTTTTTGCAAAGTTATCGCGCTGGCAAAGGGCAAAAAATTCTGTCAACGTGGTCTTAGGTGGACGGTGAGCCTGTAGTGCAGCATTAGCAGAAGTAAAATATACACGCTGCCCATTTTCCAAGTGTACAGAGAGATGTTGAACCATTGGATGGCGTCTGTGAATAGGGAATCCCAGAATGCGCCAAACAGCTTCATTGCTACTAATATATCGACCATGTTGGTACTCTAGCACTTCATTAGACTCTGTTTGAGCACCAGTAACTGCAAAAATTGATTGGTCTGAACCCTTGTATATGTATTTGCAGATATATTTTATAGCAGAGATTGAAGCACAGGACTCCACATTGATGTGAGCATCAAATAGTCTGCATAGAAGAGGCGAATATGGCACAACATACCTATTATCAATGGTAACATTAGTCATGCGCACAACCTGAACACCATTCTCAATGGTGAAAATTCTCACTCTTTTAACAAAAGAAAAGCCACCTTCCTCAGGCCTGCGACGTCTGTACAATGGGTAGCCATCCCTATCTGTCTGCGTTTCAGCCAAGAGTAGCCGTGGATATTTCTTTTGGCATCTACCCCGTTCCATGCAGCCAGGATTAGGATACCCATGTCCACATGGCCCATGAATCATATTTTTGGTTACAGTCCGAAACAGTGAAGCATCAACCTCCGCATTGGGGATTTCAGCACAAATGATCGAATCAATCTGGTTTGGGCGAATCTTTTCTTTAAGCCACAATAAAATATGCGCATGTGGTAGCCCTCGCTTTTGCCATTCAATGGTATAACACCAACATTGGGGCTTGCCAAAAACATCACCCTTGGTGATCAAATCTATAAGCTTGGTAACTTTCAATTGAAAAATGCGAGCAACCAAGTCATGCCGAACAAATGCACCTTGGGTTGGGAACTGCATTAGTTTTATCTCAGGCCACTCAGGATTGCATGTAAATGTGATAAAAAGGTCTGGGCGACCATATTTACGGACGTAAGTCATGCAATCCTGGGCATACTCATGCATGTGCCTTGGACTGCCCACAAAGGAAGAAGGAAGAATAACTTGTCTTCCAATAAGGGCATGGCTCCTGTCAGTGCGAATAGCATCTAACAGATTGATGTATTCGGTTGCACGAAGTTGAGCTTGATGCGCTGAGATGTAATGCAGCCTTTCAGATTCCACCTTGGCATAAATGTCGACCAGAATTTGATGGGTCAAATCTCCAAAAGCCAGTAACCAATTTGTTATGCCAGGATTACGGTTACGAATCATTAGCAGTGAAGCATAAAAATCCATGCAAGAAACCGTCTTGTGCGCCGAAGGAACCCCATTAATCAGCTGAGGGATATGGAAATGATAACCATCTTGACCATTCCAAAAAACCAATGGGTATTGCAGGGCGTCAAACGAGACCTGTGAAACTCGTTAATCCTCTGCACACCACTGCCTCTTTTGTAAAGAACAATGTCACGTCTGTCACAGTTTTCCTGCACAATAACAATGGCAACCTCATTAATGGTTGGAGCATTGAATGTGCGAGGATGGTGTCCAGGCGGTGCTTTGTCAGCCTTAATGACCAACTTGCAATCAGGAGAAGGCATTTTTTCAATGGAAGCTTTGAACAAATGGACATAAGGATTATGTTGATGCAACATATCTTGCAAAATGCTAACAATGTGGGGCTTAGTGATGGGAAAGTTTCTATGGCGGGTGGCAACCTCTGCACTACTATCTCCGATGAAGAAAACCTGAAGGAATGCTGGCTGTAGTTGGCGGCTATCAGAGTTGAGTGGTGGCAAAACAGAGCCAATTCTATGATAGACCTGGCCTTGGACCTTAAACGTTGGCATGTAACCTGGCAACACAACACGACTACCATACCATACCACACCAAATCAGGAATTCTGACCTTAACTGCAGAACAGCACATTCCAGGCCGCTCACCATTGTACTTAAAGGCAGTACAATGTTGACATTGTTTATCCATTTGGCCAATCTGAAGAAAAGTAAATTGTTCATAATTCAGGGCCGGATTGTAATGGAAAGCAGCATTGAGCATATCAGCCCAAGTGCTAGCTCGTTGCCTGAAATACCGCAACTGGTAAGCCTCCTGTCGTGTTTGGGACTGCTGGGGAGTCTCTGATGCGCGTTGAACTCTGTGGTGCAGCCGGTCACTTTGGAGACGGGCTTGAGACTGTTGGGGATTCTCTGATGCGCGTTGAACTCTGTGGCGCAGCCGGTCACTTTGGAGGCGGGCTTGAGACTGTTGGGGATTCTCTGATGCGCGTTGAACTCTGTGGCGCAGCCGGTCACTTTGGAGGCGGGCTTGAGACTGTTGGGGATTCTCCAATGTGCGGCTACTTTGGCCTCTAGCAGCTCGGGCAGCCATGCGTCGAGCTGCAGGTGTACTTACTCCAATTGCAGATCTTTTGCGAGGCATATCAAATGGGATGATTCAATTTGAAAATATGTCCTAAAAAACAGAAATAGCACAATCAGTACCAAAAATATTTTTGTATATATATATATATATATATAAAAAAGCTTATAAGGAAAACAGTGCAGACCCAAAACATATGATTTTTTTAAAAGAATAACAAAACAAAGGCCATTACAACAATTAAAAAACATAAGCCCATTGTTTATATACAGTAATAAAAGTTTGTAAATATTGTCAAATCTGCATTGGTCACTAACCGTAACTTTGTAAAATGTAGTGCCCTATCAACATGTCAGAAAAAAAATAATAATACTAAAAAAAAACTAATGCCAAAATAGCCATGTTAATATTTCAGGCTGATAAAAACCAAAGGGTATATGGATTATAGACAAACACATGTTTTGGCTGTTAAATGAGACAGTAATTCATAGTAAATTTTCACTACTGTATTTTCTGCATATTGACTATTGTTTGTTTAATTTTAAGAATTATCATATTGACTGTAAAAAAAAAAAACAAAGGCCAGAACAAAAATTAATAAATGTAATGTTTTTTTTTTAATTGCATTGTGTGAACGTATCTTAACTTAGCAATATAAATTTTAGGCAAACACATGTTTTGGCTGCTAAATGAGACAGTAAATCATATTAAATTTTCACTACTGTATTTTTTTCTTATTGACTGTAAAAAAAAAAACACAAAGGCCAGAACAAAAATGAATAAAAAATAAGAAAGCCATTGTTTACATACAGTAACGCGAATTTTGTAAAGTTTTTTTTTCTAATTGTGTGAAACTTACCTTAACTTAGTAATATAAATTTCTCTCTCAATACTTTTGAAAAAAAAGTGACACTCGTATAAAAATATATTTTAAAAAAAGTAAGCAAGCAACTTGAAAAGAAATGCAGAACGCTCCTTGGTCGCTTAATTGGCCTCGTGTTGTTACTTTCCGTCGTATTCATTCCGCGTAAGCCTCGTATTTACTCCGCGTAAAAAAAAGTTCTTCAAATGAAAAAAAGAAATAGCCAAAAATACTAAGCAAATTGTATCCAAAAATTTTCCTCAGGTTTATAAAAAGCGACATGCAAAATTTGGTACCAATTGGTTAAGTAGTTTTTGAGTTTATCGCGAAACAGACAGACAGACAGGAATTGACTTTTATATATATAGAGATAGAGATTACCTTTAATATTTTTATTTTCTTTTTTCATCATGTTTAGACTTAGAATTTTACAACTTAAACTATTTTAGGCACCATTTTAAAAAACCTACACCTAACAATATTTATAATATTTCTTAAACAGATAAAACATTTATCATTTTATTTTTCTTAATAGATTTTTAAAATGTTATTTTTGACGCTTCCCTTACAACCTCTAACTCTATCCCATGAACCTTTCCTCCCAACTTTTTACATCCATTTTACATACATCATCACATTCCTCGCTATATCATTCCCATTAGTGAGCTCAGGAGACCCAGTTAGATTTTTATTTTTTTTTCTCATCGTCCGGCTCATCATTTTTTCATTTTTCAACTTTTTATTTTCACCACACAAGTCGGACACAATCAAAATTGACAGCAATAAATCTCTTACATCACCTCCCCTTTTCCGCATCCTTCAAACCTCCAACTACCTTCCAAGGGATTCCAGTTCGCCGAACATTTTTGTTTTTTTTTCATTGATTAATCCGACTGGAACAATCCTTCCTCGCTATACCATTCCCGATAGTGAGTTCAGGATATCCAGCGCGATCTTTTTATTTTTTTTTCTCATCGCCCGACTCATCATTTCAATTCACCATATTTCAAATTTTCACTTTTTTTTTCATAATTCAACCGGGCACGATCATTATGGACAACAGGGATCCCTCTTATCTCTACCTCTCCCTTTTACATCCATCAATCTTCTCACCTCTTTTCACTGTCTGAGCTAATGATGCAGACGGAATATCTTAGGCCTCTGTTAATGAAAACAATGCCTCACTTAAACAAGTTCGCATTGCATTGCAGAATGTTTGGGATACTACTCTGCAGAAACATGCTCAGATACCCCTGTTAGTGAAAGGCACGCCCGCGCGACGAAGAGAAGAACAGTTTTCAACCAACACCACCCGCCACGGACGGTGGCGACGTCACGGTCGGCGCGCATGCGCGGCGGCGGCGGTCACGTGGGAAGCACGGGAGTGGGCCCTTCGAATTCTGACGGCCAACACGGACTGACTTCCTTCCCAATCCATCCTTTTCAATCGAACATTTTTTAACTTCTTTAATTACTAAAATTAATTTGTAACATAATATTTATATCTATATTTATCCTGAATAAAATTTAAAATATCAAGGATGATTAATTGAATCATTCTTTCAATACCAAACGAACCTGTCATAGTGTACCATTCAAAAAGTGTACCGAACATTGTGGCGAGCCCTGCCAAGGATTTTAAGATGGACAAACTCAAGAAAGCTTGTGAGACGAAAAAGAGGACTTTGGAAAGTGTTATTGCAGAAGCAGATGGCGAACTTGGAAAGCAAGAACCAAGCCTAGAAATGTTGATGTCTCTACGACCAAAGCTCCTCAGATGTAAAGACAGGTTCTTAATTGCCAGTGATTGTCTCATCGAACAACTGATAAAGGCGGATAGAGAAGATGAAGAAATTGAAGATGTCGATATCGTTCAAGCGAATCTATTTGGAAGGTCTGAAGGCGTTTTGCAAAAAATGGAACAATTACTAGCAAAACCAACAGTAGACCGAGAATCAATAGTTTCCGGGGGGAACGAAGGAAAGTCAAATCTTCATCGACTTCCGAAGTTGGAACTACCGAAATTTGGAGGAGAAGCACGGGAGTGGCTGCAGTTCTGGTCAGCCTTTCAAAGCGTCCACGATGATGACTCCATTTCGGCCTGTGTCAAGTTCCAATACCTACAAAATTGCATGATAAAGGGATCGGTGTCGGAGGAAATAGTTTCATCCTTTCCAAACTCAGCGGCAAATTATCCACTTGCCATCAGCACTCTTAAGGAACGTTTTGGCCGTGAAGACATGTTGGTGGAAGTGTACGTAAGGGATTTGATTGCTATCACTTTGGAAAATGCTCATGGAAGGAACACGACATCTTTTTCGACTGTATACGTTCGGTTATCATCACAACTACGAGCGTTGGGGTCTTTAGGAGTCACAACAGATAAATGCGCTGCTATTCTGTACCCCATGGTGGAATCAGCTTTACCTGAAGATCTCTTCGTCGCGTGGGAAAGGACTCGTCATCATCACAAGCCTGATGAAGATGGAAAGCATAATTCAAGTGAAGTCCTCCTGGAGAAGCTTATGGAATTCCTAAAACACGAAGTTGAGGGAAGTGAAAGAATGCGTTTGGCTCGTCAACCGTTTTCGAGTTCGTATCCATCACAATTTAATCGAGATAAGCCGCCCAAGCCGAAGACATCTGTCGCCACCGCTGCAAGTCTGGTAGTTGCTGATGGGAAGTCAAATAACGCTTATAAATGTGTATTTTGTGATGGAAAACATTTGAGTGAACAATGCTGTAAAGCCATGTCAATGTCTCTTGAAGCAAGAAGGAAAATAATTCAAGAGAAACAGTGTTGTTATTCTTGCTTGAAGCCCGGACACTTTTCCAAGTATTGCAGAAACGTTGTGAAATGTGTCATCTGTAGTAAAAAACACAGGGCAATCTTATGTCCAGTTTCAAAAGGCAGCCAAAAATCTGATGGGATTGAAGAGAGAAGTAAGAACATAAATGCATCCGTGGACATGTCGAATCAAGTTCGGTGCCAAGATGTCTTACTTCAAACAATCATGGTAAAGATTGATGGCGAAAATAAATCAAAAGTTGTTCGAGCAATGTTAGATAGTGGATCCCAGAACTCATATGTATTGGAACAAACTGCTTCCGAAGTTGGACTCACTATGCTCGGGAAAAAGGAAGTTGTACACTTACTATTTGGTGGAGTGAAATCGAGACCACAGCAGCACAAGCGGTATCGAATCTACATTTCTGATGTGGACTCCAAGTACAACTGCAATTTTGAAGTACAAGACTGCTCAACGATTTGTAGTGCAATGCCTTCCGCTCAACCTACCGAATGGATGACGGAACTTCGATCAAAGGGAATTGACTTGGATGTCTATAGGTCGAACACGGAGATTGAACTACTACTAGGAGCAGACGTATACGCCAAGCTACTAACAGGAAAGAAAATAGAATTGGAATCTGGTCCCGTCGCTCTCGAAACGAAGCTGGGCTGGACTGTTAGTGGAAAGGTTTTGGGAAATGTTCAAACAACTAAATCTCAATCATCAGTTCTGTCATGCTTAGTCCGTGATGCAACAATACAAGATCTTCGGAGATTAGATGTTATCAGTATCATGGAACCCATGAAGGAAAAGAGCAAAGAAGAGTTGTCAGTTGCAGCGTTGGAACATTTCAACCAAACAGTGAAACAGAATGAAGATGATCGATATTCTGTCAATTTACCTTGGATAGGAGAACACCCACCACTCCCTAATTACAAGCTAATTTCGGAGAAGAAACTTGAAACTACTACTGCTTTAGCAGGGATTAAACGTGATATGAACTGGTCAGTGTTTGTCGCAGGAAGAGTAAAGAAGATTCGACAAAATTCAAGCATAACTGATTGGAGGCACGTTCCTGGTAAAGAAAATCCTGCAGACATCCCCTCACGTGGAGCTTCAATCTCGCAATTGATTACTACTAGATGGTGGGAGAGACCAGTTAGGCTTAAGAAAGAAGAACAATTTTGGACACAGTCTGCAGAAAAGGAGTCAATCGAAGAAGTCAATAGTGAACTGAGAAAGGCAGTCGTCACACCCTTCAACAGAAAAAGAAAAAAAATAGGGGGAGAAGGATTTCATGGCCATTAGGAAAAGTGGAGGAGGTGCTACCTGGGGCCGATGGACAAGTTCGAGTCGCAAGAGTGAAGACATCATCGGGAGTTTTTCTTCGTCCAGTACAGCGACTTTTTCCATTAGAAATAAAACAAATTTAGATTGGCCTCTACTATAGCCAAGAAAATATAGTATTAGAATTTAATTTATCAATTAAATTGGTGGGAGGAATGTTAGTGAAAGGCACGCCCGCGCGACGAAGAGAAGAACAGTTTTCAACCAACACCACCCGCCACGGACGGTGGCGACGTCACGGTCGGCGCGCATGCGCGGCGGCGGCGGTCACGTGGGAAGCACGGGAGTGGGCCCTTCGAATTCTGACGGCCAACACGGACTGACTTCCTTCCCAATCCATCCTTTTCAATCGAACATTTTTTAACTTCTTTAATTACTAAAATTAATTTGTAACATAATATTTATATCTATATTTATCCTGAATAAAATTTAAAATATCAAGGATGATTAATTGAATCATTCTTTCAATACCAAACGAACCTGTCATAGTGTACCATTCAAAAAGTGTACCGAACAACCCCCTTTCCCTTTTTCAACCTTAACGTCACATTATACATTCAGTCAATAAACTAACTTCATTTTTTTCCTCTCATCTTTTATGCAATAAGATATTATTTTCCTTGTACGATTCATTTTACCATATTTACCATTTTGTATTATATACTTTCTCTTAATCTTTTATCATTCATTTTGTGCGTTTTTATTTTTATAACCTTGATTTTTATTTCATTGATACACCACCATTACAACATCTTTCTCTTTTTAACTTGTAACTTTATAATAATTTTAACTAATTTGTATACAAATTATTTCTTTTATTTTTTATAATAGGTTTGTTAGGTCATCATTCATTACATGTCATTCCCCCAACCAAACCTTCATCACCGGGGACACATTCTGTAGTATATTTTGAGTTAGATAATTCACAACCTTCTTCTAATATTTATTATAACCCCATATCTATATAAACATATGTATCGACCTTGTAACAATGGAAGTGACAAATAAACAAAGAGGTAAAGGTAGCCTAGACGACGACAAAGGCCAGACGGCGAAAACAACCCGGCGCCAGAAAAGTGGCGTGATTATAGGAACCAATCAGGACTCTCCACCATATCGCTTCTCAGACACAAAGTTTGGAGCGGGACGTTTCACAAGAGTGACATCCACGGCGCCAATTTATAATTGTAACGAATAGTATTTGTAAATCAAAATAATATAATTTACAAATATCGTTGTGAAAATTTACATATTTATTTTTATATTTTGAAAACACAAAGTTTGGAGCGGGACGTTTCACAAAAGTGACATCTACGGTGCCAATTTATAATTGTAACGAATAGTATTTGAATAAAAACATTTAATCGGGTAAAACCCGGGCGTTGCCCGGGTCATTCGGCTAGTATTATATAAATATATAATGTAACGATTATTATTATCATTATTATCATAATATTCTGTGTGTTCGGAATATTAATATCTATAATATTCGTTAGGCAATATTTCACTCGGATAAAACCCGGGCGAAGTCGGGTACACATCCGCTAGTAGTTTCATATATACAGTATAACCTCGTTAATTCGACCCATGATATTTCGACCATGTTTTAAAGTCCTGACCTACGGCCTATCATTTAATAAAACTGTAATTTGACACTATCGATAATTCGACTCTTCCGATAATTCGAACATTTTAAAATTCAAATTTCGACAGTTGATTGATGTTTAAATACAGGCAAATTGTGCGCATGGCAGTGACAGATCGCTCAGTCACATCACGAACGTAGCACAGCACATTCAGTCTGTAACGCATCATCCAGTGTCTAAGCGTACCATTCGACGCCGTTTACAGCAGAGTGGTCTGTCCGCAAGACGTCTATTGCTTCGTCTACCCTTGACGCAGAACCACAGACGTCTCCGCCGCCAAAGGTGCGATGAAAGAAGGGTGTGAACGGCAGAATGGAATGAAATTGTCTTTACTGACGAGTCACGCTTCTGTCTGCAACACCACGATGGTTGGGTTCGAGTCTGGAGACACCCTGGAGAGAGGATGCTGAACAGCTGCGTTATGCATCGCCACATTGGTCCTGCACCGGGTATTATGGCATGGGGCGGTATTGGATATCACTCTCGCACTCCTCTAGTACGCCTTGCCTGTACTTTAAACAGCCAACGCTACATCTCCGAGGCGCTGGAGCCAGTTGTCCTTCCTTACCTTCAGGGCTTTCCCACAGCCATATTTAAAAAGGATAATGTGCGACCACATGTGGCACGCATTGTTTAAAGGTTCTTTGTTAATCGGCAGATTGAATTGCTTCCTTGGCCGGCTCGCTCTCGGGATCTTTCGCCGATAGAAAACATGTGGTCCATGGTTGCTCAACGATTGACGCAGATTACTTCCCCTGCTGCCATACCAGATCAAATTTGGCAACGTGTGGAAGCTGCTTGGTCTGCTGTACCCCAAGAACACATCCAAAGTCTCTTTGAATCAATGCCGAGGCGTGTGACAGCGGTGATCTCCAACAATATGGCGGCTACTCTGGCTACTGATTCTGGCAGGAACCACACTTCGCAGAAGTCTATAAATTTAATCATTTGATACTTGGTCAACATGTTATCTACAAAATACATTTTGTTGTGATATCTCTTGTCTTTCTCGGTGTTGCAATTTGGGTGGCCAGCAGTGTATTTACATATTCGGTATGTTTGTTAAAGGATAGGGAAGGGTCCAGTATGAATCCCAGATATTTAGGATTTGGATTGTATCGGATGTTTTAGGCTTTCATTTGTATTTGAGATATGTGAAATCACACAGTATTTTAGTTCCTCCTTGTTTTAATAAGAATATTAGATGCTTTCATAAAAAAATCAGTTAATGTTTTTACCTTAGTTCTCTTTCCTAGAGCTCCATATTGAGTGCTTGGCATTCAGATCTCCAAGGAGTATGGAAGGGAAATTCAGCAAGTAAGAGATACATGAGAGTGTGGGACCTAGCTTGTTTGTGGAGAGTGATAGCAATTAAAGATGTTAAATGGTCCTTTATCGGAGTGCAATATCTGAATTCCTTGGATTTCTGTATATCCTGTGTGGTCTCTTCAATGTTAATCTTCTTGAAAAAATATTACTGATCAGAGTAAGGAGACCTCCTCCATTTTGGTTATCGGGTCTGTCCTGAAGAATAATTTTGTAGTTTTCAGGGAAATTTTGTTGTCGTCTTAAACTTGGCTTCTTGTATGCATATTACATCTTCATTATTTTTGTCAGCTAGAAGTAGTTAATTTAATTTCTGTCTAATTTCTCTGGTAGTTTTAGCATTTAGGTTTCAACCAATGATTTAAAAGTTTCTGGTGATTAGTGAGACTAGTCCATTTATCGATCCTGTCATCCCAGTAGTAATTACGTCGGGTTTCCCGGATGTGGTAGCATTTAAGTTTTTAGTATAAAGGGTCTCCATGATGGGTACTGATGCCGTTGGTTATCCAGGGACACCCAGCCTGAGACCTTCTACGAGGTGGCAGTCAGATTTGACCCCTCAGTCGAAAAGTGTAGAGAATGAATT